>JBAMAV010000870.1:0-35593 GCA_037043315.1 Amiota communis | reverse complement strand
CCTAAAAAAATCCTGCGGTGACAAACAGATAACTACCCGTCAGATTTTAATTAAACTCATGTGGACCACACGACAAGCACTAGCGTTCAAACAAAGAAACAATCATCAAAATAGGTGTACGGAGAAAAATGTTTTGAGGTAACAAACAGATAAATACTAGTCAGATATTAATCAAACTAATATGGGGCCACATGCCAATCACCAGCTTTCAACTAAAGAAGGAATCATCAAAATTAATTTACCTTAATACAAACCCTGCGATGACAAACACATAACTCCTGGTCAGTTCTGAATAAAAATCATGTGGGACCACACGACAAGCAGTAGCGTTCAAACAAAGAAACAATCATCAAAGTCGGTGTACGGAGAAAAATGTTTTGAGGTAACAAACAGATAAATACTAATCAGATATTAATCAAACTAATATGGGGCTACGTGTCAATCACCAGCTTTCAACTAGAGAAAGAATCATCAAAATTAATTTACCTAAAAAAAACCTGCGGTGATAAACACATAACTCCTGGTCAGATTATAATTAAAATCATATTTGACCACACGACAAGCACCAGCTTTCAACTAAAGAAAGAATCATCAAAATTAATTTACCTAAAAAATCCTGCGGTGACGAACAGATATGTATTGGTCAGATCTTAATTAAACTCATGTGGGACCACACGACAAGCACTATCGTTCAAACAGAGAAACAATCATCAAAATCGGTTTACGGAGAAAAAAGTTTTGAGGTTACAAACAAATAAATACTGCTCAGATATTGATCAAACTAATATGGGGCTACGTGCCAATAACCAGCTTTCAACTAAAGAAGGAATCATCAAAATTAATTTACCTTAATACAAACCCTGCGGTGACAAACACATAACTCCTGGTCAGATCTGAATAAAAATCATGTGGGACCACGCGACAAGCACTAGCGTTCAAACAAAGAAACAATCATCAAAATCGGTGTACGGAGAAAAATGTTTTGAGGTAACAAACAGATAAATACTAGTCAGATATTAATCAAACTAATATGGGGCTACGTGTCAATCACCAGCTTTCAACTAGAGAAAGAATCATCAAAATTAATTTACCTAAAAAAAAACTGCGGTGATAAACACATAACTCCTGGTCAGATTATAATTTAAATCATATTTGACCACACGACAAGCACCAGCTTTCAACTAAAGAAAGAATCATCAAAATTAATTTACCTAAAAAAATCCTGCGGTGACAAACAGATCACTACCCGTCAGATCTTAATTAAACTCATGTGGGACCACACGACAAGCACTAGCGTTCAAACAAAGAAACAATCATCAAAATCGGTTAACGGAGAAAAAAGTATTGAGGTTACAAACAGATAAATACTGGTCAGATCTTGATCAAACCAATATGGGGCCACATGCCAGTCACCAGCTTTCAACTAAAGAAGGAATCATCAAAATTAATTTACCTAAAAAAATCCTGCGGTGACAACCGGGTAACTACCCGTCAGATCTTAATTAAACTCATGTGGGACCACACGACAAGCACTAGCGTTCAAACAAAGAAACAATCATTAAAAGCGGTTTACGGAAAATTTTGTGGTAACAAACAGATAGACACTGTTCAGATATTGATCAAACTAATATGGGGCTACGTGCCAATCACCAGCTTTAAACTAAAGAAAGAATCATCAATATAAATTTACCAAAAAAAAAACCTGCGGTGACAAACACATAACTCCTGGTCAGATCTGAATAAAAATCATGTGGGACCACACGACAAGCACTAGCGTTCAAATAAAGAAACAATCATCAAAATCGGTTTACGGAGAAAAAAGTTTTGAGGTTACAAACAACTAAATACTGTTCAGATATTGATCAAACTAATATGGGGCTACGTGCCAATAACCAGCTTTCAACTAAAGAAAGAATCATCCAAATTAATTTAAATTAATACAAACCCTGCGGTAACAAACACATAACTCCTGGTCAGATCTAAATAAAAATCATGTGGGACCACACGACAAGCACTAGCGTTCAAACAAAGAAACAATCATCAAAATCGGTGTACGGAGAAAAATGTTTTGAGGTAACAAACAGATAAATACTAGTCAGATATTAATCAAACTAATATGGGGCTACGTGTCAATCACCAGCTTTCAACTAGAGAAAGTATCATCAAAATTAATCTACCTAAAAAAAACCTGCGGTGATAAACACATAACTCCTTTTCAGATTATAATTTAAATCATATTTGACCACACGACAAGCACCACCTTTCAACTAAAGAAAGAATCATCAAAATTAATTTACCTAAAAAAATCCTGCGGTGACAAACGGGTAACTAACCGTCAGATCTTAATTGAACTCATGTGGGACCACACGACAAGCACTAGCGTTCAAACAAAGAAACAATCACCAAAATCGGTTTACGGAGAAAAAAGTATTGAGGTTACAAACAGATAAATACTGGTCAGATCTTGATCAAACCAATATGGGGCCACATGCCAATCACCAGCTTTCAACTAAAGAAGGAATCATCAAAATTAATTTACCTAAAAAAATCCTGCGGTGACAAACGGGTAACTACCCGTCAGATCTTAATTAAACTCATGTGGGACCACACGACAAGCACTAGCGTTCAAACAAAGAAACAATCATCAAAATCGGTTTACGGAGAAAAAAATTTTGAGGTTACAAACAGATAGATACTGGTCAGATATTGATCAAACTAATATGGGGCTACGTGCCAATCACCAGCTTTCAACTAGAAAAAGAATCAACAAAATTAATTTTCCTAAAAAAAAACCTGCGGTGATAAACACATAACTCCTGGTCAGATCTAAATTAAAATCATATTTGACCATACGACAAGCACCAGCTTTCAACTATAGAAAGAATCATCAAAATTAATTTACCTAAAAAAAAACCTGCGGTGACAAACACATAATCTGAATTAAAATCATATTTGACCACACGACAACCACCAGCTTTCAACTAAAGAAAGAAACATCAAAATTAATTTACCTACAAAAATTTTGCGGTGACAAACAGATAACTACCCGTCAGATCTTAATTAAACTCATGTGGGACCACACGACAAGCACTAGCGTTCAAACAAAGAAACAATCATCAAAATCGGTTTACGGAGAAAAAAATTTTGAGGTTACAAACAGATAGATACTGGTCAGATATTGATCAAACTAATATGGGGCTACGTGCCAATCACCAGCTTTCAACTAGAAAAAGAATCAACAAAATTAATTTACCTAAAAAAAAACCTGCGGTGATAAACACATAACTCCTGGTCAGATCTGAATTAAAATCATATTTGACCATACGACAAGCACCAGCTTTCACCTAAAGAAAGAATCAACAAAATTAATTTACCTAAAAAAAAACCTGCGGTGACAAACACATAATCTGAATTAAAATCATATTTGACCACACGACAACCACCAGCTTTCAACTAAAGAAAGAAACATCAAAATTAATTTACCTACAAAAATTTTGCGGTGACAAACAGATAACTACCCGTCAGATTTTAATTAAACTCATGTGGACCACACGACAAGCACTAGCGTTCAAACAAAGAAACAATCATCAAAATCGGTTTACGGAAAAAAAATTTTTGTGGTTACAAACAGATAAATACTGGTCAGATATTGATCAAACTAATATGGGGCTACGTGCCAATCACCAGCTTTCAACTAGAAAAAGGATCAACAAAATTAATTTACCTAAAAAAAAACCTGCGGTGATAAACACATAACTCCTGGTCAGATCTGAATAAAAATCATGTGGGACCACACGACAAGCACTAGCGTTCAAACAAAGAAACAATCATCAAAATCGGTCTACGGAAAAAAATGTTTTGAGGTAACAAACAGATAAATACTAGTCAGATATTAATCAACCTAATATGGGGCCACATGCCAATCACCAGCTTTCAACTAAAGAAGGAATCATCAAAATTAATTTACCTTAATACAAACCCTGCGGTGACAAACACATAACTCCTGGTCAGTTCTGAATAAAAATCATGTGGGACCACACGACAAGCAGTAGCGTTCAAACAAAGAAACAATCATCAAAGTCGGTGTACGGAGAAAAATGATTTGAGGTAACAAACAGATAAATACTAGTCAGATATTAATCAAACTAATATGGGGCTACGTGTCAATCACCAGCTTTCAACTAGAGAAAGAATCATCAAAATTAATTTACCTAAAAAAAACCTGCGGTGATAAACACATAACTCCTGGTCAGATCTGAATAAAAATCATGTGGGACCACACGACAAGCACTAGCGTTCAAACAAAGAAACAATCATCAAAATCGGTGTACGGAGAAAAATGTTTTGAGGTAACAAACAGATAAATACTAGTCAGATATTAATCAAACTAATATGGGGCCACATGCCAATCACCAGCTTTCAACTAAAGAAGGAATCATCAAAATTAATTTACCTTAATACAAACCATGGGGTAACAAACACATAACTCCTGGTCAGATCTGAATAAAAATCATGTGGGACCACACGACAAGCACTAGCGTTCAAACAAAGAAACAATCATCAAAATCGGTGTACGGAGAAAAATGTTTTGAGGTAACAAACAGATAAATACTAGTCAGATATTAATCAAACTTATATGGGGCCACATGCCAATTACCAGCTTTCAACTAAAGAAGGAATCGTCAAAATTAATTTACCTTAATACAAACCCTGCGGTGACAAACACATAACTCCTGGTCAGTTCTGAATAAAAATCATGTGGGACCACACGACAAGCAGTAGCGTTCAAACAAGGAAACAATCATCAAAGTCGGTGTACGGAGAAAAATGTTTTGAGGTAACAAACAGATAAATACTAGTCAGATATTAATCAAACTAATATGGGGCTACGTGTCAATCACCAGCTTTCAACTAGAGAAAGAATCATCAAAATTAATTTACCTAAAAAAAAACTGCGGTGATAAACACATAACTCCTGGTCAGATTATAATTTAAATCATATTTGACCACACGACAAGCACCAGCTTTCAACTAAAGAAAGAATCATCAAAATTAATTTACCTAAAAAATCCTGCGGTGACAAACAGATAACTACCCGTCAGATCTTAATTAAACTCATGTGGGACCACACGACAAGCACTAGCGTTCAAACAAAGAAACAATCATCAAAATTCCTGCGGTGACAAACAGATAACTACCCGTCAGATCTTAATTAAACTCATGTGGGACCACACGACAAGCACTAGCGTTCAAACAAAGAAACAATCATCAAAATCGGTTTACGGAGAAAAAAATTTTGAGGTTACAAACAGATAAATACTGGTCAGATATTGATCAAACTAATATGGGGCTACGTGCCAATCACCAGCTTTCAACTAGAAAAAGAATCAACAAAATTAATTTACCTAAAAAAAAAACCTGCGGTGATAAACACATAACTCCTGGTCAGATCTAAATTAAAATCATATTTGACCATACGACAAGCACCAGCTTTCAACTAAAGAAAGAATAAACAAAATTAATTTACCTAAAAAAAAAACCTGCGGTGACAAACACATAATCTGAATTAAAATCATATTTGACCACACGACAAGCACCAGCTTTAAACTAAAGAAAGAATCATCAATATTAATTTACCTAAAAAAAACCCTGCGGTGACAAACACATAACTCCTGGTCAGATCTGAATTAAAATCATGTGGGACCACACGACAAGCACTAGCGTTCAAACAAAGAAACAATCATCAAAATCGGTTTACGGAGAAAAAAGTTTTGAGGTTACAAACAAATAAATACTGTTCAGATATTGATCAAACTAATATGGGGCTACGTGCCAATAACCAGCTTTCAACTAAAGAAGGAATCATCAAAATTAATTTACCTTAAGACAAACCCTGCGGTGACAAACACATAACTCCTGGTCAGATCTGAATAAAAATCATGTGGGACCACGCGACAAGCACTAGCGTTCAAACAAAGAAACAATCATCAAAATCGGTGTACGGAGAAAAATGTTTTGAGGTAACAAACAGATAAATACTAGTCAGATATTAATCAAACTAATATGGGGCTACGTGTCAATCACCAGCTTTCAACTAGAAAAAGAATCATCAAAATTAATTTACCTAAAAAAAAACCTGCGGTGATAAACACATAACTCCTGGTCAGATTATAATTTAAATCATATTTGACCACACGACAAGCACCAGCTTTAAACTAAAGAAAGAATCATCAATATTAATTTACCTAAAAAAAACCCTGCGGTGACAAACACATAACTCCTGGTCAGATCTGAATTAAAATCATGTGGGACCACACGACAAGCACTAGCGTTCAAACAAAGAAACAAACATCAAAATCGGTTTACGGAGAAAAAAGTATTGAGGCTACAAACAGATAAATACTGGTCAGATCTTGATCAAACCAATATGGGGCCACATGCCAATCACCAGCTTTCAACTAAGGAAGGAATCATCAAAATTAATTTACCTAAAAAAATCCTGCGGTGACAAACGGGTAACTACCCGTCAGATCTTAATTAAACTCATGTGGGACCACACGACAAGCACTAGCGTTCAAACAAAGAAACAATCATTAAAAGCGGTTTACGGAGAAAAAAGTTTTGAGGTAACAAACAGATAAATACTGGTCAGTTATTGATCAAACTAATATGGGGCTACGTTCCAATCACCAGCTTTCAACTAGAAAAAGAATCAACAAAATTAATTTTCCTAAAAAAAAAACCTGCGGTGATAAACACATAACTCCTGGTCAGATCTAAATTAAAATCATATTTGACCATACGACAAGCACCAGCTTTTAACTAAAGAAAGAATAAACAAAATTAATTTACCTAAAAAAAACCTGCGGTGACAAACACATAATCTGAATTAAAATCATATTTGACCACACGACAAGCACCAGCTTTCAACTAAAGAAAGAATCATCAAAATTAATTTACCTAAAAAAATCCTGCGGTGACAAACAGATCACTACCCGTCAGATCTTAATTAAACTCATGTGGGACCACACGACAAGCACTAGCGTTCAAACAAAGAAACAATCATCAAAATCGGTTTACGGAGAAAAAAATTTTGAGGTTACAAACAGATAAATACTGGTCAGATATTGATCAAACTAATATGGGGCCACATGCCAATCACCAGCTTTCAACTAAAGAAGGAATCATCAAAATTAATTTACCTAAAAAAATCCTGCGGTGACAAACAGGTAACTACCCGTCAGATCTTATTAAACTCATGTGGGACCACACGACAAGCACTAGCGTTCAAACAAAGAAACAATCATCAAAATCGGTTTACGGAGAAAAAAGTATTGAGGTTACAAACAGATAAATACTGGTCAGATCTTGATCAAACCAATATGGGGCCACATGCCAATCACCAGCTTTCAACTAAAGAAAGAATCATCAAAATTAATTTACCTTAATACAAACCCTGCGGTGACAAACACATAACTCCTGGTCAGATCTGAATAAAAATCATGTGGGACCACGCGACAATCACTGGCGTTCAAACAAAGAAACAATCATCAAAATCGGTTTACGGAGAAAAAAGTATTGAGGTTACAAATAGATAAATACTGGTCAGATCTTGATCAAACCAATATGGGGCCACATGCCAATCACCAGCTTTCAACTAAAGAAGGAATCATCAAAATTAATTTACCTAAAAAAATCCTGCGGTGACAAACGGGTAACTACCCGTCAGATCTTAATTAAACTCATGCGGGACCACACGACAAGCACTAGCGTTCAAACAAAGAAACAATCATTAAAAGCGGTTTACGGAGAACAAAGTTTTGAGGTAACAAACAGATAAATACTGGTCAGTTATTGATCAAACTAATATGGGGCTACGTTCCAATCACCAGCTTTCAACTAGAAAAAGAATCAACAAAATCAATTTTCCTAAAAAAAAAACCTGCGGTGATAAACACATAACTCCTGGTCAGATCTAAATTAAAATCATATTTGACCATACGACAAGCACCAGCTTTTAACTAAAGAAAGAATAAACAAAATTAATTTACCTAAAAAAAACCTGCGGTGACAAACACATAATCTGAGTTAAAATCATATTTGACCACACGACAAGCACCAGCTTTCAACTAAAGAAGGAATCATCAAAATTAATCTACCTAAAAAAATCCTGCGGTGACAAACAGATAACTGCCCGTCAGATCTTAATTAAACTCATGTGGGACCACACGACAAGCACTAGCGTTAAAACAAAGAATCATCCATCAAAATCGGTTTACGGAGAAAAAAATTTTGTGGTAACAAACAGATAGACACTGTTCAGATATTGATCAAACTAATATGGGGCTACGTGCCAATCACCAGCTTTAAACTAAAGAAAGAATCATCAATATTAATTTACCAAAAAAAAAACCCTGCGGTGACAAACACATAACTCCTGGTCAGATCTGAACTAAAATCATGTGGGACCACACGACAAGCACTAGCGTTCAAATAAAGAAACAATCATCAAAATCGGTTTACGGAGAAAAAAGTTTTGAGGTTAAAAACAACTAAATACTGTTCAGATATTGATCAAACTAATATGGGGCTACGTGCCAATAACCAGCTTTCAACTAAAGAAAGAATCATCAATATTAATTTACCAAAAAAAAAAACCCTGCGGTGACAAACACATAACTCCTGGTCAGATCTGAACTAAAATCATGTGGGACCACACGACAAGCACTAGCGTTCAAACAAAGAAACAATCATCAAAATCGGTGTACGGAGAAAAATGTTTTGAGGTAACAAACGGATAAATACTAGTCAGATATTAATCAAACTAATATGGGGCTACGTGGCAATCACCAGCTTTCAACTAGAGAAAGAATCATCAAAATTAATCTACCTTAAAAAAAAACCTGCGGTGATAAACACATAACTCCTGGTCAGATTAAAATTTAAATCATATTTGACCACACGACAAGCACCAGCTTTCAACTAAAGAAAGAATCATCAAAATTAATTTACCTAAAAAATCCTGCGGTGACAAACAGATAACTACCCGTCAGATCTTAATTAAACTCATGTGGGACCACACGACAAGCACTAGCGTTCAAACAAAGAAACAATCATCAAAATCGGTTTACGGAGAAAAAAATTTTGAGGTTACAAACAGATAAATACTGGTCAGATATTGATCAAACTAATATGGGGCCACATGCCAATCACCAGCTTTCAACTAAAGAAGGAATCATCAAAATTAATTTACCTAAAAAAATCCTGCGGTGACAAACAGGTAACTACCCGTCAGATCTTTATTAAACTCATGTGGGACCACACGACAAGCACTAGCGTTCAAACAAAGAAACAATCATCAAAATCGGTTTACGGAGAAAAAAATTTTGAGGTTACAAACAGATAAATACTGGTCAGATATTGATCAAACTAATATGGGGCCACATGCCAATCACCAGCTTTCAACTAAAGAAGGAATCATCAAAATTAATTTACCTAAAAAAATCCTGCGGTGACAAACAGGTAACTACCCGTCAGATCTTTATTAAACTCATGTGGGACCACACGACAAGCACTAGCGTTCAAACAAAGAAACAATCATCAAAATCGGTTTACGGAGAAAAAAGTAATTAGGTTACAAACAGATAAATACTACTCAGATCTTGATCAAACCAATATGGGGCCACATGCCAATCACCAGCTTTCAACTAAAGAAGGAATCATCAAAATTAATTTACCTAAAAAAATCCTGCGGTGACAAACAGGTAACTACCCGTCAGATCTTTATTAAACTCATGTGGGACCACACGACAAGCACTAGCGTTCAAACAAAGAAACAATCATTAAAAGCGGTTTACGGAGAAAAAAGTTTTGAGGTAACAAACAGATAAATACTGGTCAGTTATTGATCAAACTAATATGGGGCTACGTGCAAATCACCAGCTTTCAACTAGATAAAGAATCTACAAAATTAATTTACCTAAAAAAAACCTGCGGTGATAAACACATAACTCCTGGTCAGTTTATAATTAAAATCATATTTGACCATACGACAAGCACCAGCTTTCAACTAAAGAAAGAATCAACAAAACTAATTTACCTAAAAAAAAACCTGCGGTGACAAACACATAATCTGAATTAAAATCATATTTGACCACACGACAAGCACCAGCTTTCAACTAAAGAAAGAATCATCAAAATTAATTTACCTAAAAAATCCTGCGGTGACAAACAGATAACTACCCGTCAGATCTTAATTAAACTCATGTGGGACCACACGACAAGCACTAGCGTTCAAACAAAGAACCAATCATCAAAATCGGTTTACGGAGAAAAAATTTTTGAGGTAACAAACAGATAGACACTGTTCAGATATTGATCAAACTAATATAGGGCTACGTGCCAATCACCAGCTTTAAACTAAAGAAAGAATCATCAATATTAATTTACCTAAAAAAAACCCTGCGGTGACAAACACATAACTCCTGGTCAGATCTGATCATCAAAATCGGTTTACGGAGAAAAAAGTTTTGAGGTTACAAACAAATAAATACTGTTCAGATATTGATCAAACTAATATTGGGCTACGTGCCAATAACCAGCTTTCAACTAAAGAAGGAATCATCAAAATTAATTTACCTTAATACAAACCCTGCGGTGACAAACACATAACTCTTGGTCAGATCTGAATAAAAATCATGTGGGACCACGCGACAAGCACTGGCGTTCAAACAAAGAAACAATCATCAAAATCGGTGTACGGAGAAAAATGTTTTGAGGTAACAAACAGATAAATACTAGTCAGATATTAATCAAACTAATATGGGGCTACGTGTCAATCACCAGCTTTCAACTAGAGAAAGAATCATCAAAATTAATTTACCTAAAAAAAACCTGCGGTGATAAACACATACCTCCTGGTCAGATTACAATTTAAATCATATTTGACCACACGACAAGCACCAGCTTTGAACTAAAGAAAGAATCATCAATATTAATTTACCAAAAAAAAAACCCTGCGGTGACAAACACATAACTCCTGGTCAGATCTGAACTAAAATCATGTGGGACCACACGACAAGCACTAGCGTTCAAATAAAGAAACAATCATCAAAATCGGTTTACGGAGAAAAAAGTTTTGAGGTTAAAAACAACTAAATACTGTTCAGATATTGATCAAACTAATATGGGGCTACGTGCCAATAACCAGCTTTCAACTAAAGAAAGAATCATCCAAATTAATTTACCTTAATACAAACCCTGCGGTAACAAACACATAACTCCTGGTCAGATCTGAATAAAAATCATGTGGGACAACACGACAAGCACTAGCGTTCAAACAAAGAAACAATCATCAAAATCGGTGTACGGAGAAAAATGTTTTGAGGTAACAAACGGATAAATACTAGTCAGATATTAATCAAACTAATATGGGGCTACGTGGCAATCACCAGCTTTCAACTAGAGAAAGAATCATCAAAATTAATCTACCTTAAAAAAACCTGCGGTGATAAACACATAACTCCTGGTCAGATTAAAATTTAAATCATATTTGACCACACGACAAGCACCAGCTTTCAACTAAAGAAAGAAACATCAAAATTAATTTACCTACAAAAATTTTGCGGTGACAAACAGATAACTACCCGTCAGATTTTAATTAAACTCATGTGGACCACACGACAAGCACTAGCGTTCAAACAAAGAAACAATCATCAAAATCGGTTTACGGAGAAAAAAGTTTTGAGATAACAAACAGATAAATACTGGTCAGATATTGATCAAACTAATATGGGGCTACGTGCCAATCACCAGCTTTCAACTAGAAAAAGGATCAACAAAATTAATTTACCTAAAAAAAAACCTGCGGTGATAAACACATAACTCCTGGTCAGATTATAATTTAAATCGTATTTGACCGCACGACAAGCACCAGCTTTCAACTAAAGAAGGAATCATCAAAATTAATTTACCTAAAAAATTTCTGCGGTGACAAACAGATAACTACCCGTCAGATCTTAATTAAACTCATGTGGGACCACACGACAAGCACTAGCGTTCAAACAAAGAAATAATCATTAAAAGCGGTTTACGGAGAAAAGTCAGATTATAATTTAAATTATATTTGACCACACGACAAGCACCAGCTTTCAACTAAAGAAAGAATCATCAAAATTAATTTACCTAAAAAATCCTGCGGTGACAAACAGATAACTACCCGTCAGATCTTAATTAAACTCATGTGGGACCACACGACAAGCACTAGCGTTCAAACAAAGAACCAATCATCAAAATCGGTTTACGGAGAAAAAAATTTTGAGGTAACAAACAGATAGACACTGTTCAGATATTGATCAAACTAATATAGGGCTACGTGCCAATCACCAGCTTTAAACTAAAGAAAGAATCATCAATATTAATTTACCTAAAAAAAACCCTGCGGTGACAAACACATAACTCCTGGTCAGATCTGATCATCAAAATCGGTTTACGGAGAAAAAAGTTTTGAGGTTACAAACAAATAAATACTGTTCAGATATTGATCAAAGTAATATTGGGCTACGTGCCAATAACCAGCTTTCAACTAAAGAAGGAATCATCAAAATTAATTTACCTTAATACAAACCCTGCGGTGACAAACACATAACACTGGGTCAGATCTGAATAAAAATCATGTGGGACCACGCGACAAGCACTAGCGTTCAAACAAAGAAACAATCATCAAAATCGGTGTACGGAGAAAAATGTTTTGAGGTAACAAACAGATAAATACTAGTCAGATATTAATCAAACTAATATGGGGCTACGTGTCAATCACCAGCTTTCAACTAGAGAAAGAATCATCAAAATTAATTTACCTAAAAAAAACCTGCGGTGATAAACACATACCTCCTGGTCAGATAAAAATTTAAATCATATTTGACCACACGACAAGCACCAGCTTTGAACTAAAGAAAGAATCATCAATATTAATTTACCAAAAAAAAAACCCTGCGGTGACAAACACATAACTCCTGGTCAGATCTGAACTAAAATCATGTGGGACCACACGACAAGCACTAGCGTTCAAATAAAGAAACAATCATCAAAATCGGTTTACGGAGAAAAAAGTTTTGAGGTTAAAAACAACTAAATACTGTTCAGATATTGATCAAACTAATATGGGGCTACGTGCCAATAACCAGCTTTCAACTAAAGAAAGAATCATCCAAATTAATTTACCTTAATACAAACCCTGCGGTAACAAACACATAACTCCTGGTCAGATCTGAATAAAAATCATGTGGGACCACACGACAAGCACTAGCGTTCAAACAAAGAAACAATCATCAAAATCGGTGTACGGAGAAAAATGTTTTGAGGTAACAAACGGATAAATACTAGTCAGATATTAATCAAACTAATATGGGGCTACGTGGCAATCACCAGCTTTCAACTAGAGAAAGAATCATCAAAATTAATCTACCTTAAAAAAAACGTGCGGTGATAAACACATAACTCCTGGTCAGATTAAAATTTAAATCATATTTGACCACACGACAAGCACCAGCTTTCAACTAAAGAAAGAATCATCAAAATTAATTTACCTAAAAAATCCTGCGGTGAAAAACAGATAACTACCCGTCAGATCTTAATTAAACTCATGTGGGACCACACGACAAGCACTAGCTTTCAAACAAAGAAACAATCATCAAAATCGGTTTACGGAGAAAAAAATTTTGAGGTTACAAACAGATAAATACTGGTCAGATATTGATCAAACTAATATGGGGCCACATGCCAATCACCAGCTTTCAACTAAAGAAGGAATCATCAAAATTAATTTACCTAAAAAAATCCTGCGCTGACAAACAGGTAACTACCCGTCAGATCTTTATTAAACTCATGTGGGACCACACGACAAGCACTAGCGTTCAAACAAAGAAACAATCATCAAAATCGGTTTACGGAAAAAAAAATTTTGAGGTTACAAACAGATAAATACTGTTCAGATATTGATCAAACTAATATGGGGCCACATGCCAATCACCAGCTTTCAACTAAAGAAGGAATCATCAAAATTAATTTACCTAAAAAAATCCTGCGGTGACAAACAGGTAACTACCCGTCAGATCTTTATTAAACTCATGTGGGACCACACGACAAGCACTAGCGTTCAAACAAAGAAACAATCATCAAAATCGGTTTACGGAGAAAAAAGTAATTAGGTTACAAACAGATAAATACTACTCAGATCTTGATCAAACCAATATGGGGCCACATGCCAATCACCAGCTTTCAACTAAAGAAGGAATCATCAAAATTAATTTACCTAAAAAAATCCTGCGGTGACAAACAGGTAACTACCCGTCAGATCTTTATTAAACTCATGTGGGACCACACGACAAGCACTAGCGTTCAAACAAAGAAACAATCATTAAAAGCGGTTTACGGAGAAAAAAGTTTTGAGGTAACAAACAGATAAATACTGGTCAGTTATTGATCAAACTAATATGGGGCTACGTGCAAATCACCAGCTTTCAACTAGAAAAAGAATCTACAAAATTAATTTACCTAAAAAAAACCTGCGGTGATAAACACATAACTCCTGGTCAGTTTATAATTAAAATCATATTTGACCATACGACAAGCACCAGCTTTCAACTAAAGAAAGAATCAACAAAATTAATTTACCTAAAAAAAAACCTGCGGTGACAAACACATAATCTGAATTAAAATCATATTTGACCACACGACAACAACCAGCTTTCAACTAAAGAAAGAAACATCAAAATTAATTTACCTACAAAAATTTTGCGGTGACAAACAGATAACTACCCGTCAGATTTTAATTAAACTCATGTGGACCACACGACAAGCACTAGCGTTCAAACAAAGAAACAATCATCAAAATCGGTTTACGGAGAAAAAAGTTTTGAGATAACAAACAGATAAATACTGGTCAGATATTGATCAAACTAATATGGGGCTACGTGCCAATCACCAGCTTTCAACTAGAAAAAGGATCAACAAAATTAATTTACCTAAAAAAAAACCTGCGGTGATAAACACATAACTCCTGGTCAGATTATAATTTAAATCGTATTTGACCGCACGACAAGCACCAGCTTTCAACTAAAGAAAGAATCATCAAAATTAATTTACCTTAAAAATTTCTGCGGTGACAAACAGATAACTACCCGTCAGATCTTAATTAAACTCATGTGGGACCACACGACAAGCACTAGCGTTCAAACAAAGAAATAATCATTAAAAGCGGTTTACGGAGAAAAGTCAGATTATAATTTAAATCATATTTGACAACACGACAAGCACCAGCTTTCAACTAAAGAAAGAATCATCAAAATTAATTTACCTAAAAAATCCTGCGGTGACAAACAGATAACTACCCGTCAGATCTTAATTAAACTCATGTGGGACCACACGACAAGCACTAGCGTTCAAACAAAGAACCAATCATCAAAATCGGTTTACGGAGAAAAAAATTTTGAGGTAACAAACAGATAGACACTGTTCAGATATTGATCAAACTAATATAGGGCTACGTGCCAATCACCAGCTTTAAACTAAAGAAAGAATCATCAATATTAATTTACCTAAAAAAAACCCTGCGGTGACAAACACATAACTCCTGGTCAGATCTGATCATCAAAATCGGTTTACGGAGAAAAAAGTTTTGAAGTTACAAACAAATAAATACTGTTCAGATATTGATCAAACTAATATTGGGCTACGTGCCAATAACCAGCTTTCAACTAAAGAAGGAATCATCAAAATTAATTTACCTTAATACAAACCCTGCGGTGACAAACACATAACTCTTGGTCAGATCTGAATAAAAATCATGTGGGACCACGCGACAAGCACTAGCGTTCAAACAAAGAAACAATCATCAAAATCGGTGTACGGAGAAAAATGTTTTGAGGTAACAAACAGATAAATACTAATCAGATATTAATCAAACTAATATGGGGCTACGTGTCAATCACCAGCTTTCAACTAGAGAAAGAATCATCAAAATTAATTTACCTAAAAAAAAACCTGCGGTGATAAACACATCACTCCTGGTCAGATTATAGTTTAAATCATATTTAACCACACGACAAGCACCAGCTTTCAACTAAAGAAAGAATCATCAAAATTAATTTACCTAAAAAAATCCTGCTGTGACAAACAGATCACTACCCGTCAGATCTTAATTAAACTCATGTGGGACCACACGACAAGCACTAGCGTTCAAACAAAGAAACAATCATCAAAATCGGTTTACGGAGAAAAAAGTATTGAGGTTACAAACAGATAAATACTGGTCAGATCCTGATTAAACCAATATGGGGCCACATGCCAATCACCAGCTTTCAACTAAAGAAGGAATCATCAAAATTAATTTACCTAAAAAAATCCTGCGGTGACAAACGGGTAACTAAATCTCAGATCTTAATTAAACTCATGTGGGACCACCCGACAAGCACTAGCGTTCAAACAAAGAAACAATCATTAAAAGCGGTTTACGGAGAAAAAAGTTTTGAGGTAACAAACAGATAAATACTGGTCAGTTATTGATCAAACTAATATGGGGCTACGTGCCAATCACCAGCTTTCAACTAGAAAAAGGATCAACAAAATTAATTTACCTAAGAAAAAACCTGCGGTGATAAACACATAACTCCTGGTCAGATTATAATTTAAATCATATTTGACCGCACGACAAGCACCAGCTTTCAACTAAAGAAAGAATCATCAAAATTAATTTACCTAAAAAATTTCTGCGGTGACAAACAGATAACTACTCGTCAGATCTTAATTAAACTCATGTGGGACCACACGACAAGCACTAGCGTTCAAACAAAGAAATAATCATTAAAAGCGGTTTACGGAGAAAAGTCAGATTATAATTTAAATCATATTTGACCACACGACAAGCACCAGCTTTCAACTAAAGAAGGAATCATCAAAATTAATTTACCTTAATACAAACCCTGCGGTGACAAACACATAACTCTTGGTCAGATCTGAATAAAAATCATGTGGGACCACGCGACAAGCACTAGCGTTCAAACAAAGAAACAATCATCAAAATCGGTGTACGGAGAAAAATGTTTTGAGGTAACAAACAGATAAATACTAATCAGATATTAATCAAACTAATATGGGGCTACGTGTCAATCACCAGCTTTCAACTAGAAAAAGAATCTACAAAATTAATTTACCTTAAAAAAACCTGCGGTGATAAACACATAACTCCTGGTCAGTTTATAATTAAAATCATATTTGACCATACGACAAGCACCAGCTTTCAACTAAAGAAAGAATCAACAAAATTAATTTACCTAAAAAAAAACCTGCGGTGACAAACACATAATCTGAATTAAGATCATATTTGACCACACGACAACAACCAGCTTTCAACTAAAGAAAGAAACATCAAAATTAATTTACCTACAAAAATTTTGCGGTGACAAACAGATAACTACCCGTCAGATTTTAATTAAACTCATGTGGACCACACGACAAGCACTAGCGTTCAAACAAAGAAACAATCATCAAAATCGGTTTACGGAGAAAAAAGTTTTGAGATAACAAACAGATAAATACTGGTCAGATATTGATCAAACTAATATGGGGCTACGTGCCAATCACCAGCTTTCAACTAGAAAAAGGATCAACAAAATTAATTTACCTAAAAAAAAACCTGCGGTGATAAACACATAACTCCTGGTCAGATTATAATTTAAATCGTATTTGACCGCACGACAAGCACCAGCTTTCAACTAAAGAAAGAATCATCAAAATTAATTTACCTAAAAAATTTCTGCGGTGACAAACAGATAACTACCCGTCAGATCTTAATTAAACTCATGTGGGACCACACGACAAGCACTAGCGTTCAAACAAAGAAATAATCATTAAAAGCGGTTTACGGAGAAAAGTCAGATTATAATTTAAATCATATTTGACAACACGACAAGCACCAGCTTTCAACTAAAGAAAGAATCATCAAAATTAATTTACCTAAAAAATCCTGCGGTGACAAACAGATAACTACCCGTCAGATCTTAATTAAACTCATGTGGGACCACACGACAAGCACTAGCGTTCAAACAAAGAACCAATCATCAAAATCGGTTTACGGAGAAAAAAATTTTGAGGTAACAAACAGATAGACACTGTTCAGATATTGATCAAACTAATATAGGGCTACGTGCCAATCACCAGCTTTAAACTAAAGAAAGAATCATCAATATTAATTTACCTAAAAAAAACCCTGCGGTGACAAACACATAACTCCTGGTCAGATCTGATCATCAAAATCGGTTTACGGAGAAAAAAGTTTTGAAGTTACAAACAAATAAATACTGTTCAGATATTGATCAAACTAATATTGGGCTACGTGCCAATAACCAGCTTTCAACTAAAGAAGGAATCATCAAAATTAATTTACCTTAATACAAACCCTGCGGTGACAAACACATAACTCTTGGTCAGATCTGAATAAAAATCATGTGGGACCACGCGACAAGCACTAGCGTTCAAACAAAGAAACAATCATCAAAATCGGTGTACGGAGAAAAATGTTTTGAGGTAACAAACAGATAAATACTAATCAGATATTAATCAAACTAATATGGGGCTACGTGTCAATCACCAGCTTTCAACTAGAGAAAGAATCATCAAAATTAATTTACCTAAAAAAAAACCTGCGGTGATAAACACATCACTCCTGGTCAGATTATAGTTTAAATCATATTTAACCACACGACAAGCACCAGCTTTCAACTAAAGAAAGAATCATCAAAATTAATTTACCTAAAAAAATCCTGCTGTGATAAACAGATCACTACCCGTCAGATCTTAATTAAACTCATGTGGGACCACACGACAAGCACTAGCGTTCAAACAAAGAAACAATCATCAAAATCGGTTTACGGAGAAAAAAGTATTGAGGTTACAAACAGATAAATACTGGTCAGATCCTGATCAAACCAATATGGGGCCACATGCCAATCACCAGCTTTCAACTAAAGAAGGAATCATCAAAATTAATTTACCTAAAAAAATCCTGCGGTGACAAACGGGTAACTAAATCTCAGATCTTAATTAAACTCATGTGGGACCACCCGACAAGCACTAGCGTTCAAACAAAGAAACAATCATTAAAAGCGGTTTACGGAGAAAAAAGTTTTGAGGTAACAAACAGATAAATACTGGTCAGTTATTGATCAAACTAATATGGGGCTACGTGCCAATCACCAGCTTTCAACTAGAAAAAGGATCAACAAAATTAATTTACCTAAGAAAAAACCTGCGGTGATAAACACATAACTCCTGGTCAGATTATAATTTAAATCATATTTGACCGCACGACAAGCACCAGCTTTCAACTAAAGAAAGAATCATCAAAATTAATTTACCTAAAAAATTTCTGCGGTGACAAACAGATAACTACTCGTCAGATCTTAATTAAACTCATGTGGGACCACACGACAAGCACTAGCGTTCAAACAAAGAAATAATCATTAAAAGCGGTTTACGGAGAAAAGTCAGATTATAATTTAAATCATATTTGACCACACGACAAGCACCAGCTTTCAACTAAAGAAAGAATCATCAAAATTAATTTACCTAAAAAATCCTGCGGTGACAAACAGATAACTACCCGTCAGATCTTAATTAAACTCATGTGGGACCACACGACAAGCACTAGCGTTCAAACAAAGAACCAATCATCAAAATCGGTTTACGGAGAAAAAAATTTTGAGGTAATAAACAGATAGACACTGTTCAGATATTGATCAAACTAATATGGGGCTACGTGCCAATAACCAGCTTTCAACTAAAGAAGGAATCATCAAAATTAATTTACCTTAATACAAACCCTGCGGTGACAAACACATAACTCCTGGTCAGATCTGAATAAAAATCATGTGGGACCACACGACAAGCACTAGCGTTCAAACAAAGAAACAATCATCAAAATCGGTGTACGGAGAAAAATGTTTTGAGGTAACAAACAGATAAATACTAGTCAGATATTAATCAAACTAATATGGGGCTACGTGTCAATCACCAGCTTTCAACTAGAGAAAGTATCATCAAAATTAATTTACCTAAAAAAAAACCTGCGGTGATAAACACATAACTCCTGGTCAGATTATAATTTAAATCATATTTGACCACACGACAAGCACCAGCTTTCAACTAAAGAAAGAATCATCAAAATTAATTTACCTAAAAAATCCTGCGGTGACAAACAGATCACTACCCGTCAGATCTTAATAAAACTCATGTGGGAACACACGACAAGCAATAGCGTTCAAACAAAGAAACAATCATCAAAATCGGTTTACGGAGAAAAAAGTATTGAGGTTACAAACAGATAAATACTGGTCAGATCTTGATCAAACCAATATGGGGCCACATGCCAATCACCAGATTTCAACTAAAGAAGGAATCATCAAAATTAATTTACCTAAAAAAATCCTGCGGTGACAAACAGGTAACTACCCGTCAGATCTTAATTAAACTCATGTGGGACCACACGACAAGCACTAGCGTTCAAACAAAGAAACAATCATTAAAAGCGGTTTACGGAGAAAAAAGTTTTGAGGTAAAAAACAGATAAATACTGGTCAGTTATGGATAAAATTAATATGGGGCTACGTGCCAATCACCAGCTTTCAACTAGAAAAAGGATCAACAAAATTAATTTACCTAAAAAAAAACCTGCGGTGATAAACACATAACTCCTGGTCAGATTATAATTTAAATCATATTTGACCGCACGACAAGCACCAGCTTTCAACTAAAGAAAGAATCATCAAAATTAATTTACCTAAAAAAATTCTGCGGTGACAAACAGATAACTACCCGTCAGATCTGAATAAAAATTATGTGGGACCACGCGACAAGCACTAGCGTTCAAACAAAGAAACAATCATCAAAATCGGTGTACGGAGAAAAATGTTTTGAGGTAACAAACAGATAAATACTAGTCAGATATTAATCAAACTAATATGGGGCTACGTGTCAATCACCAGCTTTCAACTAGAGAAAGAATCATCAAAATTAATTTACCTAAAAAAAACCTGCGGTGATAAACACATAACTCCTGGTCAGATTAAAATTTAAATCATATTTGACCACACGACAAGCACCAGCTTTCAACTAAAGAAGGAATCATCAAAATTAATTTACCTTAATACAAACCCTGCGGTGACAAACACATAACTCCTGGTCAGTTCTGAATAGAAATCATGTGGGACCACACGACAAGCAGTAGCGTTCAAACAAAGAAACAATCATCAAAGTCGGTGTTCGGAGAAAAATGTTTTGAGGTAACAAACAGATAAATACTAGTCAGATATTAATCAAACTAATATGGGGCTACGTGTCAATCACCAGCTTTCAACTAGAGAAAGAATCATCAAAATTTATTTACCTAAAAAAAACCTGCGGTGATAAACACATAACTCCTGGTCAGATTAAAATTTAAATCATATTTGACCACACGACAAGCACCAGCTTTGAACTAAAGAAAGAATCATCAAAATTAATTTACCTAAAAAATCCTGCGGTGACAAACAGATAACTACCCGTCAGATCTTAATTAAACTCATGTGGGACCACACGACAAGCACTAGCGTTCAAACAAAGAAACAATCATCAAAATCGTTTTACGGAGAAAAAAATTTTGAGGTTACAAACAGATAAATACTGGTCAGATATTGATCAAACTAATATGGGGCTACGTGCCAATCACCAGCTTTCAACTAGAAAAAGAATCAACAAAATTAATTTACCTAAAAAAAAACCTGCGATGATAAACACATAACTCCTGGTCAGATCTAAATTAAAATCATATTTGACCATACGACAGGCACCAGCTTTCAACTAAAGAAAGAATAAACAAAATTAATTTACCTAAAAAAAAAACCTGTGGTGACAAACAAATAATCTGAATTAAAATCATATTTGACCACACGACAAGCACCAGCTTTAAACTAAAGAAAGAATCATCAATATTAATTTACCTAAAAAAAACCCTGCAGTGACAAACACATAACTCCTGGTCAGATCTGAATTAAAATCATGTGGGACCACACGACAAGCACTAGCGTTCAAACAAAGAAGCAATCATCAAAATCGGTTAACGGAGAAAAAAGTTTTGAGGTTATAAACAAATAAATACTGTTCAGATATTGATCAAACTAATATCGGGCTACGTGCCAATAACCAGCTTTCAACTAAAGAAGGAATCATCAAAATTAATTTACCTTAATACAAACCCTGCGGTGACAAACACATAACTCTTGGTCAGATCTGAATAAAAATCATGTGGGACCACGCGACAAGCACTAGCGTTCAAACAAAGAAACAATCATCAAAATCGGTGTACGGAGAAAAATGTTTTGAGGTAACAAACAGATAAATACTAGTCAGATATTAATCAAACTAATATGGGGCTACGTGTCAATCACCAGCTTTCAACTAGAGAAAGAATCATCAAAATTAATTTACCTAAAAAAAAACCTGCGGTGATAAACACATCACTCCTTGTCAGATTATAGTTTAAATCATATTTAACCACACGACAAGCACCAGCTTTCAACTAAAGAAAGAATCATCAAAATTAATTTACCTAAAAAAATCCTGCTGTGACAAACAGATCAGTACCCGTCAGATCTTAATTAAACTCATGTGGGACCACACGACAAGCACTAGCGTTCAAACAAAGAAACAATCATCAAAATCGGTTTACGGAGAAAAAAGTATTGAGGTTACAAACAGATAAATACTGGTCAGATCTTGATCAAACCAATATGGGGCCACATGCCAATCACCAGCTTTCAACTAAAGAAGGAATCATCAAAATTAATTTACCTAAAAAAATCCTGCGGTGACAAACGGGTAACTACATCTCAGATCTTAATTAAACTCATGTGGGACCACACGACAAGCACTAGCGTTCAAACAAAGAACCAATCATCAAAATCGGTTTACGGAGAAAAAAATTTTGAGGTAACAAACAGATAGACACTGTTCAGATATTGATCAAACTAATATAGGGCTACGTGCCAATCACCAGCTTTAAACTAAAGAAAGAATCATCAATATTAATTTACCTAAAAAAAACCCTGCGGTGACAAACACATAACTCCTGGTCAGATCTGATCATCAAAATCGGTTTACGGAGAAAAAAATTTTGAGGTTACAAACAAATAAATACTGTTCAGATATTGATCAAACTAATATGGGGCTACGTGCCAATAACCAGCTTTCAACTAAAGAAGGAATCATCAAAATTAATTTACCTTAATACAAACCCTGCGGTGACAAACACATAACCTTTGGCCAGATCTGAATAAAAATCATGTGGGACCACGCGACAAGCACTAGCGTTCAAACAAAGAAACAATCATCAAAATCGGTGTACGGAGAAAAATGTTTTGAGGTAACAAACAGATAAATACTAGTCAGATATTAATCAAACTAATATGGGGCTACGTGTCAATCACCAGCTTTCAACTAAAGAAAGAATCATCAAAATTAATTTACCTAAAAAAATCCTGCTGTGACAAACAGATCAGTACCCGTCAGATCTTAATTAAACTCATGTGGGACCACACGACAAGCACTAGCGTTCAAACAAAGAAACAATCATCAAAATCGTTTTACGGAGAAAAAAGTATTGAGGTTACAAACAGATAAATACTGGTCAGATCTTGATCAAACCAATATGGGGCCACATGCCAATCACCAGCTTTCAACTAAAGAAGGAATCATCAAAATTAATTTACCTAAAAAAATCCTGCGGTGACAAACGGGTAACTACATCTCAGATCTTAATTAAACTCATGTGGGACCACACGACAAGCACTAGCGTTCAAACAAAGAACCAATCATCAAAATCGGTTTACGGAGAAAAAAATTTTGAGGTAACAAACAGATAGACACTGTTCAGATATTCATCAAACTAATATAGGGCTACGTGCCAATCACCAGCTTTAAACTAAAGAAAGAATCATCAATATTAATTTACCTAAAAAAAACCCTGCGGTGACAAACACATAACTCCTGGTCAGATCTGATCATCAAAATCGGTTTACGGAGAAAAAAATTTTGAGGTTACAAACAAATAAATACTGTTCAGATATTGATCAAACTAATATGGGGCTACGTGCCAATAACCAGCTTTCAACTAAAGAAGGAATCATCAAAATTAATTTACCTTAATACAAACCCTGCGGTGACAAACACATAACCTTTGGCCAGATCTGAATAAAAATCATGTGGGACCACGCGACAAGCACTAGCGTTCAAACAAAGAAACAATCATCAAAATCGGTGTACGGAGAAAAATGTTTTGAGGTAACAAACAGATAAATACTAGTCAGATATTAATCAAACTAATATGGGGCTACGTGTCAATCACCAGCTTTCAACTAAAGAAAGAATCATCAAAATTAATTTACCTAAAAAAAAACCTGCGGTGATAAACACATCACTCCTGGTCAGATTATAGTTTAAATCATATTTAACCACACGACAAGCACCAGCTTTCAACTAAAGAAAGAATCATCAAAATTAATTTACCTAAAAAAATCCTGCTGTGACAAACAGATCACTACCCGTCAGATCTTAATTAAACTCATGTGGGACCACACGACAAGCACTAGCGTTCAAACAAAGAAACAATCATCAAAATCGGTTTACGGAGAAAAAAGTATTGAGGTTACAAACAGATAAATACTGGTCAGATCTTGATCAAACCAATATGGGGCCACATGCCAATCACCAGCTTTCAACTAAAGAAGGAATCATCAAAATTAATTTACCTAAAAAAATCCTGCGGTGACAAACAGATAACTACCCGTCAGATCTTAATTAAACTCATGTGGGACCACACGACAAGCACTAGCGTTCAAACAAAGAAACAATCATTAAAAGCGGATTACGGAGAAAAAAGTTTTGAGGTAACAAACAGATAAATACTGGTCAGTTATTGATCAAACTAATATGGGGCTACGTGCCAATCACCAGCTTTCAACTAGAGAAAGGATCAACAAAATCAATTTACCTAAGAAAAAACCTGCGGTGATAAACACATAACTCCTGGTCAGATTATAATTTAAATCATATTTGACCGCACGACAAGCACCAGCTTTCAACTAAAGAAAGAATCATCAAAATTAATTTACCTAAAAAATTTCTGCGGTGACAAACAGATAAATACCCGTCAGATCTTAATTAAACTCATGTGGGACCACACGACAAGCACTAGCGTTCAAACAAAGAAATAATCATTAAAAGCGGTTTACGGAGAAAAGTCAGATTATAATTTAAATCATATTTGACCACACGACAAGCACCAGCTTTCAACTAAAGAAAGAATCATCAAAATTAATTTACCTAAAAAATCCTGCGGTGACAAACAGATAACTACCCGTCAGATCTTAATTAAACTCGTGTGGGCCCACACTACAAGCACTAGCGTTCAAACAAAGAACCAATCATCAAAATCGGTTTACGGAGAAAAAAATTTTGAGGTAACAAACAGATAGACACTGTTCAGATATTGATCAAACTAATATGGGGCTACGTGCCAATAACCAGCTTTCAACTAAAGAAGGAATCATCAAAATTAATTTACCTTAATACAAACCCTGCGGTGACAAACACATAACTCTTGGTCAGATCTGAATAAAAATCATGTGGGACCACACGACAAGCACTAGCGTTCAAACAAAGAAACAATCATCAAAATCGGTGTACGGAGAAAAATGTTTTGAGGTAACAAACAGATAAATACCAGTCAGATATTAATCAAACTAATATGGGGCTACGTGTCAATCACCAGCTTTCAACTAGAGAAAGAGTCATCAAAATTAATTTACCTAAAAAAAAACCTGCGGTGATAAACACATAACTCCTGGTCAGATTATAATTTAAATCATATTTGACCACACGACAAGCACCAGCTTTCAACTAAAGAAAGAATCATCAAAATTAATTAACCTAAAAAATCCTGCGGTGACAAACAGATCACTACCCGTCAGATCTTAATTAAACTCATGTGGGACCACACGACAAGCAATAGCGTTCAAACAAAGAAACAATCATCAAAATCGGTTTACGGAGAAAAAAGTATTGAGGTTACAAACAGATAAATACTGGTCAGATATTGATCAAACCAATATGGGGCCACATGCCAATCACCAGATTTCAACTAAAGAAGGAATCATCAAAATTAATTTACCTTAAAAAAATCCTGCGGTGACAAACAGGTAACTACCCGTCAGATCTTAATTAAACTCATGTGGGACCACACGACAAGCACTAGCGTTCAAACAAAGAAACAATCATTAAAAGCGGTTTACGGAGAAAAAAGTTTTGAGGTAACAAACAGATAAATACTGGTCAGTTATTGATCAAACTAATATGGGGCTACGTGCCAATCACCAGCTTTCAACTAGAAAAAGGATCAACAAAATTAATTTACCTAAAAAAAAACCTGCGGTGATAAACACATAACTCCTGGTCAGATTATAATTTAAATCATATTTGACCGCACGACAAGCACCAGCTTTCAACTAAAGAAAGAATCATCAAAATTAATTTACCTAAAAAAAAACCTGCGGTGACAAACACATAATCTGAATTACAATCATATTTGACCACACGACAAGCACCAGCCTTCAACTAAAGAAAGAAACATCAAAATTAATTTATCTACAAAAATTTTGCAGTGACAAACAGATAACTACCCGTCAGATCTTAATTAAACTCATGTGGACCACACGACAAGCACTAGCGTTCAAACAAAGAAACAATCATCAAAATCGGTTTACGGAGAAAAAAGTTTTGAGGTTACAAACAGATAAATACTGGTCAAACTAATATGGGGCTACGTGCCAATAACCAGCTTTCAACTAAAGAAGGAATCATCAAAATTAATTTACCTTAATACAAACCCTGCGGTGACAAACACATAACTCCTGGTCAGATCTGAATAAAAATCATGTGGGACCACACGACAAGCACTAGCGTTCAAACAAAGAAACAATCATCAAAATCGGTGTACGGAGAAAAATGTTTTGAGGTAACAAACAGATAAATACCAGTCAGATATTAATCAAACTAATATGGGGCTACGTGTCAATCACCAGCTTTCAACTAGAGAAAGAGTCATCAAAATTAATTTACCTAAAAAAAAACCTGCGGTGATAAACACATAACTCCTGGTCAGATTATAATTTAAATCATATTTGACCACACGACAAGCACCAGCTTTCAACTAAAGAAAGAATCATCAAAATTAATTAACCTAAAAAAATTCTGCGGTGACAAACAGATAACTACCCGTCAGATCTTAATTAAACTCATGTGGGACCACACGACAAGCACTAGCGTTCAAACAAAGAAACAATCATTAAAAGCGGTTTACGGAGAAAAAAGTTTTGAGGTAACAAACAGATAAATACTGGTCAATTATTCATCAAACTAATATGGGGCTACGTGCCAATCACCAGCTTTCAACTGGAAAAAGGATCAACAAAATTAATTTACCTAAATAAAAACCTGCGGTGATAAACACATAACTCCTGGTCAGATTATAATTTAAATCATATTTGACCGCACGACAAGCACCAGCTTTCAACTAAAGAAAGAATCATCAAAATTAATTTACCTAAAAAAATTCTGCGGTGACAAACAGATAACTACCCGTCAGATCTTAATTAAACTCATGTGGGACCACACGAAAAGCACTAGCGTTCAAACAAAGAAACAATCATCAAAATCGTTTTACGGAGAAAAAAGTCTTGAGGTAACAAACAGATAAATACTGGTCAGTTATTGATCAAACTAATATGGGGCTACGTGCCAATCACCAGCTTTCAACTAGAAAAAGAATCAACAAAATTAATTTACCTAAAAAAAACCTGCGGTGATAAACACATAACTCCTGGTCAGATTATAATTAAAATCATATTTGACCATACGACAAGCACCAGCTTTCAACTAAAGAAAGAATCAACAAAATTAATTTACCTAAAAAAAAACCTGCGGTGACAAACACATAATCTGAATTACAATCATATTTGACCACACGACAAGCACCAGCTTTCAACTAAAGAAAGAAACATCAAAATTAATTTACCTAAAAAAAACCTGCGGTGACAAACACATAATCTGAATTAAAATCATATTTGACCACACGACAAGCACCAGCTTTTAACTAAAGAAAGAAACATCAAAATTAATTTATCTACAAAAATTTTGCGGTGACAAACAGATCACTACCCGTCAGATCTTAATTAAACTCATGTGGGACCACACGACAAGCAATAGCGTTCAAACAAAGAAACAATCATCAAAATCGGTTTACGGAGAAAAAAGTATTGAGGTTACAAACAGATAAATACTGGTCAGATATTGATCAAACCAATATGGGGCCACATGCCAATCACCAGATTTCAACTAAAGAAGGAATCATCAAAATTAATTTACCTTAAAAAAATCCTGCGGTGACAAACAGGTAACTACCCGTCAGATCTTAATTAAACTCATGTGGGACCACACGACAAGCACTAGCGTTCAAACAAAGAAACAATCATTAAAAGCGGTTTACGGAGAAAAAAGTTTTGAGGTAACAAACAGATAAATACTGGTCAATTATTCATCAAACTAATATGGGGCTACGTGCCAATCACCAGCTTTCAACTAGAAAAAGGATCAACAAAATTAATTTACCTAAAAAAACACCTGCGGTGATAAACACATAACTCCTGGTCAGATTATAATTTAAATCATATTTGACCGCACGACAAGCACCAGCTTTCAACCAAAGAAAGAATCAACAAAATTAATTTACCTAAAAAAAAACCTGCGGTGACAAACACATAATCTGAATTAAAATCATATTTGACCACACGACAAGCACCAGCTTTTAACTAAAGAAAGAAACATCAAAATTAATTTACCTACAAAAATTTTGCGGTGACAAACAGATAACTACCCGTCAGATCTTAATTAAACTCATGTGGACCACACGACAAGCACTAGCGTTCAAACAAAGAAACAATCATCAAAATCGGTTTACGGAGAAAAAAGTTTTGAGGTTACAAACAGATAGAAACTGGTCAGATATTGATCAAATTAATATGGGGCTACGTGCCAATCACCAGCTTTAAACTAAAGAAAGAATCATCAATATTAATTTACCTAAAAGAAACCCTGCGGTGACAAACACATAACTCCTGGTCAGATCTGAATTAAAATCATGTGGGACCACACGACAAGCACTAGCGTTCAAACAAAGAAACAATCACCAAAAGCGGTTTACGGAGAAAAAAATTTTTTGGTAAAAACCAGATAAATACTGGTCAGTTATTGATCAAACCAATTTGGGGTAACTTGCAAATCACCAGCTTTCAATTTAAAAATTAATCATCAACAGATTACTACCCGTCAGATCTGAATTAAACTCATGTGGGACCACACGACAAGCACTAGCGTTAAAACAAAGAAACATTCATCAAAATCGGTTTACGGAGAAAAAAATTTTGAGATAGCAAACAGATAGATACTGGTCAGATATTGATCATACTAATATGGGGCTACGTGCCAATCACCAGCTTTAAACTAAAGAAAGAATCATCAAAATTAATTTACCTAGAAAAAGCCCTGCGGTGACAGACACATAATTCCTGGTCAGATTTGAAATAAAATCATGTGGGACCACACGACAAGCACAAGCGTTCAAACAAAGAAACAATCATCAAAATCGGTTTACGGAGAAAAAAGTTTTGCGGTTACAAACAAATAAATACTGTTCAGATATTGATCAAACTAATATGGGGCTACGTGCCAATAACCAGCTTTCAACTAAAGAAAGAATCATCAAAATTAATTTACCTTAATACAAATCCTGCGGTGACAAACACATAACTCCTGGTCAGATCTGAATAAAAATCATGTGGGACCACACGACAAGCACTAGCGTTCAAACAAAGAAACAATCATCAAAATCGGTGTACGGAGAAAAATGTTTTGAGGTAACAAACAGATAAATACTAGTCAGATATTAATCAAACTAATATGGGGCTACGTGTCAATCACCAGCTTTCAACTAGAGAAAGAATCATCAAAATTAATTTACCTAAAAAAAAACCTGCGGTGATAAACACATAACTCCTGGTCAGATTATAATTTAAATCATATTTGACCACACGACAAGCACCAGCTTTCAACTAAAGAAAGAATCATCAAAATTAATTTACCTAAAAAAAAACCTGCGGTGACAAACACATAATCTGAATTAAAATCATATTTGACCACACGACAAGCACCAGCTTTCAACTAAAGAAAGAAACATCAAAATTAATTTACCTACAAAAATTTTGCGGTGACAAACAGATAACTACCCGTCAGATCTGAATTAAACTCATGTGGGACCACACGACAAGCACTATCGTTGAAACAAAGAAACATTCATCAAAATCGGTTTACGGAGAAAAAAATTTTGAGGTAACAAACAGATAGACACTGTTCAGATATTGATCAAACTAATATGGGGCTACGTGCCAATCACCAGCTTTAAACTAAAAAAAGAATCATCAATATTAATTTACCTAAAAAAAACCCTGCGGTGACAAACACATAACTCCTGGTCAGATCTGAATTAAAATCATGTGGGACCACACGACAAGCACTAGCGTTCAAACAAAGAAACAATCACCAAAAACGGTTTACGGAGAAAAAAATTTTGTGGTAAAAACCAGATAAATACTGGTCAGTTATTGATGAAACTTATATGGGCCTACGTGCCAATCACCAGCTTTCAACTAAAGAAAGAATAATCAAAATTAATTAACCTAAAAAAAACCTGCGGTGATAAAGAAACAATCATCAAAATCGACAAGCACCAGCTTTCAAATAAAAAAGGAATCACGAAAATCGATTCGCCTAGCAAAAAGATTTGAGGTAACAAAGAGATTACCACTAGTCAGATCTTGATCAAACTAATATGGGGCCACGTGCCAATCACCAGCTTTCAATTAAAGAAAGAATCATCAAAATCAGTTACCTTAAAAAAAAAGTTCTGATGTAACAAACTACTCATCAATTCAATATTTGACCACACGGTAAGCACCAGCGTTCAAATAAAGAAACAATCATCAAAATCGGTTCACGGAGAAAAAAGTTTGAGGTAACAAAAAAATAACTACTGGTCACATCTTGATCAAACTAATATGTGGCCACGTGCTAATCACCAGCTTTCAACTAAAGAAAGAATCATCAAAATTAATTTACCTAAAAAAATCCTGCGGTGACAAACAGGTAACTACCCGTCAGATCTTAATTAAACTCATGTGGGACCACACGACAAGCACTAGCGTTCAAACAAAGAAACAATCATCAAAATCGGTTTATGGAGAAAAAAGTTTTGAGGTAACAAACAGATAAATACTGGTCAGATCTTGATCAAACCAATATGGGGCCACATGCCAATCACCAGCTTTCAACTAAAGAAGGAATCATCAAAATTAATTTACCTAAAAAAATCCTGCGGTGACAAACAGGTAACTACCCGTCAGATCTTAAATAATTTCATGTGGGACCACACGACAAGCACTAGCGTTAAAACAAAGACATTTTCATCACAATCGGTTTACGGAGAAAAAAATTTTGAGGTAACAAACAGATAGACACTGCTCAGATATTGATCAAACTAATATGGGGCTACGTGCCAATCACCAGCTTTAAACTAAAGAAAGAATCATCAACATTAATTTACCTAAAAAAAACCCTGCGGTGACAAACACATAACTCCTGGTCAGATCTGAATTAAAATCATGTTTGACCACACGACAAGCACTAGCGTTCAAACAAAGAAACAATCATCAAAATCGGTTTACGGAGAAAAAAGTTTTGAGGTTACAAACAAATAAATACTGTTCAGATATTGATCTTAATTTACCTAAAAAAAAACCTGCGGTGATAAACACATAACTCCTGGTCAGATCTGAATTAAAATCATATTTGACCATACGACAAGCACCAGCTTTCAACTAAAGAAAGAATCAACAAAGTTAATTTACCTAAAAAAAAACCTGCGGTGACAAACACATAATCTGAATTAAAATCATATTTGACCACACGACAAACACCAGCTAAGCTAAAGAAAGAAACATCAAAATTAATTTACCTACAAAAATTTTGCGGTGACAAACAGATAACTACCCGTCAGATCTTAAGTAAACTCACGTGGGACCACACGACAAGCACTAGCGTTAAAACAAAGAAACATTCATCAAAATCGGTTTACGGAGAAAAAAATTTTGAGGTAACAAACAGATAGACACTGCTCAGATATTGATCAAACTAATATGGGGCTACGTGCCAATCACCAGCTTTAAACTAAAGAAAGAATCATCAACATTAATTTACCTAAAAAAAACCCTGCGGTGACAAACACATAACTCCTGGTCAGATCTGAATTAAAATCATGTTTGACCACACGACAAGCACTAGCGTTCAAACAAAGAAACAATCATCAAAATCGGTTTACGGAGAAAAAAGTTTTGAGGTTACAAACAAATAAATACTGTTCAGATATTGATCTTAATTTACCTAAAAAAAAACCTGCGGTGATAAACACATAACTCCTGGTCAGATCTGAATTAAAATCATATTTGACCATACGACAAGCACCAGCTTTCAACTAAAGAAAGAATCAACAAAGTTAATTTACCTAAAAAAAACCTTGCGGTGACAAACACATAATCTGAATTAAAATCATATTTGACCACACGACAAGCACCAGCTTTCAACTAAAGAAACATCAAAATTAATTTACCTTAAAAAAATTTTGCGGTGACGAACAGATAACTACCCGTCAGATCTTAATTTAACTCATGTGGGACCACAAGACAAGCACTAGCGTTCAAACAAAGAAACAATCATCCAAATCGGTTTACGGAGAAAAAAGTTTTGAGGTAAAAAACAGATATTGATCAAACTAATATTTGGCTACGTGCCAATCACCAGCTTTAAACTAAAGAAAGAATCATCAAAATTAATTTACCTAAAAAAAACCCTGCGGTGACAAACACATAACTGCTGGTCAGATCTGAATTAAAATCATATTTGACCACACGACACGCACCAGCTTTCAACTTAAGAAAGAATCATCAAAATTAATTTACCTAAAAAAATCCTGCGGTGACAAACAGATAACTACTCGTCGGATCTTAATTAAACTCATGTGAGACCATACGACAAGCACTAGCGTTCAAACAAAGAAACAATCATCACAATCGGTTTACGGAGAAAAAAGTTTTGGGGTAACAAACAGATAAGTACTGGTCAAATCTTAATTAAACACATATTTGACCACACGACAATCACCAGCTTTCAAATAAAAAAAGGTCTCACGAAAATCGATTCGCCTAGCAAAAAGTTTTGAGGTAACAAAGAGATAACGACTAGTCAGATCTTGATCAAACTAATATATGGCCACGTGCCAATCACCAGCTTTCAATTAAAGAAAGAATCATCAAAATCAGTTACCTTAAAAAAAAAGTTCTGATGTAACAAAATACTCATCAATTCAATATTTGACCACACGACAGGCACCAGCTTTCAAATAAAGAAACAATCATCAAAATCGGTTCACGGAGAAAAAAGTTTGAGGGAACAAACAAATAACTACTGGTCACATCTTGATCAAACTAATATGGGGCCACGTGCTAATCACCAGCTTTCAACCAAAGAAAGAATCATCAAAATTAATTTACCTAAAAAAATCCTGCGGTGACAATCAGGTAACTACCCGTCAGATCTTAATTAAACTCATGTGGGACCACACGACAAGCACTAGCGTTCAAACAAAGAAACAATCATCAAAATCGGTTTACGGAGAAAAAAATTTTGAGGTAAAAAACAGATAAATACTGGTCAGATATTGGTCAAACTAATATGGGGCTACGTGCCAATCACCAGCTTTAAACTAAAGAAAGAATCATCAAAATTAATTTACCTAAAAAACCCTACGGTGACAAACACATAACTCCTGGTCAGATCTGAATTACCTTCATATTTGACCACACGACAAGCACAAGCTTTCAACTTAAGAGAGAATCATCAAAATTAATTTACCTTAAAAAAATCATGCGGTGGCAAACAGATAACTACTCGTCGGATCTTAATTAAACTCATGTGAGACCACACGACAAGCACTAGCGTTCAAACAAAGAAACAATCATCAAAATCGGTTTACGGAGAAAAAAGTTTTGAGGTAACAAACAGATAAGTACTGGTCAAATCTTAATTAAACACATATTTGACCACACGACAAGCACCAGCTTTCAAATAAAAAAAGGACTCACGAAAATCGATTCGCCTAGCAAAAAGTTTTGAGGTAACAAAGAGATAACGACTAGTCAGATCTTGATCAAACTAATATGGGGCTACGTGCCAATCACAATCTTTAAAGTAAAGAAAGAATCATCAAAATCAGTTCACGGAGAAAAAACATTTGAGGTAACAAACAGATAAGTACAGGTCAGATATTGATCAAACTAATATGGGGCTACGTGCCAATCACCTGCTTTCAATTAAAGACAGAATCATCAACAGATAACTCCTGATCAGATCTGAACTAAAATCATATTTGACCATACGACAAGCACCAGCTTTCAACTAAAGAAAGAATCATCAAAATTAATTTACCTTAAAAAAATCCTGCGGTGAAAAACAGATAAGTACTGGTCAAATCTTAATTATACTCATATCTGACTACACGCCAAGCACCAGCTTACAAATAAAAAACGAATAACGCAAATCGATTCGCATAGCAAAAAATTTTGAGGTAACAAAGAGTCAAGTCTTGATCAAACTAATATGGGGTTACGTGCCAATCACCAGCTTTCAATTAAAGACGGAATCATTAACAGATAACTCCTGGTCAGATCTGAACTAAAATCATATTTGACCACACGACAAGCACCAGCTTTCAAATAAAGAAACAATCATCAAAATCGGTTCACGGAGAAAAAAGTTTAAGGTAACAAACAAATAAACACTGGTGACATCTTGATCAAAATAATATGGGGCCACGTGCTAATCCCCAGCTTTTAACTAAAGAAAGAATCATCAAAATTAATTTCATAATCAAAATTACCTTCTTTCAATTAAAGAAAGAATCATCAAAATCAGTTTACCCTTAAATATGTTCTGAGGTGACAAACCGATAACTACTCATCAAATCAATATTTGACAACATGACAAAAACAAGCTTTGAAATAAAAAAAGAATATCGAAAATCGATTCACATAGTAAAAAGTTATGATGCAACAAAACAGAAAACTACTGTTTCTCTCTGTATCCAATTTATGTGGAACTACATGACAAGCACCAGCTTTCAAACAAATGGGAATCGTCATAATAAATTCGCATAGAAAAATATTCTGGGGTGAGAAACAGACAACTTCTGGTCAGATCTTAATTAAAATCATATGGGACCACACGACAAGCACTAGTTTTCAAATAATGAAATAATCACGAAAATCGGTTCACCTTGAAAAAAGTT
>JBAMAV010000869.1:0-164951 GCA_037043315.1 Amiota communis | reverse complement strand
CAATGATAGCCTTCATTCTGGATTTCAAGTGTTTTTATTTGTTTGTACACAATCAATCGTTCGTAGGAATGTACATATTCGCTTGAAAAATATTTTCTTTCTCTCATTCCACAACTTCGCTGTGTAAGCAGTCAGTCGTATGGTTTTATAATGCTTGTTGCTATTGTTGTAAAAGTTAAATTTTCGAACCTGTTTTTTGCGGCAGTAACATTAATTTATTAGCATAAGAATTACACGTTACACTTTATAACCATACAGTTTTCATGAAAATACCTTGCGTTAAGTAAGGTAAAACGGGACCAAAAGAATCTTGTCTCCGTATTAATATATAGATTTAGAACTTTAAGAGCAATAGAGATAGAGGCCTTCAGCTCTAAATCTATTTACATTAAAGTGAAGTAAAATAAGTAAAAGTTATAAGAAATTTAAATGTATGTAATTAAAATTAAACTTGTATAATAAACATTTTTTATAATACATGTTACATTTTGTGGTACAGATTAGTGTTTTTGTTTTATGTTACTGAAAGATAGAACCATGAGTACATTATTTCTTATAAGAGCGCATAAACTCAAGGAAACAAAACAGTACACATTGTTTTTGTTTTTGAATGCAATAATGTACTCATGTTTCAACCGAACACAAAAAAATGTTTATTCGCTTCGGTGTAATGTGGGCCTTACAGAAAATAAAAATTTTAAAATAGTTTTTTATTGTCATTATTTTGTAAGTTTTTTATCAAATGTAACTTTTATAATATCCCCCGCTCCCTGTATAAGCAAAAATAAGAAAAAAATTTAACCCCCAGACCACTAAACCTGTTTACGTTTTACATTAGCGACCCCCCAAAGGTATTTATTACTTAGTGTTGGATATTGTTAATCTGGCAACGTCATAAGGAAACTAATTGGAATAAGATTGAATAAGATTACATCTAAGCATGGTGTAAGAAATAGAGGTGGCGCCATTAGTTTACAGTTATGTGTCGTTCTCAATTTTTGACGTCATTCGCATATCAGTGTATATAACGCTGAAATAATGCATTAAGTGTTGAACATGATTTGAAAATGCATTGAAAATTGAAGAATTTGAAGGATATCAGTGTATAGAACGCTGAAATAATGCATTTAGTGTTGAACTTAATTTCAAAATGCATGCAAAATTCGTCAAATTCTGCAATTTTCAATGCATTTTCAAATTATGTTCAACACCAAATGCATTATTTCAGCGCTCTATACACTGATATGCGAATGACGTCAACAATTGAGAGTGAGCAAATTTCAAGAGAGTAAAAGGCCCAAGTGGCGGTACCTTGTATTATTGTACTATGACAAATAAGTATGTTGAAGAATACGAAATAAAGTTAGTTTGTACTCAGCTACGCTTATGTCAATACATTACAAATTGGCGATGAGGATTTAAAAAAAAAAAAAACTGTTTAATAACGAAGCCTATATACGCACTGATATAAAATTATTTTAAATAAAGTTATTTGAACTTCAATGTAATGATATATTCTTACATCTATATATAATACACATTAAGTAAATCAACATCATCATCATAAACAGTAATAACTGTTCAACAACGATAACAACAACAAAGGTTTAAGTGAAAATTTTGTGAAATAAAAAGAAACATAATACAATGACAACTGAATCACCTACAATTTGTCAGATTTTAAATATTCATGAGTTTTCTCCCAATAAAGAAGCTTTTTTACTGTGTAGGAAAAACTGTTTTGTGTAGTCCATACTCTCCAGTTTCAAAAACTTACAAATATTGACGACACACCACCAACAATCGTTTTCCATGAGCGCAAGAAGTTCCATATGGCGGTAAAGGAAGATGAAGAGACGGTGGCAGAATGGTATGCTCGGGTAAAACAACTTGCATTGAATTGCAAGTTTGGGGCTTACTTGAAACAATTCGTTCTTTTATGATATGAGCGCCTTCCAAGTAAAATTTTTGAAAGAATTTGTGAGGAAGATGAGAACTTAACATTGTCAAGTACATTGAGGAAAGCCATGATTATGGAGACAAAATTGGCAACAAAGGACACATCAAATTTGTAGACCGTTCAAGAAGTGTCGGAGGGAGGCGAGAAGTCAACTGTAGCGGTGGAAGTAACGGTGCGAAAAATGTTTATGGAGGCAGAAGTTTCAAAGGCAACGGCGGCAGAGGATGTGCTGGCGGCGAGGTGACGTGAGCAGTAACAAGAAGTCCCGCAAACCCTGTATGCATTGTGGTTGGAGAAACCATGACTTTGATATTTGCAAATACAAAATTGCAAGTGTCACTGTTGTGGTAAAATTGGGCATTATTTATTTATTAACTTATTTATTTATTAAATTCAATGAGCAAAAAAACTGTCAGCTTTTTTAGAAGGAGGTGAACTATTTACGAAACTTGATTTATGTAGTGCTTATAACCAGCTGAAATTCGATGATTCATCTCAGTTGTTAAGTACTTGGAGCACGCGTATTGGTCTATTAAAGGTTAAACGCTTACCTTTTGGTGTGAAGACTGTTGCAGCGATCTTTCAAAAAGTTATGGAAAATTTAATGCAAGGAATTCGTGGGGTGGTAGTTTACCAGGATGACATTACAGTGACGGGAAAGAATACGGAGGAACACACAGTTAATTTAAAAATGGTTTTAAATAAGCTGAGATCAACAGGACTTTGATGGAACTTAGAAAAGTGTGAATTTTCCAAAAATGAGATTTGTTACTTGGGATTTTCTATTGATAAAACTGGTTTAAGAAAGAATGGTGATCGTATTTCGAGTGTGCTATTAGCACCAACACCCAAAGACATTTCTGAGCTCAGAGCTTTTATAGGAATAGTTAATTATTATTCCCAATTTTGCTCAAAAGATGACACCATTGTATGCATTGCTTCGTAAAGATGTTAAATTATTGTGGTCACAATCGTGTGGAAAATCTTATGAATTACTTAAGAAGGAAATCACGTCAAATCAAGTTCTTGTTCATTTTAATCCTGAACTACCTATTGTTCTAACAACTGATGCCAGTAGCAATGCGATATCAGGTGTTCTCTCACATTCATTCAATACTTAACTAAGACCAGTGGCATTTGTGTCTAGTGCCTTAACTAAGAGTGAAAGTAACTATAGCACTCTTGAAAAGGAAGCTGTTGCAATTATATTTTGTGTTGTTCAACTCAAACAATATCTTTTAGGCAACAAATTCATTTTGCGTACTGATCACAAACCGTTGTTAGCAATATTCGGTGAAACTAAAGGTCTACCATAGATGGCATCCGCGCGTATGCAAAGATGGGCTTGGATTGTCTGGTTTTGAATATTCTGTTGAACATGTCAAAGGTGAATAAAATTTGACAGACGATTTATCTAGAATGTCGACTATTTTTCGTCTAAAAATATTAAGAATGTAAATATGTTAACTACATTCAGTCTGAAAATATATTTAAATTGAACTTTAAAGACATTACACGGTAAACAAGACGTGATCCTATTTTATCCAAAGTTATTGAAAGTATTCAGAAAGGAGTTGACTTGAAGTTGAAAGGGGACGAATTTTCGGCTTTTGCAATGAGGTCAAATGAATTGTCAGTAGAGTATGATTGCATTTTATGGGGACACAGAGTTGTAGTACCTACAAGGCTTAGTGATAATATTCTTCGATAACTGCATTCTTCACGTTTAGGTATTGTGAAAACTAAAATGCTAGCTCATTCCTATGTATGGTGGCTAGTGATGCACGAATCCTTGGATTCGGATTCGAAGATCCGGATCTTAGAATTATTCGTGGTAATCGAATCCAAAAGCGAGTACGAATCCGAATCCGAGTACGAATCCGAGTGCGAATCCCAGTACGAATACGAATCCGAGTACGAATCCCAGTAGGAATCCCTGTTCGAATCCGAATCCTACGAATCTCAGTACGATACCGAATCCGAAATATATATATATATATTATAATGATCGAATTTAATATAAAAAATATTAGTTTAGTTTATTTAATTTAGTGCTAAATACAATTAATTGTCGATTCAGGCAACCAGGCGCATAGAAATACCAGAAAGATCATAACAATGCAAAAATGCAAAAGACAGAATGAGATTGCATGCGTGCGAGCGATATGTCAATACTTTTTATTTCGTTTACACTCACTCTTCGTCTCCGAGAAAAATAGTTCGCCTGTGAATGCTAAGTGGAGAGAGAGCATTTTATCTTGCTCTCGTTGTTGTACATGCATACACAGTGGTTTAAAGAAATATTGGTCGCTTACATTTGAATATTTCTTTGTCTTAGACTTAAAAGATATAATCTAAAGCATAATTCCACAATTTTTATGAGTTTAATTTTTTATTAAAGAGATGAAATATACAAAATTTCCAATTAATTTGGAGGTTTAATTTTTATGTGATACTGTACTTGTTATTTTGCCAATCACTGGGAACTCAAATTCCGTTATTTTCGTTCATGAAAAAAAGAAAAAAAAAAAAAAAGTGAAAGATTTTTGTTATTATAAAGAGTTAAAATGTCACGTAGAAGCGGTATTTGACAATATTTTAGCAACAACACTTCTGAAAACAAGGCGAAATGCGATTTATGCCAACAAAAATTTATGTTTAAAGGAGGTACTACATCAAATTTATTAAAACATTTACGGCACCGACATCCGACGATTTAAATTGAAAATGATGCGGCACGTCCAACTGCGAGAAAACTATTGCATGTAGTTTGCGAAAATCCGACATCTTCGTCTTCAACAGACACTCCTTCAGATTGCGATATAGTCATGGTTAAGGCCGATCATGTTCAACAGACTAAAAAATTGCAAAGCGAGATATCGTCATTTGTTGTTCGCCCTATGGATTCAATCAAAAAAAAAAAAAAACAAGTGGATGCTGAGCTTGTAAAGATGATTGTAAAGGACTTACAACCACTTTCGATAGCTGACGATGAAGGTAAAAATATTATTTAAAAGCAATACAGTTACACATATATAACATAACATATTGAATATACGAGTATGTGTAACATTTTATATTGAAAGGATTTCGAACATACTCGGCTGCCCTCAATCCAGCTTATGTGTTGCCGTCGCTTACGCATTTAACGGAAATAATGCTTCCCACAAAATACAACGAAATTGAAGAAAAGTTAAAATTATTTTGACGGAAGTGGAGTCAATTACACTAACGACAGATTTGTGGACATCATCGTGCAAAACGCAATCGTACATTGCTCTTACAGCACATTTCATATCAAAAGATTGGAAACTGCGAACACAGTTGCTAGATTGTTGTCGTTTCATTGGTCCTCATACAGCAAATGATTTACGCGAAGAAATTGTCAATATTTACGAGCGGTGGAATATTAGAAACAAAATTCATGCAATTGTGACTGATAACGCAGCTAATATGAAGGCGGCTGTTGAACGCATGGATGGTGTCATTTGCCTTGCCTTGCACACTCTATTAATTTAATAGTTCGTGATGCAATTAAAATATTGGATGAGAACCGATCTAAAGTGAAAAATATTGTTACTTATTTTCACAAAAGCACATCTGCAGCTGATAAGTTTGAGTCGATGTCCACAACGAGCTTCAAACTTATTAATGATGTTGACACTCGGTGGAATTCCACTTGTCGTATGTTTGAACGAGTTTGCTTGGTGCAAGATGCAATAGTGGCGACAATTGCGATCTTAAAGCAAAAACACAAAGACTTGTGCGTACTGAATGCTAACGAATTTGCACGGTTGAAAGAATGGTGTATAATTTTAAAACCGTTTTTGATGATAACTGAAGAATTATTATAAGAAAAACTTGTCACAGCATCAAAAATTATAATTATAATGCGTCAAATGACGAAAACATTGCATATACAATCAACTAATAAAGAATTAATAAGAGAGAGTTGACTTTGGGCATCAACGTTATTGAATGGGTTCGAAAAACGATTTCCAAATATAGAAGATAATATGACACTATCAATGGCTACTTTATTCGATCCACGATTTAAGCGTTGTGGAATTGTGAAAGAACATACCCTCAAAATGTGCAAACAGCAACTTCAGGAACAATTATCTTCGATGATTGATGTTCCAAATTCAGCAGATGATTTGGAATCAAACGAAATCGATCTGAATTATCAGATTTGGGGCGACTTCGATAGCATAAATGCGAATTTTATTGCCGGTAATAACAACTCCTCAGCTATGGCTGAAATTCAACAATTCTTGAATGAGCCGCCAATCGTCCGGCACTCTTGGTGGAGTCAGCGGGAAGTTCTATACCCACAACTGGCGACAATGGCCAAAAGACATCTTTCTCTGTGTGCAACATCCGTTCCCAGTGAACGGGTGTTTTCGACAGCTGGTGAACTAATCACCAAAAAAAGAAATCGGCTAAGTTCAGAGAATATAAGAAAAATAATGTTTTTGCATGGAATTATAGAACTATTTTAGTTATATTCTATAAATATTCATATTCGCCAATTTAAAATTGGTGTATTTTCTTAACATTAATATACTCAATATCTCAGTAATATAGTTTATAAGTATTAAGTAATAAAGAATAAACTCTGTATATACATTTATATTACATATAACATTTGTCTATTTAGTAATATAGTTTATAAGTATTAAGTAATAAAGAATAAACTCTGTATATACATTTATATTACATATAACATTTGTCTATTTAGTTTTTAAAAATTTGTTGTCGAGAAAAAATTGAATTGAATTTTTTCTTTATTAGGATTCGGATTCGTCGCTAAGAATTCGAATCGTTTTGGATTTTCGAAAGATCCGGATCCAAAAAACATTGGATTCGTGCATCACTAATGGTGGCCAGCTCTGTATGTTGATATTGAACGTTTAGTGAAGCAGTGTGTACCATGTCAGGAGTTACAGTCTAGCCCAGAAAAGGCGTTATTAATATCTTGGACACATACTCATTCTGTCTGGAGTAGAATTCAATTAAAAGTCATAACCTGCTTGTTGTTATAGATTTTTTTTCAAAGTGGGTTGAAGTTTTTAAAACTAAATAACCTCTGTTTACAATAAACAAATTAAGAGAGTTGTTCTGTCGATATGGATTGGTTGATTTATTAGTGAGTGACAATGGTCATCAGTTCACATCTGATGAATTTGAAATTTTCATGCAGAATAATGGAGTAAAGCACATGTTGACAGCACCTGGTCATCCTTCAACAAATGGGCAAGCGGAAAGTTTAGTAAAGCGACCAAAGAAGTCAATATATGCAAACTTAAAGGATAATTTAGAAAGTGATCTAGACACTATTATAAATAAATTTCTAATAGACTATCGAAATACCATACATTGCACCACGGGCGAGGCATCAGCTAAATTGTTTTTTGGTAGAAATTTAAGGACTTAGACCACCAACCGTGAATCAGTCCATAAAGAATAGACGGAAACAAAACATCAGAGATTATAAAGGGAAACGTAACAAGGAGTTTTCACACGGTCAGAAAGTAATGGTTCGTGATTACAGAAATCCTAACAAGTAAGGCTGGACTCAAGCAACCATACAACAACAACTTGGCCCTCGATCCTATTATTGTATCTTACATCACAATAACAGAGAATTAAAAAAACACCTTGATCAAATCATAGGTCAAAATGTCAATGAGACAGAAATTGATGTACACGTCACTGATGTTGGGAACACCGACTCTTCCTGTACTAATGACATTATAAGAAGTGAAACAGAAATACTATCTAAACAAACACCTACCAGAGGAGAGTTGAGACCGTCGGGATGGTAAGGTAGTCAGCAATAATAATAATTAATAATAAAAATTAAAAAAAAAAAACAAAAAAATATACGAGCCCTAACCACTATTAATTGGCACGGCATAATTTTTTTTTAAGGTAAAAGTTTCAATGGTTTCTATTTATGTCCAAGCAATAACGGAACACACAAGTTTGTACTTTTTGGAAAGGTTATTTAATTACATTTAATTTGATATCAAGACATCCACACGTTTTATATAAATAAACTGAAAATATATATTTAAACCAAACGACTTCAATAATACATGAATTATTTTTTACCATTATTAATTGGCACGTCTGAGAGTTCAAGCTAGTTTGATCGTTACGCGAATTATAGTTAATTATAGTTTTTAGTTCCATTTTTAAGAGAGACACCATACCAAGATAAATAATCAAACGTCAAACGTTTATTAAAAACTAACTCATCAAACATCAAAGTGAATCTTAAAAAATAATAAAGCATGGTGTAAGAAATAGAGGTGGCGCCAATATTTTACAGTTATGTGTCGTTCTCAATTTTTGACGTCATTCGCATATCAGTGTATAGAAAATTCTTCAAATTCTTCAATTTTCAATGCATTTTGAAATTACAATCAACACTAAATGCATTATTTTAGCGTTCTATACACTGATATCCTTCAAATTCTTCAATTTTCAATGCATTTTCAAATCATGTTCAACACTAAATGCATTATTTCAGCGTTCTACACACTGATGTGCGAATGACGTCCACAATTGAGAGTGAGCAAATTTTGAGAGAGTAAAAGGCCCAAGTGGCGGTACCTTGTATTATTGTACCATGAAGCTTATATCTAACAAAAGTTCAACTTCATTCTAAATCTTTTAACAAAACAAGGAGGGAAAGAAATTTAGATGATTAAGATAAAACAGGGATGGAAAGACATTTAAATTATTAAGTCGAAAAGTATATTACCTATACTTTATTCCTAACTATACATAACTCCTCCATCTATGGTTTCGTGATACTCCTGAATCACGATTGCAATATACATTCACATATGTTTGTTTTGAAATTACAATAATTATTGCATATAAGTATTATATTTATTTATTTATTGAAATTAATTATTTTTTAAATTTGAAAGATTAGTGCAGTTTGCATATTTTCATAAATATTTGTTAAATTCTGTTTTCTAAACTTGGGTTGCTCTTTATGTCTCAAACTTTTATAATTTTTAATATATCCCTCAATTCTGTCTTCTTCATAATTCTCCCGTTTTTCATTTCGTTTTTGAGTAATTGCAAGTTGTCGTTCTTCTATTCGTTTTTAACTCTTCACGGGAGTGAATAGTATTATAAGTTTGTCATGAAGTTTGTAACACACAGAACACATAAAGTATATATATTTGAGATCAGCTCGCTCCGTCTGTTCGCAAAACTAGTCCCTCAGTTTTTGAGCTAGAGACATGAACATAGGTTTCTTTTTACCCAACGCTAGGGGGGTACCTCCCATACAAACCCCGTTTTAAATTTCTTTAAAGTTTCTGTTCCGTATCCATCAGCCATGTAAATTTCATGATCCTAGGGTTACTAGCAGGGGTACCTCCCATACGAACTGACATTAAATGACAAACTTATAAACAGTATAAGTACAATAAAAATACAATGCAACTTAAACTGTGTTCTTTGTTGATAACCAAAATGTGTTCTTTGTTGATACTCAAACTGTAACAGAGAGAATATGGTGATGCTAAAAAGGGAAGATTGGATGCAATCCGGAGGAGCGTGAAGAGTATTACATCTTTGGCATAGCCAATGATAGCTTTCTTTCTGGTTTTATTAGTAATTTATCAACTTTGTTGTTGTGTACATTTATGGGTGTTTCTTTAATTGTAGAATGAAAAGTATTGTTATAATAGTCAACGGCTTTAATCAATTGCTCCTTTATAGGTAATTTTTCCACTAAATTTAATGTTCTCACTTTTTCTGTTAATGTGTTAAAGACACAATCTTTCAATATCTGAATTGCCAGTGTGATTGTTCGGTTTACAAAAATGAATATCAATATTTTCGCTTTTACACAATTCTTTGATATTTATAGTATTGAATTCATTGTCACAAACTATTTTTTTATTTTCCCAACAACATTCATGTAAATCCTCATTTTTCCAATTAATTTGTGAATGTTCTATCTTCAAGATAAAATTAAGCGGCATGTTTGGAAAACTTGTCAAAAAAAATCATATGTATTATTTCATTAATATCAGATGGCGTTTCTGTGAGAGCAAAACACTTTCTAATCGGATTACGATCATATTTAGCTGCCGAACATATGTCACAATTATTTATTACTTTGTTTAATAAAATCTTGAGGTTGGGGTTGTAAATTTTACGTTTAAAACGTTCATAATTTGAAACAATGTCAGCATGCCCTGATTCTCTGACGTGGAATAAAGAAATTAATTTAATATCTTCAGTATTGTTTTCAATATCTTGGGCAAAATACCTGCATTTTACAAACTTTATCTCAGAGGTATGAGCTACAATTTCAACGATTTTTTGTTGAAGAACTTTATATATATTGTCATCAAGTTCTGAAAACCACTATTCATTTTTGGATATGTCTTCTCAAAATATCCCCGATATTATTTGTTGAATCATTTTCGACAATATACACCCTTTTGTTGTCCTTAACCATTTTTGATTCTGTTTCTTTATTTCGAACGAGAATTAACTGTGTTTTAAATCTCTTCACTACAGTGTTAAGAATAGGAATATGGTCAGACATTTTTTCTTGTTGAGAGTCTATTGTAGCTAATGCCGAACCATTGTCATTATGTTCTTCATTGCCCGCATGAATTCAGATCAAAATCAATTCTACTTAGAAAATCTGCTATTTTGTTTTCTTTACCTACAATATAGTCTGTTTTGGCATTATATTCTCCAAGTTGAATAAGCCATCTTTGGAGCCGAGTGTTTATGTTCTTTCCATTATTTTTTACTTGTAACCATTTAAGAGGCTGGTGGTCAGTACTCAGATGAAACTCTCTACCAAAAAAAAAGATATGGTCGGAAGTATTGACAACTCCTCACTATTGCAAGCAGTTCCTTTTCTACCGTTGAATATTTTTTTTCGTGATCGTTGAGAGTACGCGATGTAAAACATATAGGATGACCCTCCTGAGGAAGAGCAGTCCCAAGTGCAAAGTTCCTAGCGTCTGTCGTAAGTTTTAGTTTAGCAAAATTGGGGTACCTTAAAATAGGATAGTCTGTAATGATAATTTTGAGTTTTTCAAAAGCTGAAATATAGTTTGGGTCATTGATATTTACTTTGCTGTTCTTTTTTAAATGTCGGATCATCGGAAATGCAATTTTAGAAAAGTCTTTTATAAATTTTCGGTAATACCCTGTTGCTCCGAGAAAAGATCTGATTTGTTTCTGTGTTTTCGGAAGTTTAAGGTTTCGAATGACTGAAATTTTTTCTCTATTAGGTTTCACTTCTTCAGGCGTTAAAACATGTCCGAGATAATTTGTTTCTTTTACAAGGAAATTACATTTATATATTTGAATTTTAAGACCGGCACTTCGTAAAGCAGAAAATATCAACTTTAGACTGTCTTTATGTTCTTGCAGTGATGTACTGATTAGTATATCATCAAGGTAAACTACACAAATTTTGTTGATATATTTTCTTAGAACAGCATTCATCAACCGTTGAAATGTTGATGGTGCGTTTTTAAGGCCAAAAGACATCCTGACAAACTCATAATGACCGTATGCAGTAGAAAATGCAGTTTTCTTTCTATCCACTGGGTTCATAAGAATTTGGTGGAAACCTTTTGCTAAGTCTAAGGTCGTGAAATATTGAGCTCTTCCTAGTTTATCAAGTATGGTATCAATGTTGGGGATTGGGAATTTATCACTAATTGTATTCTCGTTTAATCTTCTGTAATCGATGTCTATTCTCCATTTTTGCCGAACAAGCCAAAGAGGACTGTTGTATGGAGAATTACTTTCGACAATAATGCTCTCTCATATCATTAATTTGAGCTTCGATTTCCTATTCATGTATCTTCGGGTATCGGTAAATTTTACTATATATTTATATATTTCATGTTGAATATTATGAGTAAAAGTAAGGACTATTGATGGGTTCTCTGGCATAAATGTTATGAATATCAAAGGGGTATTGGTGAAAAAAAAATTTGGTATCATTCACTTCCAATCCTTCCATCCCTTATATTAATGTTTGCTTTTAAAGCAACTAGTGTATTATGACCTATAATTGCATCATAATTTTTGTTTTGAAGTTTAATAGCCATCTAAGTCATCCCACCCTCGGTGTTGAATTCTCTGGGATATTTGTATGTAAGTTATTTGTTATTTTATTCATACCATTAATGGTTTTGTAATATTTTGGATCTTTAAGGATTACGTACGATCCAATTGGGAATATATCTGAGCCTATTACATTGATTGTGGATCCTGTGTCTGTAAGACATCTCAATTGTACGTTATTAATTTTTACTCTTATTATTGGTAGTCCTGTTTTTTGTGAAGCTCGTTGTAAAAATTTTCATCACTCTGCTGGATATTTTCTATCTCCATTGGCATGTCACCTTGTCTTTGATAAAATTGTTTATTTTGTGGCATATTGTTCGTAGAACTAGTTTGACATTTTAGTTCTTCCGCTTCAAAGATTTTGTGTGAAAGTGTTTCGCTCACCAACAGGGTTATTGCCAACGGTAAAATATGATTGTTTGTTGTTTGAATTGTAATTGCTATTCGGAACTGTTTTTGGTTGAAAACATTCGGTATTTTTATTTAATAAGTTCTTCTGACTTGTAACAGTTTTCCTATATCTATAGTCTATGCATCTCCGATCGTCTAAAAGTTTAAACCTAGCGTATTTCATAACAATGCTGTTTAGTGATTCATTGTCTGCGATGTGAGCCCTAACTTGCCCATCTATTTTTTCAATAAGAATATCAACCAGGTCATGGTCCACACATTCTGGCTTATATATATTTGGTCTTTTAACGTCAAATTCATACAACTCATTTATATCAAATCTAGTTTTCTCGAATATTTTAAATAATTCGTCTAAATTATTAATTTTACAATTTCTAAAAGAATTTTAGATTTCTGCATAAGTTTTACGAGGTTGCAAATATTTTAATAACTTATCCTTAATCTGATCCCACGTCGCGTCGTCACCAAGCTCCCTGGCACAACGTCCGGCATCATCTTGGATTTTCTCGTTTATCTGGAGACCGAATTGTCCACACAGGGCGATGGTAGCGTCCACCGACTTTATAAAAGCCAATTTTTGTCGGAATTGCTCCAAAATGTCTTTTGGAGTTAGGAAATCAAATTGTTGTTCATTAGTTGGGTGTTGTTGTTCATAAGTTGCTCGTTGTTGTTCATTAGTTGGGTGTTGTTGTTCATAAGTTGCTCGTTGCTGTTCATTAATAAACTGTTGTTGATCATTGTTGACTGTGTTGTTCTTGAAGAGCCAATTCCAAGCATTGAATCTTTTCGAAAAGATCTTCCATGATTGTTGTTGTTAAATCTCGGTTGTTATAATTTATATATGTATATAAAAAAAACTGACGGGCAATTCAAACTTTTGTTGATTCTTATTGTTTAGTTTCTGTTAATTTCTTTTTTTCTTTTTAATTTTTATTATTTCGTTTACGATATAAGTAACTCAGTTATTCAAAATATTTAACTTGTAGTTTAGTCTTTTACTAGCTGTGCCCCCGACTTCGTACGCGTGGTATTCGAAATATGTTTGTAATAGCGTGTATTTTGTTACCTTTTTCCCTAATTATCAGATCTTCAATGTTGCCCCGCAGCTAAAGAGGAAAACATTCGAAAATCAGCCAAAAAGTAGGCAACAGAATAGAAAATATGAATATCTTTTGATTTAGTTGGTCGATTTTGATCAAACAAACGATAAATGTTACACGAAGCTTATTACAACATACCAGTCAAAACTGCATTTATATAGGTTAAGCCGCTTCTGAGATTAGCGTGCACAGACACGAAAAGGCTTACGATTTTATATATATATATATATAGATAGATTTGCACAGTTGTGCTTTATACTGTATAATTTTTTACTGTCAGGAATTGTATGGTTTTTTTTGTACTACTTTTATATTCATAGTTTGGATACTGTTTCTCTTATTCTTATATTTGTATTACCGTTTTTATTTATTTATTTAGTTTTTTTTTTTAAATAACTGCACTGCACTACAGTTTTAAAATTTTTTTTTTCACTTTACTATTTGTTTCTTGGTTTTTTTTTATTTTTTTTTTTTTGTCTTTAAGTACTCGTATTTTGCATTGCACTAAAGTTTTACAATTTTTTTTTTTTGTCGGAGGATCTTTAGATCTCCCTAGACAGCCGTTTTTAAGTTTTTTCCTTATCATCTACAGAAGATAAGGCCGTAGACTGCGCCAATTATAGTTTTTTGTTCCTCTCTTAAGAGAGACACAATACCAAGATACATAATTATGTCTGTTTTTATCAAACGTTTATTAAAAACTAACTCATCAAACATGAAAGTGAATCTTAAATAATTAAGCTTACATCTAACAAAAGTTCAACTTAATTCTAAAGCTTTTAACGAAACAAGGACGGAAAGAAATTTAGATGATTACGATAAAACAGGGATGGAAAGACATTTAAATTATTCAGTCGAAAAGTATATTACCTATCCTTTATTCCTAACTATAAATAACTCGCGCGAATGTAAAACCGGTTTAATTCGAGTTGTGAAACTTTTGATAAAATAATTTTGGGTAAGTGATAGTATCTATTGAAGTTGTGACTGTTTAGCTGATAGATGTACGCTTGTACTATTTTGATATATGACTGTTTCATGATTTTGAGTTGTAACACTTTTAATGAAAAAAAAAAACTTCATTATTTGTATTCTTGATTTGTGAAAACACATAATTCACGTTAACATAACTTAACCTTAACCTTATTCTATGTAACTTTTAACATTTTGTATTTGGAAAATTAAGTTTTTTTGAGTTTTGAGACTTTAGATGATTTTTGACAAATATTTTTTGAAGCAATGACAGAGAAATTCACTTCAAAATGGATTTCTGATGGCAAAATTTGTCTAAGAAGAAAATCTATAGTGCCGAGCTTCTGTCCCTCCCCACACACTGACGATAATCTTAAGCACGCCTTCAATCATTCAGAAAATGATTTTAGTGGAAAATCCATTTCAAATTGTTCTGATAGCACATCTGAAAGCGATGTGGAAAGTGAAAAAGAAAATAGAAACAACAAGAAAAGAGAGCGCAGACCAAGCAACAATAATCGGAAAAAAGCTAAATTGCATGGAAATAGTGGTAAAGCCTATGTATAGCAAAACAAAAACAAACATGAGGAGAACTTACCTTACAAACAGGCAATCATGTTCAGAAGAATATTTAATAAATAATTTAATATATCTTTTTTCATTCCAAAAAAAGATCAGTGCTAATGACATTGAAAAGTTATCTTTGTATCAGGCTTCTAAAGTGCATCAGGAAGAGAACGATCTCTCTCGAAAGAAAAAGATCTTAATAAGCAAAAATCAAATGTTGCTGTGTATGACCTGCTGGCACCTCTGTCAGTACCGAAAGGTTTAGCTGGTTGTTTTTAATACAAAAATAAAATTAAATGCTACAATTTTACGATAAGTGACCTTTCAGAGAAAAACGTAGTGTGCTACTTTTGAACCGAACTTGATGGTAATCGAGGATCATCCGAAATCGGAAGTTGCGTACTGCAATATATTGAAAAAAAGCAAAAAAATATAAATTCTTAATACAGGGACATTCTCAAAATGAGGGAGATAATGTGCATACCGTTCCAATTTATGTACCAGGCGAGTACATTAGTCTAATAGTAATTGCTTAAAAGACTGGACGGCCATATGAAGTAAATGAATTGTCTCGAGTGTTTTTGTGATCTACAGGTCTTACAGGAAGATTGGGGACTGAATTTTGAAGGTAACGTGCTAAAAGAGAAAATAATATGGCAAGATATTAAAATTCTTCTAGTCCAAAAAGAGAGTCCCGAATCGATTTATTATAAAACTTCTTACAAGTACGAAAGTTTCAACAAAGCTAATGTGCGCAATATGAATATAAGGACTTCAAAGCCTTGGGAATCAATCAGGTGCATTTTTTATTTATTTACTTTTTTCTAGTGTCGTCTACTTTTTATGTCATTGTCCAGTCATCGCCCCTTTGTTTATCCCACACATACGGTGTATTATATTTCTTTGGAATGATTTGTAAATAACCCTTTACCACTATTTTCAGTTTAATAAAAGTTTATTTAGAGATGCTGCCCATACCGGAGAAAAAGAAAACAGACATTGTAAAATTTACAAAAAAAAAAAAAATTAATTCCTAAGAATTATTATGAAATGTATTATAAACACATTCTTAATTAAATAATATATCATTTATTCTTTATGTTTGCTAATTTTTATTCGTTTTTAAAATAAGCTATTCATCACATTATATACCTGAATTTTGCATTTTTAATTTGTCTTTTCTTTCTTTTACGTGTGTGATTAAACAATATTCGGTCAGTACCTGCTACTAAATAATCCTTCCGTTGGCAACATATGGTGTCACAGACCGTACACGTGCTCAAACCCACCTGCAAGCAAAAGTTGATCTTTTTGAGCTTTCGTTTCTTGTGTACCATTCAATTCTCTTGCAGCTGCCAAAGTGAGAGGATCTTCGCACGTGTTCATTTCATAAATTTCTTAGTCAATGTATTTGCACTTTTGCCTTTGCGGCCTGTGAGACCGGTGTTAGCACTCCAATTATTTTTCTTGGCTCAGTCCCTAGAAGTCAACAATATAAAAGAAGTAGCTAACTCAATGATTAAACCCGAAACCAAAATATACTTATACTTTTTAAATTATATTCTTAAAATATTCATTGGACTTAAAGCCCACCAACACAATACATGGAAACCAAGAGCTTAGAAAAAGTCTGGGCAGGTAGTATCGCTACACTAGCGCAATTGTTTTTGCGTGAAAACGTTTTTTGTTACTATGTGTAGCATTTGTATTTATTCATATTTAATATAACATAAAAACTCCAAATTTTTAGCTTTTCTTGTGGATTTGCCAAAAACTTTTTTTTTATATTCCTCTAAGTGGCCTGTAACGAAGACAAGAAAAGAAAAATCAGCCAAATAGGGCAAGCCGTTTTCGAGCAATACGCTCACAAAACAAAAGATAATTTTTAATTTTAGTCACCTTTTTGAATTCTTGTTGACATAAGCGCACCATAACAAAACTCTTCTTACAGGCCTCATCACTTCCAATGTCTTCAGAATATTACTTGGCGCTACGACTTTTGAGTCACAAGATATATTAAAAAGAATGGCGACAAATTTCGTTAAATTTCTGACATGTAATCCCTTTTTAAAAACTTTTTACGTTAAAATCCCAAATAAAGGAAGCATTGCGTGAGATTTACTTGGAGCTGGTTTGGCAAATAGTTCAGCGTTTTGATTTTAGTTAAGAGGATATTAAGTTTATTATTATGATCTCAACACCAAAGAGCCTGAAATAATGCCTTTGATTAAAAATTTTCAGTATTTGTGTGAATCGGATCCGGATAAAATTTTTTCACAATGGGCCATGTTAACCATTTCACCCCTGAGTTTTTTCTAGAAACGTGCGAAATTTTTTTCCGATTATGTCCGAATAAAGCAATATAAATACAAAATACTAATGGTGATCAATTTCAATTCTCTCTTATTAGTCGCACATTATCGACTCACCGGCGCAATGTACATTCATTTGTTTTGCATTAGGCTATTAAAAATACTTCAAACTTTATTGGGACACCTTAAATACGAAAATATATAATGCAATAAAAAAGTCATGACATTTCAAACTTTGCTGGGACATATTGAAGTTGACTGCCGCTAAGTTTAAAAAAGAGGAAGCCATATCTTTATTTTGGAAAGAAGTAACAAATATTTGGTTCTTTCTTAGTGAAATTGGCCTTTTTTGTTTATTTTTTGGCGCATTCTGATTTTTTCAAGTGGCCACCGTGCGAATAAGAGACCGAATAACCGACCACCAGCCGAAGATTCTTTTCCCTCTCTCTCTCTTCGTGTGTGTCGTCATTGTTGTTATTGCGAGTGAACATACAACAGAGCTCTCTCTCTCAATTTGCGTTTGTCGAGAAGGGAAGTGTGTGGGTCGTTACTGTTGCTTGGTTTTGTGCACAACTTATCAACAACAACACACCCGCAATTACCACAGTTGCATTTTCGCTCTTCTCTTCAATCATGTGTGCTCATGGAGTGAGCGAATTTATTTATGCTTTTCATTTGTGTGTGCCCTACACGACGCCGATCTCGCATATTAATTTATGTGCATGTCGCTGAGACTGCTGTTATAGGTCATATAAATCAATACGTTTATTATATTATTGATTATAATATGCTTTCAACACTAAAATTGCTTCTTTAATAATGAAATGAATAATATTATAGAACACAACTCTCGTAATTATTTTAAAACTTGATTTCTAATATTTTAGCACCAGTTTAACTTCAATAGTGTGCTTATATAGAAGACAGTTGCGTCGCTTCGCTCGCAACATAAATCCAATAGAATGAACTCGAATTGAGTTGAATTGAATTGAGTAAGAGCGAGACACGAAATGAAATATGCATACGACTGTGTTTTCATTTCGAAAGCAGTCGCCATTCTGTGAAATGAGTTAGACTGCTTTTACATTATCATACTTTGTGGCAGAATTCTCTCATCCGACTTTTGCTTGTAGGCAGGCAAGCGCGCGCGCGTGTTGGCTATGTAGCTGTCGGAAGCCGTGTCCGATGTATAGTATCACAGACAAAAATTTCGCTGCCTTTTTTCGTTGTTTTCGGTCGCCTCTTTCGTGCGATTTTAGCTGTTATTTTTGAGTATGGTATAAGTCTACTTTTCCATGTTTCGAGATATTAATGGTTCGCGTTTGAATTAATTAAAAAATATCAATATGTGCCACGACTTCGTATGCGTGGTATTCGAGTTATATTTAATAGCGTGTATTTTGTTATCTTGTTTCTTAATTATCAGATGTTTAATGTTGCCCCGCAGCAAAAGAGGAAAACAAAACGAAAATCAGCCAAAAAGTAGGCAACAGAATTAAAAATATAAATATCTTTTTATTTAGTAGGCCCATTTCGCTAAATGTTACACGAAGCTTGCAACAATACACCAGTCAAAACCGCATTCAAATAAGTTAAGCCGTTTCTGAGATAAGCGTGCACAGTCAGGAAAATGCTTACGATTTTATGTATATATAGATATGCAATGAAGTAAAGAAATGATGGAAAATGATGATACAAAAAAAACAATGCTGATTCTTAAGTTTCTAAGGTTTTATACTTTTTAGACCAACAAATATTTCACACACAATACTCTCTTCTAGAAACTCTTAAATGCTGAATTGAGATTTCTTTAAATGTAGTAGGAGTAATTGAGCCAAGAAGTAAATTTTTAGGTTATCATAGAATATATTTTAATCACAAATAATAATTTATAATTATAATCTTAGTTCTAATTAATAATAAATAAATAAATACTCCGGTATAACAAAGAAAACAATTTTTGTTTTAGAAAATAAACTTTATTTTTTTACATACCCTTCTTCTTGGGTGATACATTCATTCCAAACAGAAATGTAAACAATGTGCTTTGCGATGAAACACACACAAGCATACGAAAATAAACATGAAGAGAAATGAGAAAAAGTATGTTTACGACAGTAGTACAATGGATAAGCAAGCAAGCCACAACCATCAGACAACAAAGAAGAATCGATCATAAGTCTGAACAACGAGTCTAATAATATATAACAGGTCTTAGAAATAATTACCGTGCAAAACGAAATGAAAACTGCAGCATAGCCACATCTGAATTAATTCGAATTTTCGTTTGATTTGAGTGAAGTGCGCTGTCGTTCAAGGAAATGAGCGTAGAAAAAGACGCAGACGCTGTAAGTGGTTGTGTGTACGTATATGCATACTACATATGTTGTTTTTGTTGTTTTCTTTCTTCTTTTCCTTAAGGTAGGCATTGACCATACAAATATTTGCGCAAATGTTATGAGAAGAGAGAGAGAGAGCACAAGCCATTTGTGTCGTCGATGGCACTGTTTGTGAGCTTGTGCAAATGTTTGACGAAAATCAAAATGTTTTGATATTTCTTCAAATCTTTACTCTCATTTTTGCATTTGTGTGTGTATTTATGTGTGGATGATGAAATTCTCTCATTCTTGTGGAATTTTTGTTGTGAATAGACGCGAGTGTAAAAACTGACGATTACAACGACAACTATTTGTACAAATGTTTGTATCGTTGGTTGACAACGATACAAATTACAACAACAACTATTTGCGCAAATATTTGTATGGTCATGCCTACCTTTACGCACAGCAAAACAAAAAAAAAAACCCTTTGTTCTCATGCCAAAAAAATGAAGGCATTCGAATTAATTCGAAAACAACGAATGCAGATGATTCGTTTTCGTATCGTTTTCGAATACGTGCTAGATTAAACCCGCAAAACTATCGTTAATGATATAGTTTGCATATCGCAAATAATATCGCTAAGGATTAGCAAATGAATCGTAAAAACTATCGTAAAAGATAATGTTTGCGGGTATCCTAAACGAAACATTTTCTGCTTTCGGCGATAGTTTTGTCTGCAAAAAAACCCGTTTACGATAGGTTTGCCCACTCGGTTGTTAAAGTTTAAAACTACTATTTTAATTGGCTGAATCCATGCTCGAAGCGAAGGGATAATGCTGTCAGACAGAGTGTACGAGTCTCGCTCTTGATTGTTGTTGTTTTCATACGTTTTCGAAAGGTACATATTCGCTTGAAAAATATTTTCGTTCTCTCATTCCACAAATTCGTTGTGTAAGTATAGTTTTTTAATGCTTGTCAGCCCCGCATCTAGCAGTTTCAAAATCATAATATAATATTATTGAAAATATAAAAACTTGCTCCACAAAGCGTCTAGCATACGGAAGCCTGGTTGGCTCACCGTTGACTTGTAAGAAAAAGGCGCCACACAGGCCCACACCACAAGTGACTTGGTACCAAACAAACGAATTACCAAAAAGAAAAAGAAACGACGAAATTTGCGAGGACGAATCAAGAACGCTAGATCTGACCCGTTTGCTTTTGATTGATTTGTGTCTTTCTCAATGCTTTGCTGTACAGCGGCTACAGCTTGTTCGGTGCGCACTGTTAGACGTCTTACATTATAATTAAGAATAAACGTAGTATGATCTATGGTCATTCCAATTAGCCACTCTAATGGACGATAATGATAAGAATCAAATGCACGAAGTGCACGATAAATTTAACGAACAGATCCATTATTGAGATAAAATGTTTCACAATTTGCAAGCGTTGCTCTGGTGTAAGTCTTAATGTAATGCCAAACCAAACTAAACAAAAAGCAACTATCAGCTGTTAAATCGGTTGTGAAATAAAATAGTGTTGCCAACTCAAAGTTGTGAACCTCTAAAAAACACCCGTTATACAATGATAAAACAAACATGTTTACCAATTTTTAGCTTATTTGGTTTCATTCCGCAATTAACCCCTTTTTCCACCTTATTTGACTGAAATACATGCTTCTTCTTAAATTTTGTATGTTGCTTTATTTATTCCTCTCATTTATTCATAACTAAGTGCGCACAAGAGTATTGTACTATTCCCTCTTTTCTTTCTGTATTATGAAGATATTCACTGAGAGCGTAGCAAGAGAGAGAGAGAGTGTGTACAAAGACATATTATAAACAAACTTTATAAAATAAATAGATAAAATTTCTTGCTATCAATACCAAAGCGCTATTTTCTAAATTATTTAAATATATAAATTGCACTCATGAAAAGAGGGAGGGTTAACATTATAAAGCAATTTTGTGTTGAAAATTTAACAGCAAATATAGAGAACGGTATCGCCCTCCCTAGTAACTCCACATGTTGTTCCCGAAAATGTATCACCCGTGTTAAATTTTAAATTTCTTTTTCCCAAACATATTGATTCCGAATTTTTTATTCAAATAAACAAAACTTGAAACAAATTATGAAAAAATACATTTTACTTTTTATATTTTACTAGTATACCCGACGTGCTTTGCTACGCTCCCAACGCACACTGGGAGAAATGCTGATCTGGCGGCGCTTTAGCCAAATTTGTATTTTTCGAATCCTGCCAACATTTTTCGATTTTGCAATAGTCGATAAACCAACCGATTTTTTGCATATTTTTATTTTCTTTTCATCTTAATATTCGCCCAGCTGTGATTTTTCAAAGTTAGCATATTTTTTAGCAAATGCATCAAATAAACGGTTTTCCAATAAGAGGTGTTATTTTGAATAGCCCGCTATTTCGGTAGCCCGCTATTTCACTTTTGAAGCTGTCATTTTTTGACATTAACGATAGTTTTGCGGGTCTTATTTAGCACGCATTCGAAAACGATACGAAAACGAATCATCTGTCGCTCAGTATTGGGCAGCAAAACGTTCGTTTACGACACCCGCAAACGAATTCATTTATGATAGTTTTTCGAAACATTTACGGTAGTTTTCAATTAGTTGTTGCCCAAATAGATGCCAATAAAAAATGTTATTTACATTTTTTAAATTTTTATTAAATAATTAAAATAAATTGGTGTCATTACAAATATAATGAAAATGTTTCAAAATTAAAAATATGAAAATGAAAAACAAATTTTAGAAATACATTTCAAAGAAAGAAAGAATAGTAACAGTATAATTTAAAAATAGCAGAAAGAAGGTTATCATAGGCTATTCCAAATATGTAATTCTCTTCACGCTCCTCCGGACTGCATCCAACCGAACGGCGACAAATGCCAGATTTTAGATATGCTTCCTTTCTATGGGTCAATGGGTCACGTAGTATGGATACGTTCGCTAATGAAAAGTTGGTGATGTTGAGGCCATGGTTTCAACAACTTCACAAATAAAAGCAATAACTACAAGATAACGATTTGAGAGTAATTTTCTTTTAATGCATCAATTCGATATATGTAATTATCTGGCTAATAGTGTCTAGTCCTTTCGGACATAGAGCCGATCACCATGATAAGAGGAGATCACCATTGGTGTTAGTGAGTGCTATATTGGGTTAGGCAACCTACATATGTATATATTTGTTTATGGAACAAGTCATTACCAAAGTTTTATCATACATGATATTACATTAAGCTTTCTTATTATACCTCAGTTTTTTGAGATGGTCATGAATGGTTGAATGATGACCATATGTCGTAGAATGTCTGGTTGGCTCTAAAATATGCGTAATACCCAATTCACACTGATCATCCAATGTACATTTCTCGAATGCTGCATTCAATGTTACATTAGTCAACAAGAACAACAGGGAAAATGACGTAATTTTGTAAATGTTGTTGTAGTAGAAAATGTACATTCGGTTAGAATGCAACTAAAATGCTGTTTGTGAAATTGATCACTTTACCCATTGCTGGATAATTGCTGCCTTTTTTTAGGTCATTTTCGATTTTCTCTCTCTTTTTTTTGTTACGCGCCAACATTTTTTAAAAGATTTTAATAAAATAAGTATCAGGAAAAAAAGGGAACTGCAAGAACTATTTGCATGCATTGTAAAATGTTCAAAATAACGTATTTTTCACAAATTTTGTGTTTTAATTTAGTCAAAGTTCCACGTGTGTTAGAGGTCTGCATGATGGCAAAAAAAACGACATTCGATCAACAATATTCAATAAAAATTCAATTCAATTCAATTTGTGCACTCACGTCAGACTCAGTCGCACAACATTCACACAAAAGATGCATGAATTGAATGAGTGAAAATGAGAGGTTGTTTTCGAATTAATTCGAATGCCTTCATTTTTTTTTGCATAAGAACAAAGGGTTTTTTTTTTGTTTTGCTGTGCGTAAAGGTAGGCATTGACCATACAAATATTTGCGCAAATAGTTGTTGTTGTAATTTGTATCGTTGCCAACCAATGATACAAACATTTGTACAAATAGTTGTCGTTGTAATCGTCAGTTTTTACACTCGCGTCTATTCTCAACAAAAATTCCACAAGAATGAGAGAATTTCAACATCCACACATAAATACACACACAAATGCAAAAATGAGAGTAAAGATTTGAAGAAATATCAAAACATTTTGATTTTCGTCAAACATTTGCACAAGCTCACAAACAGTGCCATCGACGACACAAATGGCTTGTGCTCTCTCTCTCTCTTCTCATAACATTTGCGCAAATATTTGTATGGTCAATGCCTACCTTAAGGAAAAGAAGAAAGAAAACAACAAAAACAACATATGTAGTATGCATATACGTACACACAACCACTTACAGCGTCTGCGTCTTTTTCTACGCTCATTTCCTTGAACGACAGCGCACTTCACTCAAATCAAACGAAAATTCGAATTAATTCAGATGTGGCTATGCTGCAGTTTTCATTTCGTTTTGCACGCTAATTTTTTCTAACTCATTTCAAAGAATGCCGATTGCTTTCGAACTGAAAACACAGTCGCAGGCATATTCATTCATTTCGTGTCTCGCTCTCACTCAATTCAATTCAACTCAATTCGAGTTCATTCTATTGGACTTAAGTTGTGAGCGAAGCCACGCAGCTGTCTAGTGTGTGTATAACCAAAACAAAAAACATCTGTTCCGAAAATGCAAAATGCAATGTGAACAATTTCTGTAAATGAGGATGTGGATGCTCAGTGTGAAACCACTCACTATAACATGCACAGTAGAGTTTATTAATTTTTTTGTGTGATTAGATGTTACACAATAAACAACCGTTTTGTACAATATTTAACTTAATTTAATTAACATTGTTTAGTACACATGTCGATGATAACACTGGCCGGCAGCATTTTTGGTGATTAAAATATTGCAGTGGTTTTGTTTACTAATTGGAGGTCGCTGATTTCTAAACTAAAATATTATAAATATTTAACATTTTTTGATTATTAAACTAAATTGTTATGAATTTCTTGATATTTCATTATATGAATTTAATGTTTCAGATTTTCAATGACATAAACAACATTATTAGTAGTGTAAATATGTATACAAATGTAAAAAAGAAAGAATAAGCTGTATCTCAAAAATCTTATAAGAAAACTAAGGGCAGATTCGGAAGCAGCGGCCTCGAATTAGTAAAAAACCACTACTATATTTCAATCACCAAAAAGTTCGGTTTTGTCGGCCAGTGTAATGAATCAGTATGCACTTCAATACAAAACACATTAACGACCGAACACCCAATACTACTATATACGTGGATATATATCGCAACCTAACTACAAAATATCATTAACTCAAAAAAACAGCATTTCGAGATATACGCATTTAAAGATTTCAATTTACATACAAATTGGCTAATTATCGAAGTAATATTCTCTTCTCACGCGAAGAGTATGTAAGTTATTAACATGAAATTAATAATATTAAGCTTGATGTAACGAATAATTTTGCATCATTAGCTCAAAAATCGTGTTTTTTGAGTTAGTGACCTTTTGTAGTTAGGGTGCGATATGTACTCAGTGGTGTAGCGTGGGGGTGTAGAGGGCGCCATGGCCGCGGGCGGCATACGATACGGGGCGGTGGCAAGCACCTCGATTTTTTCAATAAAAAATTTAAAAATCCTATTTCAAATCCAAACTTGGTTTTGTTCACAGCAACAGACCCAGACTGTAAAAAAGAGTTATTTAAGTCCGGCTCTCTGGGTTTATTAAAATACATTATTCAGTCCAAACTTGAAGATGGCTTACCAAACATTGCCATAATGTTGAGAATTTTGTAAACATCTGCCATCAGTAATGCCAGTTTCGAGAGAACCTTCTCTAAAGTAAAGTCAATCACAAATTATCTCAGATCGACTACGTCCAAGTTGTGGCTATCAAATTTAGCTCTTCTGGCAATTGAACTTGACATACATATTGATGTTGACAATTGTATAAAAGATTTTGCTATAAAAAAACACGAAAAGTCAATTTTTTATTTAAAAACAGAAAGAAAGCTATCATTGGCTATGCTCTTCAACCTCCTCCGGGTTGCAACCAACCTTCCTTTCTTAGCATCACTATATTCTCTCTGTTATAGTTTGCGTATCAACAAAGAACACAGTTTGAGTTGCATTGTATTTTTATTGTACTTATACTCTTTATAAGTTTATCATTAAATGTGAGTTTGTATGGGAGGTACCTCTGCTAGTAACCCTAGGATCATGAAATTCACATGGCTGATGGATACGGAACAGAAACTTATAGTGTCAAAATTTCAGTTCAATAAATAAAAAAAAAATAACTATTTCTAACAAGAACATTAATTTAAAAGGGGCTTCATATGGGAGGTACTCTTCCTGGTACCCCAAGGATCATGACATTTACGTGGCTAATGGATACGGAACAGAAACTTATGGTGTCCAAATTTCAGTTCAATAAGTCAAAAAACAAAAAACTTTTTCCAATAAGAACATTATTTTAAAAGGGGTTTTGTATGGGAGGGACCCCCTACTGGTCCGATTCGGCTGACAAATGTTTAGCGTTTGGTAAAAAAAAACCTATGTACAAAATTTTAGCTCTCTAGCTCAAAAACAAATGGATTAGTTTTGCGAACAGACGGACGGACATGGCTAAATCAACTCGTCTCATCGAGCTGATTACAAATATATATACTTTATGTGGTCTGCGATGTCTCCTTCTGTGTGTTACAAACTTCATGACAAACTTATAATACTATTCACTCCCGTGAAGAGTATTAAAAAAATTAAAGCTGCTTTATTTGACTTTTACTAATTTTCTTGACAAAATAATTAAAATAGAGGAGGCGGCGAAAACCCACGCTACGCCACTGTATGTACTATGCCAAGTCCAAGGTTAACGTGAATGAGAATATAAAAAATCAGTCAAAAGTAAATAAAATTGAATTTCTATATATTTACTCTTATTATTTTTATTATTGTTACTATTTCTTTATTGATTTATTTTTTTTTTTTTTGTTCAAAGAAAATAATTTTTTTTTCGTGTGCCTAAAAACAAGTTTTATCAACAAGCGTATGGATAGATATATACATATTTTATGTACATACTTACATAAGTATTAATGCCTGTTTTTATTTTGGTTATATTATATTTAGTTTATTTATATTTATTTTTTGTGAAGACTTTTTTTGCTTTAAACCGGATTTATTTAATTCATGAAACAAACAAGTTTCCTTTTTTACCCGACTGCCAGCCAAGAAGGGTTATGTTTTTCGCGCGAATCTTGTGTTTGTAAATTTTTTTATTACCTCGTATCTTCCAAATGGATCGATGGATTTCGACAGTTGAGGTATCGTTATATTCATCTTAAAAACCCAATTGTCCTTAGATAGGTGATTGAAAAAAAATTTGGACATTATGAGTTACTGGTACATATTTACTAACCATGTATATTTCAAGATCCTTGGATTACTAGAAGGGTTACCTCCCATACAAACCCAAATTCAAATTAAAGTTACTTTTACGTTGTATTTTCTTAAGTCGGGATTTTGATTTTTTTAATTATTAATTCTTGTTTAATGAAGAAGTTTGCTAGTATAACATTAAAAAAAAGTAATGTAATGTAAAGTATATAAGCACACTATAGAAGTGAAACTGCTGCACAAAATGTTAGAAATCAAGTTTTAAAATAATTACTAGAGTTGTGTGTAATATTTTTCATTTATTTTATTAAGAAGCAATTTTAGTGTTGAAAGCATATTATAATTAATAATTGAAATAATTTGGTCAAATAACGTATTGATTTATATGACATATAACAGCAAAGTATCAGCGGCATGCGTACAAATTAATATGCGAGATCAGCGTCGTGTAGGGCACACACAATTGAAAAGAATAATATATGATTAAAGAGAAGAGCGAAAATGCAACATAGTAATTGCTGGTGTGTTGTTGTTGATAAATTGTGCACAAAACCAAACAACAGCAGCGACCCGCACTTCCCTTCTCAATAAACGCAACTTCAGAAAGAGAGCTCTGTTGTATGTTCACTCTCAACAACAACAACAACAACAACAACGACACACACGAAGAGAGAAAGATAGAAAAGCATCTTCGGCTGGTGGTCGGTTTTTCGGTTACTTGTTCGTATGCTCTTTGTAAAAACACACACCAGTAAAGCATTTTTTATCTCTCTTTTACTCATGCAAAAACATTCATTCTCTACGCTGCAGACGAACAACCCAATATGTATCCCCCATCAACGTCCCCCGCAACGTCACATTTGATTACCATAACGTTTTTTTTGGATTTACACCTCGCTAAAGAAGTTTCACTTCAAAAATGGGGTGTGTCTGTGTCGTGGACATGGCCGTCTGTTTTGCGTGAATACGTCTTTATGTGTGTTATAATCATTTTAAAACTCTTAAAAGTCCTTCGGATTTTTATGTTTTATTTGCGATGGCTACATTTTCCTTTCATCAGGTCCAGGATTAAATAAACAAATAATTATTGTGTTATAATTATATAGTACTCTTCACGGCAATGAATAGTATTATAAGTTTGTCATGAAGTTCGTAACACACAGAAGGAGATATCGCAGACCACATTAAGTATATATATTTGTGATCAGCTCGATGAGATGAGTTGATTTAGCCATGGCCGTCTGTCTGTCTGTATGTATGCAAACTAGTCCCTCAGTTTTTGAGCTAGAGAGCTGAAACTTTGCACATAGGCTTATTTTTACCATTGCACATTTGTCGGAATCAGCCGAATCGGACCACTAGGGGGTACCTCCCATACAAACCCCCTTTAAATTAATGTTCTTATTAGAAAAAGTTTTTTGTTTTTTCACGTATCGAACTGAAATTTGGATACTATATGTTTCTGATCCATATTCATCAACCATGTAAATTTCATGATCCTAGGGTTACCAGGAGGGGTACCTCTCATACAAACCCAAATAAATGGCAAACTTATAAAGAATAAATGTACAATAAAATTTGCCACTCAAACTGATGTAATGCCAAGAAAGGAAGGTAGGATGCAATCCGGAGGAACGTGAAGAGTATTACATCTTTGGCATAGCCAATGATAGCCTTCTTTCTGGTTTTTATATAGGTTCGGCAGTGTAAGTGTAGTACTTGTGTGTACATTTTTGAAGTGAAACTTCTTTATCGGCGTTGGGCAAAAATTTAGTATAAAATTTTGAATGAAAAAATAAAAATTGTAACGTTTTTTGGATTCTGCATCTCATAAACCGCATTAGGTAGACACTTCAAATTTTCACAGAATGCCATATCCCCAACAAATAATAAAATTTTTGGAAAATCCACCGAAAATGTCTCAATAAAGAGATTACAATTACGCAACAACAAAAGATTTTCATAGCAACATGCAAGCAACCAGCTTGTGTGTTGTACAAGAACAGACATTCGGCAAATGTAAACACAACAACAACAATTACACACGCCAAAGAAAACAAAACCAACATACAGGCGGATAGGCAGACGGACAGACTGAAAGACAGACATAGCTAAATTAACTGGACAGAATATTTTGCATGCATGTTGTATTGTTGTATTTGTTTTGTGATGATCTCTCTCTTTCTCTGTCTGTTTTTAAGAAGTTTCATTTCTATCACGTGTACGATGGCACACGTGCAATTTTGTTTTCTTTAATAAAAAGTAAAAACCGCAAAAATGACCTCCGTTACAACCCTTATATAAAGCTTAGAGATTTATTTTAAAATCAATCAAGTAGTCTTCGTTAAAATTTTTAATCTTTTTTTGATTATTAGTTTAAAGAATCAATAATTTTTTGTGCGTGTATAACAGCATTGTCAATATCAAATCACTTTTATTCCGTAAAGATTAAATTTTAAAAATAAAATAAATTATAGGAAGCTTCTTCTGTTTTTTGTTGTAATAGAAGATCTTTTTTATATGGTACTAGCGACCCTACCTGCTTTGCACGGGTGCCATTTACCTGTAGCGGCAGTAAATGCTTTTTTCATAAATTAATTAAATTTACCAGTCCCATCGTACGTTACTACACCCCCAATTAAAAAACAACATTACTTTAATTTTGAGAGCGAACACAATTTCGTGAGCGAATTGTCCAGTCTATTACTCCGTTTGTGCAGTAGCCGAAATGGTTTGGTTTGTGCAACGATTACAAAAAAAGTATATTTGAAGTACTTACTCTGAAATCAGTACAAATAGTAATATTTATACTCTTCACGGGAGTGAATAGTATTATAAGTTTGTCATGAAGTTTGTAACACACAGAAGGAGACCACACAAAGTATATATATTTGTAATCAGCTCGATGAGACGGGTTGATTTAGCCAAGTCCGGCTGTCCGTCAGTCTGTCTGTATGCAAACTATTCCCTCAGTTTTTGAGCTAGAGAGATGATTCTTTTTACCATACGCTGCACATTTGTCGGAATCAGCCGAGTCGGACTACTAGGGAGGTACCTCCCATACAAACCCCCTGTAAATTAATGTTCTCATTAGAAAAAGTTTTTTGGTTTTTAACGTATCGAACCGAAATTTGAACACTAAAAGTTTCTGGTCCATATTCATCAACCATGCAAATTTCATGATCCTAGGGTTATCAGGAGGGGTACCTTCCATACAAACCCAAATGAAATGACAAACTTATATAATAAAATTACAAAAAAAGTGCCACTCAAACTGTGTTCTCTATTGGTACTCAAACTGTTACAGAGAGAATATAGTGATGCTAAGAAAGGAAGGTTGGATGTAACCCGGAGGAGCGTGAAGAGTATTACATCTATGGCATAGCCAATGAAAGCTTTCTTTCTGATTTTATTTTAAAGTTGTATAAAAGTAAAAAAAAAAAAACTTTACTAGACTACAAAATGCACTAGTTGTGGCTGAAATTTTTTACACCTTAAACCCAGTTTAAGCCAGGGTTTGTATTGCTTGCTCCATAGCAGCAATATCAACAGAAAATATGCTTTGCTCTTGCTCCTGCTCTCAATTTGTAAAGCACGAAGCAAAGAGCACTTGACAGAACTCCAAAAAAATACTATTTATAGTCGGAACAATAGCAAACAAATTTGGAACAAGTAGAAGCAGAGCAAACGAAATAGTTTTGTGTGCTATTGCTCCGACTACTGCTCTTGATGCTCCTACTATTGCTCCGCTCCCGAATCAAATGTTCATGCTCCGAATAGCAATAGCGTAATTTTTTAGTAGGGTTTCCAAGTAATTGTAATTGTCAATTTTAGGGATTTTTGACTAACTTCAGCGATAAATATTTTTGAGAGTTGGCAGCCTCGCTTTCGTAACAAACTTTCAAGCTCCGAATTTTATTTTTATGCTTTTACAGATTTTTTTTTGGTACTTGAATAAGTGAAGATGTCATCGCGAAAAAATAATATTGACAAGTTAAAATATTTTAATTCCGATGATGACGGTTATTTGAAATGCAAAATATGCAGTCGCTCTCTAAAACCCGAGCGAACATTTAACCTAAGAAAACATTTATTGCTGCACAAAATTTGTGTAGATAAAGATGAAGAAAATGATCGATTTCATTTGAATCAATTTCTCACGTTAGAAAGCAAGTGATTAAAGTCGAAATAAGTAAGAGACAGTTGATTCGGTCATACATTGGACTTGACTCAGAAGACAGTATTCCATTCAATGTATTAAATTCCACAAATATGAAGAAATTAATTAACCCCATTTGCCAGGGAATTACAGAGAAGTGCGGCAGAAAGTTCTGCCTTAATGGAAACAACTGTAAAAATGTGTTGAAACTCGTGGCAGAAAACATTAGAGTTGAAATAAAAAACGAAGTGAAACTTCGGCTTTTATCTCTGAAAATTGATAGTGCTACACTCGACTTTCAAGAAATTATTTCGGAATCAGTGCACAGTTTATTACTAACAACGATATTGTATCACGTATTCTTGGATTGACACATTGCAAGGAGCTGGTGCAAGTACATCACAGATTCTTGCAAAAGAAATTTTATCGACATTGACGAAGTATGATATACAGTTGAGCCAAATTATATCAGTAACTTCAGATAATGCGGCAAACCTGATAAAGAACACAAAAATCTTATCTCAACAAAGTATTAGCGATGACATTTCGAAGGATCTGACAATAATAACATTGAGTACACCAGAAAGATTGACCAATTTGAAAAATCGGAAGATAGTTATTTGGGAAATATCCAAAAAGTCCGGTGTGCAGCACACACAGCACAACTTTACGCTCTGGACGTAACAAAAAGTACAGAATTGAGAAAATATTTGCTACAATGTCGCAACATGACTAAATATATTCGAAAGCAATCAAATGGATATCGTGAAGTATTTGAACTGAAAAAGGTACAATTACCGCAATTGGACTGTCCAACTCGGTGGGGATCAACATACCAAATGATTGAACAGACAAATACAGCAAAAGATATGCTAAAAAATATTGAATCAGTTGACAACAAAACGGAAGATAAAAATTTCGATGCAAGTGCCTCTTTATGGGAGTTCATTGACGGATACTCTACCATCCTCAATCCACTGCAAAAAATCATTGTCCAGTTTCAAGAAGAACAGTTACATTACGGCAACTTCTATGCTTTGTGGCTTACATATTAGCAACGAATCAAATTATTATTTTGTACTTACTCTAATTTTTTGTTATTCCTTTTGTATTTGAATGATGACACTGGACAACAACATTTTTGTTACATGAAATATCAATAAATAAGGGGAATGAGATTTTTCAGGTTCTTTTTATTCTTAGGGGTATTTTTAACGACTTTTTGACAAAGAAACAATTGTTGAAACAATTCCATCGTTCCGTTTCACTTAGGTTCCAATTAAATCGTTAAACAATAGTTCATGTTTCATTTCGTTTTTTCGTTTTTAGCTTGCCAATGTATGACCGAATCAACTGTTTCTTACTTATTTCGACTTTAATCACTTGCTTTCTAACGCAAGAAATTGATTCAAATGAAGTCGAGTCATTTTCTTCATTTTTATCTACACAAATTTTGTGCAGCAATAAATGTTTTCTTAGGTTAAAGTTCGCTCGTTTTTTGGAGAGCGACTGCATATTTTGCATTTCAAATAACCGTCATCATCGGGAATAAAATATTTTAACTTGTCAAAATTATTTTTACGCGATGACATCTTCACTTATTCAAGTATCAAAACAAAATCTGTAAAAGCATAAAAATAAAATTCGGAGCATAAATTTTTCTTTAAAAGAGAGGCTGCCAACTCTCAAAAATATTAATCGCAAAAATCCCTAAAATCGACAATTACAATTACTTGGAAACCCTACTAAAAAATAACGTAGAATGCTATTCGGAGCATGAACATTTGATTCGGGAGCGGAGCAGTAGTAGAAGCATCAAGAGCAGTAGCCGGAGTAATAGCACACAAAACTATTTCGTTTGCTCTGCTTCTGATTGCTCCAAATTTTTTTGCTATTGTTCCGACTATAAATAGTATTTTTTTGGAGTTCTATCAAGTGCTCTTTGCTCCGTGCTTCACACATTGAGAGCAGGAGCAGGAGCAAAAAACAAAAACTATTAAATAGCATAGCATTTTCAATCTCTGGTTTAAACTACAAATTTACTAGTTAGCTGGTACTATCTTTTTAATTCGCACGCCCCATTATGTACTCCTAAAAATCTTTTTATGTCTACGCATACTCTATTAGATTTGAAGTTATTTTATGCATGCATGCATTCATTCATTTGCGAATGTAGTCAAAAATGCATTCGTTAATGCGGTCAGTCAGTCGATCAGTTACTCGTCAGTCACACAAGTCAACCCTGACCTAAAAACTATTCACATACAAATTTTCTGTGTGGTAAACATGAATGCCATGTATAAATATGTACATATGTATGTAGTGAGTCAGGTAGTTAGTTGAATACAACTGTTTAACTGTTTAGATATTTTATTGTTATTTATCTACATCTGTATGTTATTTGGCTTTCATTGTCATTAAATATTATTGTTATTGTATTGTATTCTATTATTTACTGACGCCTACAAGACAAGGCAGATCTGTAATTAAATCATTTCATAATTTAAACCCATTGCTGTTTTGATTTTCGTATGGGTACTACATCCACCAGCAACTGGGGTTTCGACATACTTATTTTGTGTATGAGATTAGCGGGGGTTTATGTATACCAATATTCAGTTGATAGCTCAAAAACTGGGAGACAACTTTGCATGGAAACATACAGCCGTATTTCTCATAACGATAATCATTTATAAGTATATGTAAAGGGTGTTTTTTTTAGGGTTATAAAACAAAGAAAAATATTTTTAACTAGCTGGTGTCCACGACTTCGTACGCGTGGGGTATACGAAATATGTATGTAATAGCTCGTATTTTGTTAACTTTGTCATCAGCTGTTTAATGTTGCTGCTCTGCAAAATTATCAGATGTTGGCGCGCAGGCAAAAGAGGAAAACTTTCGAAAATCAGCCAAAAAGTAGGCAACAGAACTAAAAATATGAATATCTTTTGATTTGGTATGTCGATTTCGATAAAATAAATGCTAAATGTTATAGGGAACTTGCTACAATACACCAGTAAAACATTCAAATAGGTTAAGCCGTTTCTGAGATAAGGCAGAAAAAGGCTTACGATTATATATATATATATAGATAGATATAGATAGATATCAATTAAACTGGCTTTATTGGATAGATAATTTTATGACAATGTTTAAATATGATTTCGGATATGTGGCTGCCACGGTTGGAGCGTACGGGCGCAGTAAGGTAGTCCAATTTTCGCACACTTTTCGCACACTTTTCGCAACATTTGCAGACGTATTTCGCCAATAACTCTTCGAATGTTAATTTCCAGATGTTCAATTGTCTCTGGTTTATCCGCGTAGGCAAGTGACTTTATACAACCCCAAGAAAATAGTCCAATGGGGTTAAATCATAAGATCGTGCTGGCCAATTAATAGGATCATTACGTAAAATTATTCGTTCATCATAAGTTTCTTTGATACAGAAGACAAACTGGAGCGTATAGTTTACACACTGAGTGTAACGATAACGGCCAAAGGCTAGTACATTTAGCAGTCGCCAAAGGGCTAATAATCGGTAGCACATATTTCGAAAGAAAGAGTAAACACAAACAAACATGGAGGTCACCAGATCGGAACACTCTCAACCAAATAGATCATATACTAATAGATTCACGACATATGTCAAGCCTGATGCATGTAAGGACATACTGCGGAGCTAACATCGACTCCGATAACTTCCTAGGTCGCAAGAATAAGAACTCGCATAGCAAACGCAAAAAAAGAATCAAACTGTAAGTTTAAACTAAAGAAAGAAGAAAAGTGCAATGAATTCAAAACGTTACTAGAAACGGACCTCTAAGGAACAACAACTATAGAAAATATATCGGAAAGATGTAATTAACAATGAGAATTAATGATGAAAGTAGCTACTGAAGTACTAGGACACGTGCCAAAGAAGAAGCGTAATCAATGGCTCGACAATGAATGTAAAGTTGCAACAGACAAGAAAAATGAAACCTACCAACTACTAATCCACAGAAAAACCAGAGCAGCAAATGAGAGAATTAAAAAGCTACGCCGTGAAGAAAAACGTCTACACAATGCCAAGAAAAAACAATACAACGATCTAATTTTAGAAGACGGCGAAAATTCTTAAAATAGGCATGCGACAAGATGCTTTTACAAAACTATCAACACGGGCAAAGACGGCTTTAACCCAAGAACGTACTACTGCAAAGATAGAGACGGCAATCTACTCACAGAAAAAGGAGACATTCTAACCAGATGGGTAGAACGCTTCGACAAAACTCTAAATAATCCGTCTTTGCAACAGGAAATAATAGATTATAGGGTCTTAGCAGACAATAACGACGAAGAAAGAGTTGAGACTCCAACATATGAAGAGTTCAATACGGCAGTTGAAGATCTAAAGAATAATAAGGCAACAGGCACTGACGAAATTCCGGCAGAAGTGATAAAAAACATGGGTGACGCAAATTTGAGAGAAATTTATAAATTAATGATAAAAAGATGGGACGACGAAGTACTACCAGAGAATTTCGAACTAGGAGTCATATGTCCGATCCATAAAAAAGGCGATAAACCCTGTTAAACACAATATATAAAGTCTTCTCTAGTTTACTTCGCATTAAACTCCAACCATTTGCAGACAAGATAGTAGGTGACTACCAAGCTGGATTTAGAGCTAGCAAATCAACGATAGACCAAATCTTCATTGTCAAACAGATCTTAGAGAAAACTCGAGAAAACAATGTCACGACATTACACCTTTTTATTGACTTTGAAACAGCGTATGTTAGAATCTGGAGAGATGGACTAATTGCGGCGGTAAAAGAATTTTCTATCCCAACGAAGCTAAAAGACTAACAAAAGCTACCATAACAAAAGAAGGAAATGTTGTGAGAGTTAGGAATGAAAACACCCGTGAGTTCGAAACTAACTTTGGTGTCCGTCAAGGAGATGGCCTCTCTTGCCTCCTTTTTAACCTGGCACTTGAAAAAGTCATCAGAGACTCCAAAGTAAACGTCAAAAGCACCATCTTTTACAAATCGGTGCAGTATTAGCATATGCCGACGACATAGAAATCATATCGACATAAAGAATCTCAAGGAAGCCTTCAACAGCATCGAAGAGAATGCGAGAAAAATAGGTCTAATAATTAACGAAAGAAAGACTAAAGTAATGGTGTCCACAACATCTGACGCAATGAGCCATAGACTTAGCCAAAATGTTACCTTCGGGGAACACATCTTTGAAGTTGTTGCTTACTAAAACGAGAATAAAAATGTAGAAATAGATCAACGACTTCTTGCTACAAATAGACAGTACAAGGTTATCTTTGGCTATGCCAAAGTTGTAGTACTCTTCACGCTTCTGTGAATGAGCATACAAAAATATTGTTGGGGTCCTCACGAGATTGCATGAACTGACAGTTAGTCCAAATAAAAAAAATTTGATAGTGCGACGATTGAGTTGAGTAAATTGCATAAAAGATTAACGTTGCCACAGTGGTCATTAATTGTCTGGCAACTCTGCCGAAATAATATACGATAAATACATTATATTGCAATTATTGATTACAATTTCTGCAGTTACGGAGCAATTACCGATTTGTACACCAGCACTTTGTTTCTCAAGCTGAGTTTGCTTTTGCTTTTCATTAGCCAACTAAGTTTTTTAAGTTTTGCAGCGCATTTTACGTGGGCTTTCTTAATGTGTTCTGACCAGGTTAGTTTCCTATCAAGTTGCATGCCTAGGTAATTGTGATGACTTTTGGTCGGAATGGGACCACCATGAGTCTCGCTTTAGGGTGAATGTCACATTAGCGACGTTCCCTCGTTTGAACCAGTCCTCTAAAGTGTTTATATAGTCCTGCAGAATAGCAGTGGCTTCAGAGGAATATTTGGAAGAGGCCATAATTGCAGTGCCATCAGCATATGTGGTAATCAGTAAGTCCCGGTTATTCGGTGGTGGCATGCCACTTGTGAAAATTGTGTACAGCACTGGAGCGAGTACACTGCCTTGGGGCACCCCTGCCATGATTTGTCGAATGGTAGACGTCACGTCTTTAATTGTCACCATGAAGGTCCTGCTTTCGAGAAATGACCTCAGGATTACGTAGAACGGAGCTGGACATAATGTTTGCATTTGTGAAGAATGCCATCGTGCCATACCCTGTCAAATGCCTGCTGGATGTCGAAAAAAAAACTGTATTGCAGAACTTTTTATTCTCGAAGGCTTCGAGGATTTTTTGTACTACTCTGTGAACCTGTTCTGGGGTACCATGCTTTTTTCTGAATCCAAATTGATGATGTGGTATAGCACTCTGTACGCCACTTACTGCCAACAATCTACGCAAGAATGTTCTTTCGAATATTTTAGAGAGAATTGACAGTAAGCTAATTGGTTTGTGCGATTCAACCAGACTTTCTGGCTTGCCAGGTTTTGGAATCATTGTAATCAAAGCGCACTTCCATTGTATGGGGAAGTGGCCGATACGGAGCATTATGTTGTAGATTTTGACCAGGAACAGGACCCCCTTCAATGGCAATGATTTTATAACACGAGCATCTATCATGTCATAGCCTGGGGCTTTTTTGATTGCAGTTCTTTGATTTGTTGAAGGACTTTGGTTGGGGAGATATGACTAATAGGAAGGTCAATTTGAAGCGGCGATTCAAGAAAGGCTTTTGTTATGTTTGCATCTGTCGATTCAGCAAGATTATATGAATCTTGTTTGAAGATGTTCCGCAAATGCTTCATCCTTGTCAGGATCGGTTCTGCACCACTCACCTCTGTCGTTTTTGATTGGGAAGTTATCTAAAGGTTGGCGTTTGATTTTTCGTGTCAGTTTCCAGAGACTAACATTGGAGTCTTTGTCATTATCGGCATTCTTCAGCATGTCTTCAAATAGCTTGGATCGCTCAGATTTCAGTAGATTTGTCAATTTGTGGGCAGCTCTGATATATACTGCCTTGTCCGCAGGTTGATGTGTACGTTGAAACTGTCTCCGGAGGCGTCGTTTTTCTGCTACAAGTTGGGTGACTCGTGGAGAAGGTTTTGGTAGCGAACGCGGATTGGCTGGTAGGTGAGTGGACGTAGACAGGAGTGCCGCTTCATGAATTTTTTTGGTCAAAAGTTCCACCGCATCATCAATATCTTCAGCTGAGTTGAGATCCATGCTGAGGTTAAGTTTTTGCTCCAGTGACCTTTGAAAAACAGATAGATTAGCACCAGGGGGGAGTAGCCTAGTCTTTGCTGAGTAGTTAAAACTACTACAAAGTCAATTGCACTTGGTGTTCTTGTGTTGTCGTAAGGGTAGCAGGTCGGAGATCCTGTGGCCAGAATATCCCAGTTACTATTGAGAACACATTTTAAAAGTTCTGTTCCTCTAGGGCATGCCCGAAGGTTGCCCCAGTAACGATGCTTGGCATTCCAGTCACCAGCAGCAACAAAATTTGGACCAAGTTGGTTAAAAAGAGCTGTGAATAAATCACTGTTCCAGGAAAATCTGGGAAGGCAGTACACAGCCGATAACGTTATGTTACCTTCTTGTCTCTATAGTTCGATAGAGGCCATTTGTAGTCGATCCAGGCCGACCGGGTCAAGAGGATGATGTTTGATGTTTGATTTGACTAGTATCGCGGCACCACCAAGGGCGCCATCAGAAGGATGATTAGCAGTGCACAGAACGTATCCAAACTGTTTTAAGGTAAATCGACTACAAAAGTGAGTTTCCCATCTATTTTATGGGATTTTATAAAAACTTCGAGCTCGAGTGCTTTGTTGACTACGCCGTTAGCGTTCCATAGTCCTATGGTTATGTTGTTGGACATTTTGAGGCCGTAAGGGCGGTTAAAATTTGCAAGATTTGTTTTTTTATGCTCATGAACTCTTTTTGCATGCTCGTGTACTATTTTGCATGGCGATAAGTTCATCAAATTTGGTAGTTAATTTGTCTATTTTATCACCGAGATTATTGTCCGAGGTGTGAATTGATGGTATGTAGTTTTCATGATGATACCGAGTTTGCCGAGGCTGTTCTTGTTGTGCTCTATTTTCTAGGGGTCTGTGAGACCTAGTGGCATCTGCATAGGAGAGACCTAGTGGCATAATATAGGATATTGAAAAGTGTTGTTTGAAGTTGATGTAGTGGAGTTATCAAGGGAGTTTGATGCAGAGTTTCTGTTCGAATTCGTATCTCTGTTTTGATAAGTATTTGGCCTTGAGGTTTTATCTTTTTTATTTAGTTGTTGATAGACTCGGCACCCCTAATAGTTAGCAGGATGTGATCCTTGACAATGTACACAAGTGGCTTGCAAGTCTGCAGATTTTTCACAGCTGGTAGTAGAATGATTATCTCCACACTTCACACATCTGAAATTCTTCCGGCAGTACTTCTTTGTGTGCCCAAATTCTTGACATCTATGGCATTGCACAAGGTCGTCGAACTTACGTAGTGCTTCCACAGTAACTCGTTGTTTGCATAGTAATTTAATATCAAATACCTTCTTATTCTTATCATTGGGTTCGAGGTCCACGAAGAAAATTTCTAGCTTTTTGTTGTCTCTGCGGCTTGTGGGATTATGTGCATTCTTGACTTTGTGACCATGTTTGGCAAGGTGATCGGTGATGAGATCTTTAAAGGTAGTGTGATGGAGCCCTTTGATCACTACTTTAAAAGGTTTTTCGTCAGTGAGCTGAAAGACCTCAAGTTTTCTCTTGATGATTCGGTAGGTTTCAGTATCCTTGGCGATAATTCTTAGATGATTGTAGTTGGACTTGGTCAAGTAGTAATCGGGTTCTACGACCGTATCGAGGTCTTGCCATAAACCATTGATATTTTCTACATAAGGTATTATAAATGGTGGTGGTTTAGGAACATTAACTTTTTGGACAGGTGCCGGGTCATCAGAGACGGGTTTAGTAATAGCCGTGTCGTTGTTTTCCTCCAATTCATTTCCATCGACCACATCTAGTATTTGGAAGCGATTGTTTTCTACACGCCTAACACTAATTTTTTTGATAGGAGCATTTTCTGAGGTAGATGCTAAGTTTTTAGTTTTTAATTGTACATCAGTATCAGATTTTTGATGATGCGATTGCATTCAGGTGAATGGGTTGACTTCCTTTTGTTAGTAGGAGTTTGCCACGAGCAAGATGCAGCAGTGCTTTAACTATTAGGGTAAACTAGAGAGAAATCCATTTCAATTTCTGCGTCATGACTGATAGTCCCCTTAACAGGTAAGGGGCTCATATTCGAACTGGATTTTCAGAACAACCCTTGGTTTATCGTTTTGTTTTGGTGTTTATAGTTAAGCTTTAGTAAAGCTTAGGGAAAGAGGTACTGAGTGAAATTTAAAGCTTCACGTCAGTACACGTGTTTGACTTGTAAAAAGTTTGGTTACACTGCACTTAAAAGCTCAAAGCTTTGATATAGTAAGGATTGGATGCACACCAATTTTATTAATTTTTCACAAATGTTGTAAATTGTTTGGAGAAACACAACAGGTCTATTTGTATTTTACTATTAGTACCACAACCACTAGTTAGTGGATTTGTCCATGGCTAATAATATCGAACTAAATCTTTTTCACAAATAACTCACACTAAATTCACGATCACTGGATTTAGCATCCGCACTCAACAAGAGCTTAATCGCTACTCAAAAAAAAAGGCTGTAAACACTGTTCATACTTTTTTTCTTTTATTACTTGAAGATTATGAGTTAACTGTTAGTTACATTTATATATTCTAGTACCGAAAATATAGAATACATACATACATATATTGATATAAAATGAAACACAAATCTTCTATCCTTTCATATTAGTTTTTTTTTTTCACTGTAGAAAGGCTATGAGTTGTTTCTAACATAGACACAACTATTAAAATGGCCAGTCTGCAGCAGCAATCATTATCGAAATGTTCCACTGAGCACGCGTGTAATTTTTCATTGTCTCTATCTTCTAATATAAGAGCACTAATGGCATTCGCAAACTGCTTTCCTGCAGTTTTCAAATTTGTCAGAAATGCTTGTTCAATTTCACTCTCATTGTATTATTCTTGAATCGTTTGCACTCGTCTTGTTCTTTAGAACATTCATCAAAATCTTTCAAGTTTCTACTCGTTTTTGGTGCACTGAAGTCAAATCTAAATTCAGAATTCAACCAAACGTGATTCTTTTTCTCAAAAACATCTTTCATGTGAAGACATGAAATCCATCATCAAATTGTTATTTTCTTTGATGTAATTTACAAAAGGATCAACAGTCAAATCCTTGAAACTCACCATACTTTGAGCAATTGCTATATTGCACAAGTTCTTAACAGGAACTTTTAAAGTATCCATCTCCATTTTTTAAAACAAAAGAAATGAAATGAATCTACCTACTACTAATAATATAGTATTTAATACTATATTTCTAGAATACTATTGTAAAATGATGGAAGGACATGGAATTTGTTTATTTAATTGCCTTAAAAATTTTTAATGAACATTGCTTTTAAATCCTAATTTATTCAAGAGTAATTTTTTTATCTAAATTGAAAAAAGAAATTTTTTCGGAAAATTTATATACAGAAGATTGATAATTGTTTATTTATTTTGTTTATAACAATTTCAAAACGTTAATAAATAATGATTGAACTCCAATAGGTATTTAATTCTTTGTTCAAATCATTCTTGTCGGAAAAAAGAATTTTTTTCTTCAATGAAAAGAAGGTCAGTGAATTTGTTGATTAATTAATTTATTTAAGTTATCAATAATGATTTTACTCATAACGTTTCTTCGAATTGAAGATGTCAATGCTTGTTTCTATCAAATAAAACACAAAACTCGTTTTACTATCCAATTGTTATCAAGATTGATATTAATTTACAAGAATTTGTTTATAACAATTTAATCATTACCTACAATAAAAATCTTACATTTTGACAAGTCTCTAGCAAAATGTTCAGCTCTCATGAAAAAAAGCATCATTTTCAGTGAGATGACACATAGAATCCTAGAATTTGTTATGATTTCACGTGTTTCGATTGTTATACACGATTTAAAAAAATCGAAAATCGACATCCGCAAAGTTGTTACAAATTTAATTACGAACATTTTGATGTAAAAAAGTTGAAAATCGGTTGAGAATTGCGGGCTCTACGATAATTTGAACCAAAATTTTCCTTTTTAAACTGTGCGTCCTGGCATTTATATTGCTCCAAAGATTTTGTACTTTATCAAACCACAATACCTGTCGTTCTATTATTTTCCTAGATAACTTATATGGCAGCCTATCAGGGACAGGAACAGGAACAGATCCAGCGTATATAAATACCCATTTAGAATATCTGTTTCCAAGTAAATGCAGAACGACGGTGTGTTACTTGGTAGATGCAAAAGTCTTTTCAGAAAATAAAGTTTCAACTTATCCACCTCTTCAAAAAAAGTAAATGGTGTTGGATATTTGAAAGATAAAACATTCAACGAATTAACAGCTAAGCTAACGGAACATTTTCAGTCAAAGCAACACATTGTCGCAGCTCGGTACGATTTCTATAAACGCATGAAAAGGGACTCACAAACACACATAGAGTGGGTAGCTGACCTTCATGGAATCGCACGTGAGTGCCAATTTATTTGCAAAGCCACAAATTGCGCAGTAAATTTCGTAGTATTTTACAAGCATTACAAAAGTTACTGGCGTCGCTTGATGACGTTTTAACAATCGCAGAAACGTATGAAGCAGCAACAAAAACAGTAGCCGTTATAAAAGAACAAAATAATAATCAAGTTCCAGTGAACGCAATGTATAGCAAAGACCTGTTTCACATTTGGGTGTTTGCGGCAGAATTCGACTGTTGGGTGACTTGGTTTGTGGACGAGGGACGCGCGGTAGTAGGGGGCTGCTGTCAACCCATGTATCAGGGTGACGTTGTAGTTCTGCCGACGTTTTTCGTTTTCTTCTTTCGCCTTTTTCGTTGTTTGTTCATTTCGTTTGACATGCGTTGAATGAGGATGGATGAAATTAAATAGAAAACGCGGCATACATGCATAGTATGTTGTTTGCAGTATTATAATATAATAATAATATCAATTTACTTATGTATGTATTATTATTATACATATATTAAATTAATATCATATTATAATACTATTTATGTATACACAATATTAATAATAAAACATAAATAAGTAAATTGATATTAATATTATGTATATACAATATTTATATTAATACTAGCTGTGCCCACGACGCGTAGTATTTGATATATGTTTGTAATAGCGTGTATGAATTTCGTTAACTTTTTCGTGATTATCAGATGTTGGCGCGCAGGCAAGAGGAAAACTTTCAAAAAACAGCCAAAAAGTCGGCAACAGAATAAAAAAAATATGAATATCTTTTGATTTAGTAGGTCGATTTCGATAAAATAAACTCTAAATGTTATGTTAGACGAAGCTTGATACAATACGAGCCCCGACCACTATTAATTCGTACGCATGCTTTTATACGCGTGTGCAACATATGATATTTTGAATTCTAATGCAGATATCACCTACAAATATAAAGTTTCTGAAAGACAATTTTATTCTCTTTTCGATAAAAAATCAATAACAACAACAACAATATTAATTTAATATTTAATTGCTTCACTTAACTGATAAGAAATTTGTGAGCACTATTCATTCATACGAAGCGTAAATTTACCGTAGAATTGTAAGAATATCAAAACAAAACCAAACAGAGTAACATAATCACTATCTTGGAATAGCCTGGAAAGAATAATACAATGCAGAAGGTAAAAAAAAAGAATTGCTTACAATTATTTCAAGTTTAGCAACGATAGCACGTGGTAAGCCTATTTGCATAGAAATAAGAAATTTGGTTATAGATTATTATAAATCTGGGAAGACATTTGGTAAAATAGCCAAGCAATTAAATCTGGCTAAGTCATCAGTACAAGGAATTGTAAAAAAGTTTGAAAAAAATGGTAACATTGAAAACAAAATCGCCAATAGAGGCCGAACATTGGCAAAAACAAATCGTGACAAAAGAGCCCTGGCCAGAATTGTGAAGACTGATCGCCGACAATGTTTAAGACAAGTAGCATCTGAGTGGTCCAAGGAAATTGGGAAAAGTGTTAAGCTTGAATGGACGTGCCAGCAGTTGAGAGATATTGGACTTCGGTTCTATAAAGTATGTATTATGGTTAGCTATTTTCATAAGTAATTGGTAAACTTATTATTTAGGCCAAGGAAAAATCATTGCTTACACTTTGTCAAAAGAAGAAGCGTTTACAGTGGTCACGGGAAAGGATGTCTTGCACTCAAAGGCAATGGAACACCATCATATTTAGCAATGAAGCTAAATTTGATGTGAGTGTCGGTGTCATCCGTAACAAAGCAGGAGCGTACCATAAAGACTGCCTAAAAAGGAAAGTTAAGTTTTACAGCAAGCACTACGGTGGAGATGTATGTCTGACAAAGGAGTAGGACAACTACATTTTATTGACGGGACTGTTAACGCTGACAAATACTTTAACATATTAGAATAAAGTTTGCTGCCATCAATACCAAAACTGTCAGACTGCGGTGAGTACACATTTCAGCAGGATGGAGCATCATCTCACACTGACAAACGTACGATAAATTGGATGCAGTATAAGGAAATTGAGGTTCTGTTGTTGTAGAATTAGACTCGAGTCTATTAGTGCTTTCAGACAGAGCAGAAAACCAACAACCACAGGGAAAATGAACGAAATTTGTAGTTGTTGTTGTAGCTTAGAACTCGAGTTCTCGTGCGAGTTCTGCCAGAACTTGCTGGTCTGACATGGTTAGTCTAAAAAGTGTTGGTAAAATTTGGACCATTTTAGGTGATGCCGATAGGTGGCGGCAATAAACAGCTGATGATGGAAACAAAAAATTTCCGCAATTTATTACTTAAACCTAACGTACTTAGATTAATAACATATACTTATATGTGTAATTATATTACTATTTTTTTTTTGATAAGTACCATTTTTTCGCTCTCTTTATTTATTTAATTTATCATAACTTTAGATTTTTTTTTGTCGCACAGTGTAATTGTAGTTATTTGATAATGCAATTTTTTTGTTAAAATTTCAATAGAATACGTAGCAGGAATAAAAAAGGGAACTGCCAGAACTATGTGCATACATCGCATTTTGTGCTAAATCATGTACTTTTTACAAATTTTCCATTTGAATTTTTCAACTTTGCCACAACGTTCCACTTGTATGTATAATCAAAACAAACAACAAGTGTATTTTAGACACAACAGACATACTGTACACAGCTGTGACTAACCAACGATATAGACACACTGTATTTAGGCTATTAAATATCTGCATATTTTGAAACTATGGGTCCCGAAATTTAACTTTGTCCAAAAAGTTAAAACGCGCAACTAGCTGCAATGACTTGAAGTATGTACTTATAAGAAATAGGTAGGGTGTACAAGCCTGCAGGAATGAATTCGTTCCGAAATTAAGGAAAGGAAGGAAATTCATTTAAGTTTTTTTTTTTTTTTTGATTTGAAGTGAAACTTCTTTCGGATTCTGTAATTCATGAAGCGCACTAGGTAGAAACTTCAAATTTGCACAGAATGTGTATTTCTATTGCCATATCCCAACTAATAATAAATTATTTGGAAAATTCACCGGAAAAGTCTCAATGAAGAGATTACAATTACACTACAACAACGTGCAGCTTGTGTGTTATAAAAATGTTTATAACAACATGCAAGCAACCAGCTTGTGTGTTGTACAAAAACAAGCGAATATACGAAGAAAAGAGAACGAAAAACACACAGAAGATCTAAGTTGATCTAATTTTTCGTCAAGAGGGGATAGAAGGCAAACGTAAACACAACAACAACAATTATAACGCCAAAGAAAACAAAAGTAACATACAGACGGATAGGCAGACGGACAAACTGAAAAACAGACATGGCTAAATTAACTGGACAGACAACTAAGTTAATGGGCTTTTTTGTTTCTGTAATTCTGGATTAGGGTAGCAAAAATATAAAAAACATAAACGGTCAAATGAGAGTCAGACTCTTACACGAAGGGTTCCGTACCACCGCAGAACATATGTGTACAAATTCATTGGACGTAAAGCTTGTACCCCTAACTGAAGTTATATAAAATTACATAATTTGTTTTTCTCGCAAAAGTGAAATACAATATTTAGACATCGCCAAAAAGGATGCTACAAATAAATTAACTAAAATGAGAAACAAGATAATCAGCGGTGCCATGAATATCTCTTTCGCCTCAATTTCAACACAATTCCAATTCACCGTTGCACAGGTTTCGCCTTCAGCAGATATGAAATCCCCCGTTTTAGTAGAGCCGATTTGGTTAAATCTCTTCCCTTACCTAAATTATTAAATATACAAAAGTACCAATAATTGTAGCTTATTGTTTTCCCCGGTAACCTGCATTTAAAGAATTCAACACTTCAGTTGTGTTAAGTATAAATTTTGCTTATTACCAAAATGTTTTTAAAATCTCAACAAAAAGAACCAAGCAGCAAAACTAAAAGCAATGCTGGATATGCCATATTATTTATAAATGTGTAGAACGTGATTAGTTTGACAAAAAGTTTTAATAATCTTATTTGTGAAAGGTGCCACCTGCATTTTGTGAATCTGATCGTGAATAAAAAAAAAAAAAGAAGAAGAGCTGTTCTATGACACCAAGGATTTTTTGTTTGTTTGAGATTTCAAAAAAAATTGTTTGCGATAGAATTTGGTTTTGTATGGAAGGTACCCTTCCTAGTTATTCCAAGATCTAGAAATTTACATGGTTGGTGAATATAGATCACACACTTATAGTGTTCAAATTTCAGCTCGATAAATCAAAGAACAAAAAAGATTTTTTAATAAGAACATTGATTTGTATTTGGGTTTGTATGGGAGGTACCCTTCCTAGGAATCCTAGGATCTTAAAATTTACAAATTTATTCTGTCCCAATTTCAGTTCGATAAGATAGAAGATAAAGAGCTGCACAAGTAGTTCCATACAGTACACTTCACTGATATACAGTATTGCCAAGCATTATATTTCAGTGTAGCATTGACATCAAATTAGAAAGTTGTACGAGGGTGGATCAACAAGTCCTTAGAAAAAAGCATTTAAACAATTTTTTTTTGGGAAATTTTTTTTTTTTTTCCAACATAATCTCCTTGGAGCTCTATACACTTAGACGTTTTTTAGCCCGTCAGAAAAATAAGATTTTGGAAGGTCCTCAAAATTAGCATTTGTTTGATCGATGACTTCTTCATTTGAAATAAAACGTTGTCCAGTGAGCCATTTTTTCAGGTTTGGGAATAGGAAAATGTCACTGGGAGCTAAATATGGCGAATACGGTGAATGGTCGACCAATTCGAACTTTAATTCTTCAATTTTAGCCATTGATCGTAAACATGTGTGAACGCAGGCATTGGCCTGATGAAAGAGGATTTTTTTTCTGTTTAAATGAGGCCGTTTTTTTTCAATTTTTTCTCTTAACTGGTCCAATAAAGATGCATAATACTCCCCTGTTATTGTTTTTCCTTTTTCCAAATAGTCAACGAAAATAATTCCACGTGCATCCCAAAAAACAGTAGCCATATCCTTACCAGCTGATTTTACGGTTTTCGCCTTCTTTGGACATGGTTCGCCTTTCAAAATCCACTGTTTTGATTGTTCTTTCGTTTCGGGCGTGTAGTGGTGAATCCATGTTTCATCTACAGTCACAAACCGACGAAAAAACTCATTCGGATTACGTTGCATGTGCGACAACAGAGCTTTAGAGGTAACCACCCTATTGCGTTTATTGTCTACTGTGAGCAAACGCGGCACCCATCTTGCCGAAATCTGTTTCACACACAATTTTTCATGTAAAATAGAAACGACGCTATCTTTTGATATCCCTGTAATCTCAACTATCTCACTCTACTTTAATCTTCGATCACTTAACACCATATCATTGATTTTATTGATCATTTCTGGCGTAGTCACCTCTACAGGGCGTCGTGAGCGTGGTTCATCCTTTGTTGATGTACGACCACGTTTAAATTCATTTAACCAGATATAAAAAGTGAGGAGCGGATGTGCCGTGAACTAAATCCAACTCATTTTTTATTTCCTTTGCTGTTAAGCCTTTTATATGAAAATGTTTAATAACAGATTTAAACTCAATTTTCTCCATTCTTGTAAACAAACAAATTTTAATTCTTCAATGCACAAGAAACACACAACAACTCAACCAATCTGGCTGAAACTTCACAGCATACCTAGACGGTAGTGATGCTGCATGAAAACGGACCGTTTACAGTAATAGTTGCGCTATCTGTTGGATTTTCTAAGGACTTCTTGACCACCCTCGTATTTAAAGTTTTTTCAGCAAAACAAGCACTGCACTATTTGAAAAGTTTTTGCTATAGTGCTTGATAGTGCTTGAGTTCTATTATGAAGCAAAATGAAATGAATTTGAATATTCTTGTGCCTATGTTTTTTTTCTCATCACCATTATCATTATCATCATTACATAGTATAAAGGAAAGTCAAAACTTCAAGAAATTTGGATACTGATTACTTCTAAAGCACGCAACTGATTTTGATACGGTTTTCAATGTCGTTTAAAGAATTTTCTTAGAAAGGTTTTCATGTACATAAAGAATTGATTCAAAAATAAAAATATTTTATTCATTTTCAGTCATCATACACATGTTTTTGCAAAACCACGCATAAAAATTTGGTTACGTTTTTTTGTAAATAATGATATGCTTCTGCTTGAATTTTGTATGTTGTTGTAATTATTCTATTTATTTCTTTCAATCATTGATAACTGAGTGTGCACACGAGTATTACGTTTTTTGCTCTTTTCTTTCTGTATTATGATGATGATATTCACTGACAGCGTAGCAAGAGAGAGTGTGTAAAAAGAAATACTGTAAAAAAACTTTATAAAAATAATAAATTTCTAGCTATCAATATCAAAGCGATATTTTAAAAAATTTTTAAATAAAATTATAAATTGCACCCGTGCAAAGCAGGGCGGGTTTCTAGTATTGTATATGTTATAAAATATTTTTAAACCAATATTACTTTGGTTTGGTTCAGTTGTGTTCTACTTAATTTGATTCAGTTTTGTTCTATTGTTTTTTTATAAAGTATTCGCACATCAAAAACTTTTCTCACTACAGTATTTGTTTTGTTGTAGAAGAGAACTTGAGAGACAGTGAAAGTACAAGCAATGGATTGCAAAATAATTTTACAGTGCTTGCGCAGCTCTTTCTATTACAAAACAAAAACAAAATTTCTAATAAGAACATTAATTTAAACTTTGGTCTGTATGGGGACCCCTCTATGTTTTTAACTTTATTTTATTTTTAGTATTTACAGTTATGCACGAAATTGAACTACACACTCTGTGAAAACTGTCAACTGTCTACCTACTACGGTTCATGAGATAGAGCTTTCTGATGGACGGACGGACATTGCAGGCTTAGTTGCTAAATGCCCTTGGCCCAGACTCTCTGAAGTAAAAAAAGTTAAGCTATCAAATCTTCTTACACGACTTGCGGCTAGGTCTGCATGATGGCAAAAAAAAAAACTACGTTCGAATCAACAATGTTCAATATAAACTGAGTGAAATAGAATACGACGCCGAAAGAATTCGAGTGACTTTTTGCACTGACATCAGACTCAGTCACACAATATTCACACAAAAGATGCATGCATTGAATGAGTGAGAATGAGAGGTTGTTTTCCAATTAATTCGAATGCCATCATTTTTTTTGCATAAGAACAAAGGGCTGTTGTTGTTTTGCTCTGCGTAAGGAAAAGAAGAAAGAAAACAACAAAAACAACATATGTAGTACGCATATATACACACACACAACCACTTACATACGTTTGCGTCTTATTCTCCGCTCATTTCCTTGTACGATCGCGCGCTTCACTCAAATCAAAATAAAATTTGAATTAATTCGGATGTGTTCGGCTATGCTGAAGTTTTCATTTCGTTTTGCACGCTAATTCTTCCTAACTCATTTCACAGAATGCAGATGGCTTTCGAACTCAAAATACAGTCGCACTCATCTCCATTTATTTCGTGTCTCGCTCTCACTCAATTCAATTCAATTCAATTCGAGTTCATTCTTTGGACTTCAGTTGTGAGCGAAGCCACGCAGCTGTCTACTACGTATACATATATAATTGTCCATGTAAAAAAAGAACGGTTCAACAAAATTCCAACTAGATGAAGTGTTTGACCTTCTGACTTGTTAATAGTCATGGCAAATGATTCAACTACAGGGAAATGAGTTCTTTGGAAATTAAATGTTAAAAATGTTAAAATGTTGCCCCTGTATAAGTCAAATACATATACATATATTCCTAATTATTACATTCATATCTTTAAGCAACACCCAAAACGGCATATGAATGCATTCATACATGTCTCTAGTATATTAGTGTAGTCAATTCCCGCCAGAAGATGAAGAGACAAGTGTACATGGTGTGTACAAACACGAACAAGTTGCCTTCGTGAACATTTTGATAATAATGAGCAAAGAAAGATTCGTTGTCTCTATCGCTCTTAAGTGAGAACAACATCATTATGCATGAGAGCGACAGATACAACGAATCTTCCTCTACTCATTACTATCGTGAACACGATTATTACTGCTTGCTGCACATCTATGTTACATGGCAACACAATAACCAGATACTCGCGCACATTCATAAGTAGCGTATTTCGGTTCAGTGCTGTTCGACAGATTTCTGAAATAGCAGAAATATAACAGCAGTTATTTTTTGTGCCGAGGAAGAGAGAAATACAGATCATGTCTTTGTTTTAACCATTTCACACTGAGCATCCAATGTACATTTCACGAATGCTGCTTGAATGCATCATTCGTCAACAACAACAACAGGGAAAATTACCAAGTTTTTGGAGTTGTTGTTGTAATAGAAAATGTACATTCGATAAGAAAGCAAATAAAATGCTGTTTAAAATTGGTCACTCTACCAATTGCTGGGTAATTGTTGCCTTCTTTAGATCATTTTCGATTTTCTTTTTCTTTTGTTTGTTACGCGCCAACATTTTTTAAAAGATTTTAATAAAATAAGTATCAGGAATGAAAAAGGGGACTGCAGAACTATTTGCATACATTGCACAATGTTCTAAATCACGTATTTTTCACAATTTTTTTGTTTTAATTTAACCAATGTTCAAAGTAACCAAAACAAAAAACAGCTGTTCCGAAAATGCAATGTGAACACTTTCTGTGAATGCGGATGTGGATGCTCAGTGTGAAACCACTATTAATTTCAAAGAACAAATATTTTTATATATATAAAAGAAAGTCATGTGTGTTACGCCATTTATAACTCAGGAACGGCTAAACCAATTTTAATGATGTATGATTTTTTGGATTCGTCTCCGACTAGAAAGCAGAATATCATCGGATATGACCAACTATTGTTGAGAAATTGGTGGATAAAATTTTGCATATAAACCCAAGAGAGCTATTTTAAAATCAATCAAGTCCTCTTTGTCAAATCAGATAATTATGTCAATATTCATATTTGATTCGTCTGATTTTTCTAAAGTATCTCAACTGCTGCACAATTTTTCGGTTGGAATATTCTATTGCGATTGTGATTTTCAAACGGTAGTTACCTTTTCTGGTCAGAAGATCTAATCTAATTAGTTTTCCGAATATTGTAAATCAATCCACTGCAGATTAACAAGTAATCGGACGAGAAGGCGGAACAAAGTACACCGGGTTTGCTAGTAAATAAGTAAAAATGACATAATTAAGTTTTGTTAACCAGATGATGATATGAATCAACAAAAAACATGATGATGATAATGATATCAAAAAAAAATATACATAGAACAATAACAAAATACACACAAAACAATAATAAAAGCAAAAACAACAAATTAGACGAAAATGGTCCAAATATAGATGCAAACATTGTAAGTGACCCCATAAGTACAACAACAAAAAATTGATCAAAATTGGTTCAGCCCTTCGCAATTGATGAGCGTAGATACTAATTTGGACATCCATTTTTATATACATCGATAGATTCCTTATTAAAATTGTTTTGAAAGTCAATTGCTGTATCTTCAAAAGAAAAACGAATTTTGTGAAGAAACTCGAATATTATTTTATTAGTATAATAAAATAAATATTTTGTTTGTTCATGCACATCTCTGGTTTGTAACTAGATACATGCATATGTATAATATGTATGCATTTACATTTCCCACTCATCAGAGAACTGAGTAGATGGATACTTCGGAAAGTTACAACTACATACAATAAACACATCAATTGGCTAAATTCGAGCTTTTTTATACTTCTGGGGGCTTTCAAGTAAGTGGTTTTTGCCAGTTATAGTCAATTTGCACTGTTTAAAATTGCATGATTTTTATACAATTGTCTTCGGAACAGCTGTTTTTTATTTTGATTAAACATACACGTGGAACTTTGCGAGCATATTAGCTAAATTAAAACAAAAAATATGTGAAAAATACATGATTTAGAACATTTAGCAATGTATGCAAATAGTTCTTGCAGCTCCCTTTTTCATTCCTGATACTTATTTTATTAAAATCTTTTAAAAAATAAACAATTTATATTTTACTTAAAAATGTTGTGTGCCATCTTCAGCTGATTTATATTTGGAAGGAAAAGGAGAAAAAGAGCAAAAATAAGCTAAAAACCAGAAAGAAGGCTATCATTGGCTATGCCAAAGATGTAATACTCTTCACGCTCCTCCGGGTTGCATCCTACCACCCTTCCTTGGCATCACTAAATTCTCTTTTCTCTAATAAGAACATTAATTTAAATGGGGGTTTGTATGATTCCGACAAATGAACTGCGTATGGTAAGAATAAACCTAAAAAATGTCAGCTCTCTAGCTCAAAAACTGAGGGACTAGTCTTGATACAGACGGACACTCGTCTCATCGAGCTGATCACAAATATATATACTTTATGTGGTCTACGATGTCTCCTTCTATGTGTTACAAACTTCATGACAAACTTATAATATTATTCACACCCGTGAAGAGTATAAAAAGGCAGAAATTTCCCAACACTGCTAAGGTGACCAGTCGACAGTTGTTTATAAACCTGATTTTTTTTTTAACTGTTTATAATCAACTTTGGTTTCCATAGCACCAACCCTCAGTGACGTCACTTTTCCCTGTGGTTGTTGTAATAATAATCAGTTTTTCTACCTATTTATTAAAATATCAGTTTTTTCCTTCAGTGTAAATCGACTATTAACATGCAGCGGTTTCTGCTGCTGATATTGCATCTATTTCTTCATGTTGCCTCTGTAGCATTTGGTGCATGTATACCGGAGATATGCAGTGAACAATAATAATCACGTCTGACTTGAGAGCGAGAACAGCAATGTTATGCATGAGAGCGATAGAGACAAGGAACCATTCTTTGCTCATTATTTTCAAAACGTCCGTAAACGCGATTATGCATATCTCTGATGTATACATACTTACATATATGCACGCATACATGCATGTGTCCATCTAAACATGGTTATAATGATGATTATGATGGCGTTGCACTTAAGTTTAACTTCCTTCAAAGAGTTGTTTGTGTAGTTATGTTTGGCGTGACATGGTCGGCCGCATCATTATTAACATGATCACAATAATAATGATCATCATATCATTGTTAAAGTAACGTGTTGTGGCATTGCCTCGTCTCATAACTTTTTATCTTGTTGTTGTAGATGTTGTTATTTTTGTAGTTGTTGTGCTTGCCCTTGCTTTCCTATCGGCCTACCTGTCTTGGCTACCTACATCACTCAACTTCCTTACTTTTTTTAATGTTTATGTGTGTTTTTGGTTTTTTTTTTAGCATGTGTTACGTTTGCTTTGTTGGGCGCTATTGTATGTATGGTGTTGTCGTTGTTGCCACTCAATTAGTTTTGCTTTGGCTTTGCTTTGGTTAAAGCAACTGAATGCAAGTGATTGTGGCAACAGCGCCAACAATAAAGACGATGGAAGCCACACTGCGCAACTAATGTTGGGATGTTGATGGTTGTGTGTTTTCAAGAAAACCAACAAGTTTTTCTATTATTTTTTTTTAAATACAACATTTTACTTCTAGTTATTCTTAGTTTTTTTGCTTTCCTTCTTTTATAAGTTGGGCTTGGACTTGGACTTGGCCTGACGTGCTTGCTTGCATTTAGTTTAAATTTGTTTTGTTTCTGCCTTAAAAAGTAGGCAGAACCACTTCTGCTTTATTCTTCTTCAAGTGTGATTTTTGTACTAACATGATGTTGTTGTTATTGTATATAGCTTCCTGAAATATTCTGTGTGCCATGGTTGTGATCTAATTTTCAAGGCATTGATATTACTGATAATGCTGTTTGGTCATGTGGCATGGTATATTGATAATGATAATAATAATTTAATTATTTTGTTGATATACTTTTTGAATTATTAAAATTTACATGGTATTACAAAAACACCACTGGTAAGGAATGTAAACAACAATAAAAAGAGTTCGACTAGAATTTAGAGACCCCAAAATCAGAGACTTAATTTGTTGTTATAGTGATGATGTTAAGAATTGACAAGATTTTCGAATGCACCTTCCTATTTATGAGCGCCTGTGCGCGAGTTACCGACAAGACGTGTAAGTTATCGACCAGACGTGTGCCGTTTCTTTCACTCTCTTTTTTCTCTCCCATAATAAAAAGATAAATTGTTAATAAGTACATAAGAATATTGTCAATATAAACTACGCTCGCAACTGGAACGAATTTGTTAATTTCTTTATTGTTGGTTTCGAATGGGATTGTTCTGCAGATAAATGAATAGAATGGTAAAAATGTTGCTAATAATTTCATGTTTCTTTCTTCGATTGTTGATTTCAATCTTGTTGATAGTCTTGAGTTTGAGCATATAAAAAGAATTTGTAGGAGACGCAAAGTCAAAAGAGAATATTTTGACGAGTTTACGAATTCTATCCCTTTGATTTAAATCATTTCTCATGGCCACCACACCTCTTGTAGCTAAGGTAGATTTAAGTATACAAGATGTACTAAGTAAAAAAAAAAGAGAGGAAATAAAATGTACAAGAAAGAGGTTATCATTCAGGTATGTGCTAGAAAACGCCGACATATTTGACATCGGACTTTTTCAATTTCGTCCAAAAAAAAACCTAAGTGTGCTAGAAAACGCGACGATTTAATTTTTCGAACATTGATGTTCGAATGAAAAGCTGATTGAAAAGTGTATGCGATTTTGTGTGGTTGGCAATCATACAAATTCAAAATATGCATTTAATTTGTTTGTTGACCAAAACACTCGAATAAGTCCACAGTTCTATGTTTTCTACTATTGGTATAATACATTATTTACAATATCATCGAGTTCACTTAATAATACTTACGTTTTTGTTAAAAAATTGCAATTTCTCAAATATTACTCTTCTTCTTTTAGTTTGTGCACTCTCGACGACGTAGATATTATGCAGACATGCCAACTTCCGCCAAAGTGTTTATTAATTTATTTATTTATTTTTTGTTGAAATTATCACTTTTTACGCATTTATATAACAAAATTAAAACATCACAGCTTCATTATCAACAATTGCAGTTAATTTCAACATATCAATTAATGAATTAAAGACGCATTGAAATCTTCGAAAATGTTAACATTAATATGCAAGCAGGTTGGGATATTCAGCATTATTTTGTTTTGTTTATTTCGTTTATTTTGCTTCAATTTAAACGACTTTTTTTAAATTTATACTTAAAACAACTAAAAAGTAATTATCTTTAAATTCAGTTTACCGAGAAAAATAAGCTAGAGATGTTGGTACTTTTTTTCCTTTAATATCTTCAGAAAAGGAAAAATTAACCAAATCGTGAGTAAAAAACTAGCCGATTTCAAAAACGTCAAAAGCGGTTTCTAGCACACCAACAAATGGAATCTGGTTGGAATTGAGATGAAAACTGTTAAGCGCACATACCCGATATTCTTTAAATGCAATTTAACGAGAAAAACAATAAGTTACAGATCTTGGTACTTTTTTTCCTTTAATAACTTCGGAGAAGAGAGAATTTAACCAAATCGTCTGTAAAAAACTAGCCGATTAAAAAACGTGGAAAGGTGTTTCTAGCACACCCAAAAATGGAATTGAGACGACAGCGATTTTTAGCACATACCCGAATAGGGTATGAAAAAGAACCGAACGGCGACAAATGTCAGATATCAGATATGCTTCCTTTCTTAGCACTACTATATTCTCTCTATCATAGTTTGAGTATCAAATGTGAACACAGTTTGAGGAGCACAATACGTTTTTGTATGTACTTTTTTAAAATTTGGTTTGTATGGGAGGTATCCTTCCTGGTACCCCTAGGATCTGGAAATTTACATATTTGATGAATTTGGATCAGAAACTTATAGTGTCCAAATTTCAGTTCGATACGTCAAAAAACAAAAAACTAATAAGAACATTAATTTAAATTCAGCAGATTCCGACAAATGTGCAGCGTATGGGGAAAAGAAACATATCTACAAAATTTCAGCTCTCTAGCTCAAAAACTGAGGGTCTAGTTTGCATACATACAGACGGACATATGTATACCTTATGTGGTCTGCGATAACTCCTTCTGTGGCTCACAAACTTCATGATAAACTTGTAATACTATTCACTACGTGAAGATAATACACCTTTTGAAGTGATACTTCATATTTCTAATGTGTACATCTATCGATTTCGATGAAATTTTAAGGGAATCTCTAGCATAATCTTAAGATTGTTTCAGTAAAGGTAGTTGATTTTTTTAAAAGATTTTAATAAAATAATTATCAGGAATGAAAAAGAGGCAAGAACTATTTGCATATATTTCAAAATGTTCTAAATCATGTATTTTTCATGATAAATTTTTAGTTTTAATATAACCAATGTGCTCGCAAAGTTCCACGTGTATGTATAACCAAAATTAAAAACAGCTGTTCCGAAGACAATTGTATAAAATTTGAAAAGACTTCAACAAAAAACAAGGAAAAAAACATTGTAAGCACCTGATTAAAAGACAGACGGACTCGTCTCATCGAGTTCATTTAGCCATGTCCGTTTATGTGGTCTGAAATGTCTCCTTCTGTGTGTTACAAGCTTCATGACAAACTTATAATACTATTCACTCCCGTGAAGAGTATAAAAAGATAATATTAAATTATTTCAACAGAAATCTAGAATTATTATATTATAAGATTTTGAATGACGAAGACACCATAATAGACTTTAGATATTCTTATCAATCATATTATTGATATAACAGGAAGAAGGTTGCTTATCCATGTCTGTCTATCCTTTATCTTATAAACATATCTATATAGTACAATATGAAATGACGCATGTTCGATAACTTCATAACTTCAGAACGATTTAACCGATCTGGCATATATTTTTTTTTGTTGTGTTTGTAATTGTCTGGACAATGTTTGTATGAAAGAGTTGGTGGATCAAATTTTGCATATAAAGCTTAGAGACTTATTTTAAAATCAAATCTAGCAGTAGTCTTTGTAAAACACATCGATAATTCCATACAAAATATGAAAATTATGACTGGCATGGAAATCATTTGGTTGCTCTTCTTGTTCGAAACAGGTCCTCTAGTTTAAAATAAGCATGCATTAGATTTTATTAATGAAATAATTTAAAATCAGATTTTTAATGTAAAAACAAACAAACAATGTACGAATTATTAAAATTACAAGCGTATTGTACAGGTACAAAAAATGTATAATAATACAAAATGAATATTTTAAATTTTCAAATATTGTTCCCTTGCCATTAAACAATACAATAATGAATTTTTTTTTATGACTTTGGAAGGATTTTCTTCGGACTTCAGAGTAGGCATTCTTTTGATAAAACATTAATTTTTACTTACAATGTTTGCAAACAAGTGGAAGACGTACAATACAGGCCAACAACCAATACTCCATTACACCTGTACAATATTTTGGTAGTAATCAACAACATCACGTATGAGTAAGGAGCGGATCTATATTGTTTTTCGCAGTATTATGCTGTTTTTAGACACAAAAACTACTGTTTTTTTGCTTAAAATACTGCGTATGAAAAACAACAGGTTTTTTTCATTTATTTTTGGAAAGGTCAATAAATCAACCAAACAATTTTAAACAATTGTGTTATCAATTTTGAGAAATAGTCATGTGTGAAAGAAGAGCAAAGCTAAAAATAATATTAGGACAACAAAAACATCATCAAACAACACAGACGAACGTCATTAACGTCATTACCGTCATCATCATGATCATCATAAGCAGTAAACAAACTCTGGCTGACCACAATTTTTATATTGCCAATGAAAATGCGACCGATGTGCACTTGCAATTCAGATATGTTAAGATCTACTGTACGAGCGGCAAAATCAGTCAATGGAGAGACAGCCACTTTTCGATTTTGGATCAGCCATATGATTGCCGATTGCGAGTATAAAGAAATAGCGCAAATTGTTGAATACATTTTATGCTTGCCAGGAACATCAGCATCAGTGGAACGAACGAATTAATTCTGGAGTACACGATACTTGGACGTCAGACAAAGCACAATTGAAAGTGGAAACTCTGAAGGCGATAATAATAGTCAAATGTTATTTGACATATGCATGCGTTGATTTTTATAATTATAATAAAAAACCGGAACTACTTCTTCAAATTGCTACAAACTCCAAATAAAGGGGTTTCCATTAAGACGTGCTATTTTGAATAGTCCGCTATTTTGGTAGCCCGCTATTTCACTTTTGAAGCTGTCATTTTTTGACATTTGACAAGTAGAAACTACGCCATTAATAAAAATAGAACGAAAATTCACTATAAAAATGGTGAAAATTTGGCAGAGACGGTTCGTAAAACTAAAACATTTTTGGGTCGTCGTGAAGCACCTTTTCGGACAGCAATACAAAAATTGGTGGAAAAATTCGAGCTGTTGGGACAAGTTAGTGATGTAAAGAATAAAACCCGTGTACGTCGCTCAAGAACAACTGAGAATATTGCTGCTGTAGCCCAAAGTGTTGAAGAAAACCCAGGTTTGTCCATTCCTCATCGTTCTTTGTAATTGGGCATTCCACAAACGTCATTACACCGTATTTTGCATTTGACTTGGGTCTTAAGGCTTATAAAGTTCAGTTAACACAAACTCAAGCCAGCAGATCATCAACAACGTCGTGTCTTTGCTGATTGGGTCCTTGAAATGCATATAAATGGTCCGGAATTCCATCGAAAAATCATCTTGACTGATGAGGCCCATTTCCACCTCGGTGGCTACATGAACAAGCAAAATTGTCGCATCTGGGGCTCGGAAAACCCGTCGATTCAAGACCTCAAAGATGGAATTCGTGAGGCTATCGAGGACAGAGGGCAGCCACTTTGCGTTTTGGCTATGGAAAATTTCATGAAAAGGATATGGTCCTGTAAGCGTGATCGTGGGACATACCCAAACATCCAGAGATGTACATCAATGAGGTGTTAGATGTCCTTATTTGCAGAGGTTCCACACACACCAGCCCATGGAAAAATTGTGCTAATAATCTTTATCTTTTTTCGGTAATTGATTTCAATCTTGTGAAGCGTTCCCTAAGTTAACTTGCACGTGTGTGTTTAGATATTAATAATTGAATAATGGCCTGCAAAAGTTGAAAAGCAATATCGGATTGAATTTTAATTTTTTCTCTGTCTGCTTGAATTCTGTATTTGTATTTTACCAGAATATAAACCTTCATTTTTCATTTGCTCATATTTTGAACTTTTTATTTTACTGTGTATCTAAAATTTGCTTAAGTGTGAAAAAAGGTATTTTTGTATTGTTCTATATGTTTTTAAAATATTTTTGTACGTTTTACGATATTAGTATAGTATTAGCGTTTAGTGAATTTTCCTTAATGAAAATTCAAAAAAATATTTAATAACTTTTGTTGCAGATGCGTTCAGAATGAGTATTTTCCGTCTAAGAAATACCTAAGATTATTCTTTAGTTCTTCATTTAGAAAATATTAATTTTAAATTAATTATTATAAATTATACAAATCCTCACACACAAATAAATTGCATCTAAGAATAATTCTACAATCATCCATTTTTTGGACAATCTATATATATACTTGAGAAACCTCCGGCCGACACAATCGACCGCATTCTAGAAAAAGCATTTATTTTTTAATTTGAAAATACAATAACTTCTCTATAAACTGTGTTCTTTGCGGAAACTCTTCACACAAGAATAAAAGAGAGAGGCACACATACCTCTCTATTTTCCCCATTATACTGCATTCACAACATCAACGGCTGTGTGTTGTTGTTGTTGGAAAACAGTTATCTTTAACACATATTCTTACCTAAACCACTAAACCAATTTTAATAAAATTAAGATTGTACAAATCTGTGTATACTGTGCCATCTGTGGGTTCTGCCTGCATTCTATTCCAGTAAGTTATGTTCGATTTTTGGGACACCAACCCACGAACTATTTGGGGTTCAAATTGGTAGTACCTCGGGTACGAAGTCTGACCAGAGGCTTTTTTCTGGTACGACAGGTGGTCAGGAGCCCGCGGAACCTGTTTCCGTCCTGGCCAGCGGAGACGGCCCCTCTATAGGAGTATCGTGGTGGCTGTGGTGGTACCCAAATGCGGGTAGAGTGTGAGCTCGACGTGGAGCTGCGTTATACAACCGGGTGCTGTGACCCACAGAGCAGCAGAGGCTTAGATAGGCCTTGTTCCTAACCAAGGAATGAGACATACGACCAAAATAAGTATGGCTTGAGATTGGTATCTGCGGATATTTATCCAAGGGGACGTTGATTGACGTTTATCAATCCCTGTGCTTGACTTTCATTGTACAAATCTTGCGAAGAATACCTTTCAATTGGTATTTTATTTTGTCAAAATCGGTTCCGTAATGTAAGCAGGAAAGGCTTAAAAAATTCAATGTTTGCCGTTTAATTATATAGAAGATTATATAGATTATTATTATGGTGATTTAAACAAAAAAGAAAATTCGAAAAAACCAAAAAGGAATAGCCGAAAAATCGAAAAAAAAAAATTAACCAGGTGTTAGAGTGAGATGGCTGAACATGACAAACATTGCTACGAAGAAATAAAATCCAAGCAACTCGCATTTAAAAAACGAAATTAGCAAGGTTTGCGAGTGAGATGGCAAAACATGACAAACATGACCATGAAGAGAGTTTTGTCATCTATTAATCGGTATCCATGTGCAGTGAATTAAAATAAAAACCAAGGACAACCTGCATTCACTCAATTATAGGCGCAAAAGAAGAAGCCGAGGAAGAAGAATGTGAATATAATATGGCGAGATATAGCAAAAAGTGGCCACAAGCTAATTTCAACGAATAAAATGGATTTTCTAAAACATTCGAGGAGAAATGAATATACAAATGTTGCAGCTAACCAATCGGGATCCAATAAATGTTTGAAAATGAGAGGCAGAGCAACGTCTGTCCGGGTAGCTAGTATTATATAACAAATTTAGTGGATTATTTTTTCATCTATTGACCGATATTGGCAATAAAACATTAATTGTAAATTTTTTGCTCTTAACTATACACTGTCCTACAATAAGGAGAAGAAGTTTGGGAATCAATTTTTGTACATGGTGAGGACTGCGAAAACTTAAGCCGCTTCGTATTAGAATAATTAACTAAAACAATGAAAAAAATCGACCATTAACTGGAGATAATGTTATACATATTGCATTCCATAAGATTTTATCAGCCATTTTTGTCAGAAAACTAGATTTGATAAAACTGAAAAAAGTTAAATTTTGTTGTATGTGTGTTCCTTTAAAAGGTAAAATCAATACACAAAATCACAGCAATAATTAACAATAACAAAAGCAATCACAATTCATAAAAAAGGAAAGGCCATCATCAGAATATATTGATTGCATGCAGATAGGTGTGTTTGTAAGAAGAAATTACAAAAAAGGTTCATATGCAAAAGAAAAAACTGATTAATCATCAAAACAATGCAAACTCGCACAAGTCTTTGGTTGCTCCTAGCTTCAATTCAAAAACAATCAAAAGTTTAAGAAATTATGAATTTTTTTTTCTACCCTTAAATAATAATATGATTTTATTTAAATGTAGAAATCCAGCTCATTTTAAAACAAAAGACTTAGAACACGAACTTGTTCCAGAAATTAAATAGTTCTTAGAACCAAATAAATGAAACTTATAAGTTTTCTCTCTAATTGAATTTGCAAAACTTGATGAATATCAACAAAAAATAAAATTCTATATTATGTAATTTTATATACAGAGATATTTTTCTGACTTAAGAACAAAAGACTTAGAACACAAACTTGTTGCAGAAGCCTAGAATGACTTCTAGAAATATTTTCTATATTTCATTTATTTTGTAAAATTTGGTCAAAATGAGAAAAAATAAAAGTTTATTGAAAAGACATTTATCAACTTTGTGTAATTTCAAATTGACAAATTATAGCATAAACTATCATCAATTTGAAACCAAATGAAATTTACTTATTTCTATGTCTAATTAAATTTGTAGATTTTTTCTAAAATATTGTTTTTGTTTTTTGACTCTTATTAAGTTTTTTTTTCCATAATTAGTAAAACTTACCGATTCTAACTTTTGGCCCGACGACATTACTATCATATATCTGTGGCTTTTCTACTTCATTATTGTTACATGATGATGATGATGCTGCGTGCAATGGTAATGGTATTGTTGTGATATTGTTACTATTTTCATGTGGCTTGCTACTGCAATCCTCGTAATTTCTTTCATGTTCTGTAGATTGCCGTTGGCCAAAATAATGGCGACGGTGATGAAAACGTTTGCGTGTTGCAAAGGATGATGACGATGAGTTACTTTTGTTGTTATTATTATTATTCCTAACTAAACTTTTCGGCTGCAGATCCTGTTGCGATTTACCTTCCGGTTCAGGTGGTGTAGTTGGTTGTGGTTCTGGTTGTGGGTGCGTAGGTGGTATCGTTGGCGTTGGTGGTGTACACAGCGTAGGTTTATTTGGTGTTGCTGGTGATGATGATAAGATTGGAGATGTTGGACTAAGCGGTGGTACTAAACGATCATCATCTTGTTGTTTGTTTTGCAAGAGATTTTGGGAATCAAGTAAACATTGCTGCTGCTGATGCAGACGATTTTTAATTAAAAATATTTTTGGCATTTTGAATGCGTTCTAAATTAAATTTACTTTTTAAATATGTGAATTTATTGAAATTATGTAACTCTTTTGTTGTTTTTCACTTTTGTCACTGAACTTTTAATCAAACTCAATTTTTTTCAATGTTATTTATATATTTTATCTTGATTTGTTTAACAGTTTTAATCTAACACTAATCCGAGGTTGCGTGTATTTCTGGTTTATATTTTTAACCAAACTGAACTGTAAGTATAAAAAAAAAAAAAAAAATAAAAAATACTTCTATTCATATATTCCTTTTAATGTAAAGAGACTGTATGAATTTAATTCTTGCTTAATTTTTGTTTTCCATTATGATGTTTGACCATGAATATGATAAAGTTTGTCCGGGTGTTGTCAAAAAAAGTGTTTAGTATTTTTTCGTAATTGACTTATATGTATATGTTGTTTTTTATGTTATATTACAATTTCACTTCTAATCGGCAGTTAAAAAAAAATGGATTCTTATATGATGTCATCGACTGCATTTATCACTTCTTAAGAACTGTTTTTGCTTGGAGTAGAAGAAACAAAAAGAAAAGAACTTTTCTTTAAAGTTCCGAAACGAACGCGTTTCAAAAAAGTACAAAGCGTTGACACGTGCAGTCGCAACACCGGCTCGTCTCTTACTGTATTCAACCGGTCTTTGAGGCTGAGCAGTTAGGCCAAAATCGTCATCAGTAATCTAGCCAGCGCTGATGCGCTACAACGGATCGAAATGATCGTTCACACAGCCATACAAATATATTTGAAGACACATCAACACAACAAATGAAAAACAGCACAACAACAAAAACAACAATAGTAAAATTTATAATAATAACAACGATCCCAGTGGTATACAACTATCCTGACTCTCGTCGATTTTATTTGAGTAGCGTTTGATAAATTGGTTCGCTTATTCTTTCGTACTTTTCTAAAAATTAGATTTCTCTCTCTCTCACTCTGCCATTTCTCTTATTGTACATTCACATACATATTTATAAATGAGCATGCATGAATACCTCTTAAAACGAATTGAAACGAACAAAGAACCGTAAGCCAAGCCATACCTTGAGTAGAATAGTGTAGTGTAATGTTACTTATGTAGAGATATGGACGGGATTGGCCAGACAAATAAGAGCTAGAAGGAAGCTTTTTAATGACAACAAAACATGAACAACTTCTCTTTTTCTGTTTCGACTTATTCTCAAGTATTCTTCACAGAAAAACAATTTTATGTATGTTTGGATGCGAGTGAGTGAATAACATCGTTGTGTTTCTCATACCAACCAAGATCGCTTTTGTCAATCAATACAACAGACTAATGCTAGCCATAGACATCAAATATACGCGACAATTATTGTGTGATTTCAAGGTAATGTGATGTTTATGGTGTCGGTGTCAATTAAGTGTGCTCATGTTAGTCATCAACGCTGAAAAATATAATGATGTTTACCAAATTTAGTTTGTCGAATGCGGTGAACCACATTTAAGAAAATTTGACAAATCTATTTCTCTTTTTATGACTACCTTAAAAGTAAGCTTTGTTACGATACGGCGATTAGAGTGGGTTTACAGTGGCTCGTATCACGAGGATTCGGTTTTGTCGTTCACAGTGCTATTTTAGTAACACGAACAGCTATTTTTTGTTTTGATTATACACACGAAGAATAGTTAATAATAATAATAGTTAGTTTGTTGAATTGAGAGATAGTTAATGGGAAAATTTATAATACATATTATCAGATTAAATTTCATTGTTTTCTACCAAATTAACAATATAAAATTTACTTACGTTTGATTTGAGCCATAATCACCTGTTTGCCCAACACTGCTTAGAGTCATCTTTCGAAAAAACCGAATCAAAGAGCATCAATTTAAGATTCGAATCATCACAACAACAACCCCTCAATTCAAAGGGAAAATGCCCTTTGGTTGTTGTCAAATGTGTTGCGAATAAATGGTCGCATCATCATTGATTCAAATTATAGCTCACTGTGAATCGGGGTATTACTTCGATGGGATGTTTATTGCTGGTTTGGATGCTTGTTTTTTGCTGGGCAGCAGAACAGATCACCTCAGTTATGCTGGCAATACACATCAAATATGCATGGCAAACTTGTGATTTCAAGGAAATTTAGTATCTGTGGTGTCGATCGAAAATATGTGGATGGTTTTTGAAAGTTTTTAATAAGCAAGGCAACAGGGCAAATTTCTCATTGGTCGTTCGGCCCGCAAAATTGCTCAATTTCGACTGAGCGTCGGACTGTGCACATCGATAGAGAGATGTTTTTTTTACAATATATGTGTACAAAATATTTATAAAAATTTTTACAAATATGAGACTTATTAGGAGTCAGCTGCAAGACCTCTGAGGTTTTCTGAATTTGAGGAAGTTGACATGATTGTGGATAACGTGCGCTACATTTTTGATTTCATCGTTTCAACTCCTTTTCTTCGCTTAAAGAAAATTTTAACGACGTTAAACAATAAAATGATATTGGACACAATGGTTTGATGTTTGTGGCGCACCATAAACAACACTATCTTAATGATTGTTACATGTGTATGTTCTACTTTAGTTTGGTTGTTTTTGGTTCTTAGTGAGTCAGTTCGCGAACGTCGTACGGTTTTATCAGTACGCAGCTCACACTGACTGGTGCTGCTTTTATGGTTTTTTGTATGTTGTCTTCGTTATCATCTAATTGAACTCAACTGAACTGTTGTTACTTTTCTCTCTCTCTATCGCGTATGAGCGAGTGTCTGTTTTTTGTTCTGCTCTTTACATAACTTTAACAAAGAATTAAGAATTATACATTATCGAATGAAAAACAGTTTATGTCATTCGTAAGTGACTTTAAAATGTTTTTATTTGAATTTGATTCATTTTAAGTTTTTGAAAAAGCGAAAAAAAAATCAAATCCAATGTCCCATACTTAAAATTCATTCAGATTTTAAGTGTTAGTACATACTTCCATACATATATTGTATTCATTTTTAGAATTAATGGAACACTTTTAAAAGTTTTGGGTCAACATGGTCCAAACAATATTAAATTATATTATTCCTTTAATTATTGTGATTAAGCAGATTTTAATGACTTCTTAATAAATAATTTAATATTACTGTACAAGCTATGAATTTTTATATATGTATGTATGTGTGTCCCCAGCAAACATTTTGATGATTGAATTTTCAATAGTCATCTTACTAACTCGGTTTGACTCCTTTAGGTGATTAAAAATTGAGTTTTCATATAGTCAGTCTATAAATATTTATATTTATAAAATAAATAGCAACAAATATTAATAATTTTAATAAATAATAATAAGAAACAGATTATTATTATAAGTTTCACAAAATGCTCGTTGGGTATCTGCTTTTTTTCTTTTCCCCATGATCTCGAATTAGAGAACAAACATTAAATATTTTTTGGAAAAGCAAAAAAGTTTTATTTTGTTGTGCTGAATAATTTTCCATTCTTCCCCCTTCCTTCCACTCCGACACATTCAACTCACGTCATACAACAACAAAAACAACCCTTTTCGAGAAACCGACAAAAATTAAAAATAAATGATAACAGTTATTTGCAAACTATGCTTATAATGCTCAGTGTTATTTATGTCTTGCATTCGCCAGCTAGCCTGTGTTTAGGCTTACAATGGTAAAAATACTACTCTTTCTTTCTCTGATTCTTTGATTATTTACATTCGCATCAGAGATGTGCAGTGAAGCATAATAAATAAGTTTGCGAAGCTTATTGTAATAATGAGCAAACCTTTCATGAAAGAGTGATTCGTAGTCTCTATCGCTCTCATGCATAACGTGACCATTTTCTTCTACTCAAATCGGGACATCATTTATTACATAGTATAAAGCAAAGTCGAAATTAAAAAAAGTTTGGATACTGATTACTTCTAAACCACGCATTGGATTTCGATACGGTTTTCACTGACATTTAAAGAATTTTCTCCGAATGGTTTTCATATACGAAATTAATGCTAATTATGACTTCGTATATTAGTTATATAGTGGTTTAGAGACATTTTTAAAATCAATCAAGTCAATTATGTTTTCAAATGTTGTTTTGTTAAATAAATAAAATTAAAGTTGTTTAAATCAATTATGCCAATAATGAACAACTTCTGAATGATGATCCCGATGAAAAATGGAAACGGGAAATGGCTGTCTAATGCACCCGTGCAAAGCAGGGATGGGTCTCTAGTCTTTATAATAATGCATTCGTAATCTACGAGTGGGCCGCAGCAGATTTTAATGCCCAATACCTATTAACCATTTTTCAGAGATGATTGTAATTTCACTAACACATTATTAGACGCGCCCCCAAAATTGACATTGGCACTGTCCCCACTAGATGCGGTCGAACTATCTGATAACACTTGGACTAAATAATTGACAGTGATATCAGAAGTTTCACCTGGTTGGTGTTAGGCGTTTAAAATTTGTACCTGCACACCTTCATTACGTTAGAAAAAGCGCACTAGAATATAAATTTTCTTGTTACCGTGCTTTCAAGCATCGGTTAAAAAGTTGGATTTACCAAGATCATCTTTTCATTCCTTGATCGCTGTACGCGTCAAAACATTTACATTTCATCTAAATTTCTGAACAGAACATGATTGGAAGGGGTGTAAAATATCAAAAGCTTGAGAAAGTATTACTAAATTAATTCAATAACAGTAATTTCTTTAATTAAATATTTATATGGCAATGACCTCAGAAACACAAAATTCAAGGTCAGTGTCTGCAGCAACATAGAGCAGACAATGGCATGAGAAATGCAGTAGTTATTATTATAGTGTATACTATCAATACTCAATTTTACACATTTTGTCCGTCAGAAAATAATTGATGTCTGGCGGCTCTGGGATCATGGTCTATCAAAAAATTTATTTAAATGCATTGTCCTAACAGATTTTTGTTTACATTTTTAATATTGGAATGGAGGAACAAAAATTTGTTAACCGTATTGTCATGAGAGGCAATTTTACATCGTTTCTCGGAAATTAAATTTTTGGCTGTTGAAAACGCTCTTTCTGATGCTGAGCTACTTGCCGGAGCCGATAAAAATTTGATATTTGTTTTGTAGAGCAAAGGAAATTAGTCTTTGTAGGTATTCCACCATTGCACGTCATTGAATTCTCTGCCGAAACAATGTTTTCATTTCTCGCTGAATCTCATAGTTCTTTTAACTCATGCACGAATGTTCACGTATGAACATGGCTGCTGCCACGAAAGCACTGGTGTTTGGGGCTTACGGGGCCAGTAGCTGAATATTCATCAAGGATTATGGTGACAAACACGACGGTGCGACGGTTAATAGCCTATTTACACTGGTCAAAATCACTGATTTGACGCAGACGGTCACATTGGGTCTCAGTGTCTAAAAAACAATTGTTTTTTGTTTTAGTTGTGTGTATACAAGTGGAAAGTTGTGATAAAGTTGAGAAATTAAAAATTTGTAAAAAATACATGATTTAGAATAAAATGCGGTGTATGGACATAGTTCTGGAAGCTCCCTCTTTCATTTTTGCTACGTCTTATATGAAAATTTTAACAAAAAATTTGAAATGACAAATTTCTACAATGATTTGCTTCCATTATCAGATGTTTTCTCACCTAAAAAGTTGGCAACAATGAAAAAATTTGGTGACAATGGCCAAAAAGTTGGCAACAATGGCTTATACTTTTCAACACTGCTGCAGACTGACCATTCTAAAAGTTTCGTCAATGCTGTTTCTATTTCAGAAACAACTCAGAATTGTGTATAGTTCTACAACAACAACCCCACAATTTCGACATTGTAGAATTAGACACGAGTCTATGGTTGTGTCAATTAGACATAGATTTTGACTAGATGTATATAGGCTATAAGATAACATATATAATGAGAAATAATGTATAATTAGTAATATATAAAGTTTTAATAGTGTTTTCACACTGGAGCAGATTCCAATACATTGTGATGCATCCTTTGATTCGAATCAGTTTCGACAACAAACACAAGGGAAAACGAGAAAAAAGGCTATCTTTGGCTTTGCCAAAGATGTAGTACTCTTCACTCTCCGGGTTGCATCCAACCTTCCTTTCTTAGCATCACTATATTCTCTCTGTTACAGTTTGAGTATCAACAAAGCACACATTTTGAGTATCAACAAAGAACACAGATTGAGTTGCATTGTAAGAGGTGTTATTTTGATATTCAAAGAAAAATTGCACTTTTTGAGATAAATGATCGGATGTTTATTTCATTATAAAGAGGAAGGTATGCCGTTAATAATGGAGCACAGCATCAGCCAAATGGCCACCACGACCACGTTTACAGGGCCATATCCTTTTCATGAAATTTTCCATAACCAAATCACAAACTGTCTGCCCTATGTCCTCAATAGGCTCACGAATTCCATCTTTGAGGTCTTGAATCGACGCTGAGCTGTTGGCGTAGACCTTATCTTTTACGTGGCCCTAAGGTGTTAAATCACAAGATCTCGGTTGCCAATTGTGATCACCTCTTCGAGAGATAACACGGTCCAGAAACTTTTCCCGTAAAAGATCAATGGTTTCGTTGCTTGTGTGGCACGTATCGCCGTCTTGTTGAAAGTAATCGTTGTCCAGATCAATACCATCCAATTCCGGCCATAAAAAATTATTAATCATCTCTCGATAGCGCAATCCATTCACCGTAACTGTTGCTCCAGCCTCACTTTCGAAAAAGTAAGGTCCAATGACCCGCCGGACCATAAACCGCACCAAACAGTCACACGTTGAGGATGGAGAGGCCTTTCAACAATAACTCTTGGGTTTTCCGAGCCCCAGATGCGACAATTTTGCTTGTTCACGTAGCCACTGAGGTGAAAATGGGCCTCATCAGTCAAGATGATTTTTCGATGGAATTTCGGATCATTTCTATGCATTACAAGGACCCAATCAGCAAAGACACGTCGTTGTTGATGATCGGCCGGCTTGAGTTCTTGTGTTAACTGAACTTTATAAGCCTTAAGACCCAAGTCAAATGCAAAATACGGTGTAAAGACGTTTGTGGAATGCCCAATTCCAAAGAACGATGAGGAATGGACAAACCTGGTTTTTCTTCAACACTTTGGGCTACAGCAGCAATGTTCTCAGTTGTTCTTGAGCGACGTGCACGTGTTTTATTATTCACATCTCTAACTTGTCCCAACAGTTCGAATTTTTCCACCAATTTCTGTATTGCTGTTCGACAAGGTGCTTCACGACGACCCAAAAATGTTTTAGTTTTACAAACAGTCTCTGCCAAATTTTCACCATTTTTATTGTGAATTTTAATAATTTCAATGGGTTGTTGAAGCGTGTATCGTTCCATTTTTATTAATGGCGTAGTTTCTACTTGTCAAATGTCAAAAATGACAGCTTCAAAAGTGAAATAGCGGGCTACCGAAATAGCGAGCTATTCAAAATAACACCTCTTATTATTTGTATTGGACTTATACTCTTTAAAAGTTTGTCATTTAATGTGAGTTTGTATGGGAGGTACGCTCCTGGTAACCCTTGGAACATGAAATTTACATGGTTGATGAATATGGATCTGAAACTTATAGTGTCCAAATTTAAGTTCGATGCGTCAAAAAACAAAAAACCTTTTTTTTCTAATAAGAACTTTAATTTAAATGTTGGTTTGGTTTTCGATGAGACGAGTTGATTTTGCCATGTCCGTTTAAGTGGTCTGCGATGTCTCCTTCTGTGTGTCAGAAAGTTCTTGACAAACTTAAAATACTATTCACTCACGTGAAGAGTATAAAGCAGACACCTAACAAGCACAAAAAGCGACGAAATTATCAAAATGCTGCCAACTTATATTGGTTTAAGACAGAAGAGAACTCAAGTTCTGGCAGAACACGCACGAGAACTCGATTTCAAATTACAACAACCACAAAGAAAAGGAACGAAATTTGTAGTTGTTATTGTAGCTGAGAACTCGAGTCCTCGTGCGAGTTCTGCCAGAACTCGGTGTTCTGATATGGTCAGCCTAAAAAGTGTCGGTAAAATTTGGTGATTTTCGTTAGTCTTGTTCTTTCTTTTTCTTGCGCGGCAATAAACAGCTGATGATGGCAGATAATATATTTAAAGAAAATTTTAATTGTAATTTATTTGTAATCTATTAACAAAATACGTAGCATGAATGAAAAAGGGAGCTGCCAGAACTATGTGCATACTCGCACTATGGTGGGAAAGACCGTTATTTTGGCATAAGGTCCAAAAGAAAAATATTTCGTTTTGATGATTTTATATATTTTCCGTATAAAGAAATATCCCCAAATAATAAGAATATTTTTAAAATTTTTTTTTGTGCAACCATGAATTTTTGACAGCCCTGCAAAGTCAGATCTTCATGCCGTGCTTTTTTTTTTTGTGTGCTTTTGGTAGAAATTTTATTTAAGGTTTCATTGCTTGGCGTTTCGTTTCTATTTCATAAAAATTTATATTAATCATGGAAAATGAGCGTCAAGGTATGTTAAGTGCATGCTATGATACAATAGAAGAAGAAGTTTTTGTATTGTCTTATTATAAATGTTTTTCTTGAGTCTTCCAGTATTCAGAATTCAATCTGTATTTATGTTTTTATGGAAGGTTAATATATGTATTTTAATAATATTTTGCGCATATTAGCGTCATTTCGAAATATTTGAATAGGTTTGTGCAAGGTCGAGATTACGCATTCAGATGTGCTTGAATTATGGCTGAGCAATAGTCGCAGCACTGTTGCCACTCTCACATGTTTCTTAGCAAAAACAGATGAAAATGCTTTGTCGAAATGTATAAGAAGTGAAAATAAGAAAAATATTGAAAATTGGGTTGCCCACATAAAACACGCATAAGAAAATGCAACAGACATAGAGCATTAAGCCAGGTAGAGGGCTTACAAAAAAAAATAACAATGTCACATTTAAAAGGCAACCCTCGCAAAAAAACTGGACGCCCGCAAGTCAATGATGATACGGGTGGACCACGATTGAAAAGAAAATTAGATTCTGAACTTTTGAAAGAAAACTGCGCAACTGTGTTAGTTCAGCAGCAATCTCCGCTAAAAAATCAAAAGATAAAAATATGGTTGATATTTTGAAAAAGACATTAAAGAGGATTTGTCGAACTCTCCAAAATACGCCTCTGTTTCAGCGATGACTTCCTCGTTTGAACTAAATTTTTCCCGCGAGCCATTTCTTCAAGTTAGGGAACAAGAAAAAGTCGCAGGGAGCCAGATCGGGTAAATACGGGGTTTGCGGCAGCGATTCATAACGCAATTCATACAGTTTGGCGGAGACAACACCAGATGAATGTGCCGGTTCATTATCGTGATAAAACAAAACCTTTTTTTTCGCCAAATGCGGCCGCGTCTCCTTTAATTTTTTGTCGAAGCGGTCCAATAACTCACTGTAGTATTGTCCAGTGATCGTTCTTCATTTTTCTAAAAAATCCATGAGGATGACGCCCTTCGCATCCCAAAAAATCATGCCATGACCTTACCGGCCGATGGCACCGTCTTCGCCTTCTTTGGTGCAGATTCACCGGGAGAAATCCATTGTTTTGATTGTTGCTTAGTTTCTGGTGTGTAATGATGAATCCAGGTTTCATCAACGGTGACAACTCGACGCAAAAAGTTCTTCGGATCTCGCTTAAATTGCCCCAAACACTGCTTCGAAGTTAACAGCCGCATCCGCTTGTTGTCCAGCGTGAGCAATCGCGGCACCCATCGGGCCGACAATGTCTTCATCGCCAACTTATCATGTCAAATATTAATTGCCGTTCTGGTCGACACACCTACCTGCTTTGCTACTTAGCGCACTTTCGTTCGTCGATCAGCGAGAATCATGTCGAGGACTTCTTCAATGATTTCTTCGGTAACCACGCCTGCCGGGTGTCCTCGTCGCTCCTCATCAAAAACGGATGTTCGCTTACGTTTAAAGTCGTTCAACCAATATCTAACTGTGTTCATAGATAGCGGCGTGTAACCATAAACAGCATCCAACATTGCTTTTCTCTCCTTGCATATTTTTATTATTAAATTACATATTTATGTACATGCAAACCTTTCTTAGGAAATTCTTTAATTAAGAGTAAAAACCGTATCAAAATACGTTGCGTGGCTTAGATGTAATCAGTATTTTAACTTCTTGAAGTTTCGACTATAAAAAAATCTTATATTGATCACAGCTGATGAAGCCTTTGCGTTTATTCTTGAGAATTCGTTTTCTAATCAATAATATATAAAACAATATATAGTTGTATATGTTGAAATACCCATGGTATCCCATGTCAGCAACGGTACACAAGATTTTGGTGCATGAATTTGAAATCATTGAAGAGTGTATACTTCCTGTAGGCTGTCTAGAAGAAAATGGATCTGAAGCATGCAATAAATACTACAAGCGAGATAGAAAATCACATGTCAGGAAAAACAGCAGGTTAAGTACAATGAGAGATGTGTTCCACCAGGCTTTCGATTCTTCAAATCCACTTCTGTCGAGCACCTGCTCAAAAACAGAAATTTCCCAAAAACTTGTACTTCCCGCTGACACTGTTGAACTTTTGGAACTACCAACAGTTCAGGTATACGATTACTATAACTTGCATGAAGAAAATTACTTCTCAGTTGAACTGGATACAGAAAAGTGATTCTGGGAATTTGATATTTTATTGTTTATTTAACTGAATAATTAATGATAAAAATATTGTGGAAAATTGTCTTTAAAATAATAACATATTTAAACTCAAAAAATAACTAGAAAGGGCGATTTATGGGATGACGATATAAAATAAGATATAGTGGCCGGATTTAAAAAATTTTAAAATTCGAAATTCTACATTGGGCTAATTACTACTTGTACCAAATTTGAAATCAATGTATCAATAATTAGATTTTATGCCAAAAAAAAATGGTCTTTCCGACCAAAGTGCACTGCAAAATGTTCTAAATCATGTATTTTTCACAAAATTACTATTTTTATTTCTCACACTTGCCACAACGTTCTTTTTGTGCATTTGTGAGTATAATATAAACAAAACCAAAACAAAAAATACCTGCTCAGAACTCGCAACTCAGAACTAGGTGACAAAAAACGGGTAATCAGACTCGCACAATCAGAACTCGCTGTCAGAACACAGTGTAACATGAAAAAATTGCCAACATTGCTAAGAGTGACCCTTCGAAAAAAACCGAATCAAAGCGTATCAATTTGAGATTCGATTCGTTCATTCAAATCACATCTACAGCAACAACCCCTCAATTTTATCATTTTCCTAGTTGTTGTCAAATGAGACTGGAATCACTAGTCGCATCATGAGTGATTCGAATCATGGCCCTATTAAGTGCGACGCATAATTCGTAAGGAAAATCGAATAATAAATAATAAAAATAATAATAATAAAAAACCAGAAAGAAGGCTATCATTGGATATGCCAAAGATGTAACACTCTTCACGCTCCTCTACGTTGCTTCCAACCTTCGTTTCTTAGCATCACTACATTCTCTCTGTTACAGTTTCATTGAACACAGTTTGAGTCGCACTTTTAAAGTACAAAATTGTACTTTTTATAAGTTTGTCATTTGATTTGGGTTTGTATAGGATGTACCCCTCCTGGTAACCATAGGATGAAATTTACATGGTTGATGAATATAGATCAGAAACATATAGTGTCCAAATTTCAGTTCGATACGTCAAAAAACAAAAAACTTTTTCTAATAACAACTTTAATGTAAATTGGGGTTTGTATGGGAGTTACCCCCTAGTGGTCCGATTCGGCTGATTCCGACAAATGAACAGCGTATGGTAAAAAGAAACCTATATGCAAAATTTCAGCTCTCTACCTCAAAAAGTGAGGGACAAGTTTGCGGTCAGACGGACAGACCGACATGGCTAAATCAACTCGTCTCATCGAGCTGATCACAAATGTATATACTTTCTGTGTGTTATAAGCTTCATGACAAACTTATAATACTATTCACTCCCGTGAAGAAAAATCGGACGAATAAAATATTAATATTGACATAATTTCCTGCTATATTTGACAAAGGCGGCTTGATTGATTTTAAAATATGTCTCTAAGTTTTATATGCAAAGTAAAAACCTATCTGTATCTCCAAAACTACGCCATGAACATTTGCGCAGACTAAAAACAAAATTTAATGATTATAAGGTGATGTCTCTGAATGTTCTGCTCACTGAATTGATTTATGTTACATTAAATCGTTCCTGATTTAAGTTAATTGAATATTGATTATTTTATTGGATTTTTGGAATCGTCTGTCGCGGAAAAATCCAGTTAAAAAAAAATTGATGTATAAATTAAGTTTTTATATTAAACTTTTTATTAATCATATTTTCTGCAAGTTGTCGAGGGACCACTTAAGAGTTCTCTTAAAGACTAAAAGTTACAATTCTTTTCACTCAAAACTAAACCTATCTTTCCCTATCGATGCCGCTAGGAATTCGCTGACTCTTAATTCTGCAACTTGGTAGTTGACGATATCGCTAGCTGGTATCCACAAATTGTGCACTTTGTTTATTTGTGTAAAGTATTATGTTTCGTCGTTCCTCGCAAGCAACAATTCGAAGCATTGAACTTGTTAACGTAAGTTATGCTGACTGTGCGCTCGCTTCTTTGTCGTTTGTGTTAACTCCTCCCTTGCTTAAGATAGGGCCGTCCTCGGTCCTCTTCAAGCCCTCAATGACCACCTGAATGTCGGTACTGAGCTGTTGTTTTTTCGATATTTCAGGAGTCGTAGGTCGCCCATATGTCTCAAGTTCTCGATGTTGATCTTGTGGAGATACGGCAAGCTCAGCATCATCTGGTGATCGGTGATGTTAACGAGCGTTGATGTTGGGACGAAAGGAGTCCTCTTTGCGATGTTATTCTTATTCACGTAGGTGGAAGCGTTTACCTGTACCAAGTTGTCAAATGTGAGCAAGAACGTGCCCGTGATAGTTCTAGCAGGCTTATCCTCTTCTTTTACAATGATTGTGCTGTCGTAAATGATAATGACGCCATCATCTATTTCAACTATTGGCTCAAGATGATTTGGTCGTCTGATACAATTTGCAGTATTACCAGAGTGAAGTTGTTGCGCGCAAAATGTGCGTGGTGACTCCTTGCAGAATGTCGTTGTTACGGCAGTGTTACATTTTCCTATGGCGACTGTTCTGTTGCCACATTCTGCGACGAAGTTGTTCTCGAAGTATATTACAGTTCCGTTATGCGGCACCGGAAAAATGCTTACTTTCTTTCACGTGAACTTAGGTATAGGAAATTTGATAATAAAATGTAAAAAATTCATATTTTGTAAGACCTTAACACTAGAAACCTCCATTAATTCGGTTACCGAAATATCTGTGAATTGATTGTTGATTAGTGCCTCGATATCGTTATTCTCTAATATTACCGAATTTACAACACCGATTTTTGCAAGTGCTATTGAGCTCATTAAATTTTCCAACTCCATTATTACTATCCTGTTCCTAGCTAATAAAACCTCATATAAATGCCCCGTATAAAATGGTCTATTATTTTCCTTTCCTGTATTTTGAGTGGGTATAATCGGTCAACTGAGCCATTGTTTTCATAATGAGAAGTAGTATTAAAAACCTAAACCTAAAAAAATAAAAAAAAAATAAAATCGAGGATTGTCCTTATGGACCACCCTCCCCTAATAAGAACCGTGGTTCCCAAATCTGCTTCTAATTTTCTTCAACAAAATGTGGTGATATTTTGTTACCTAATCGCTTGTTGACCTTTACCAACACACTTTCACCAACATCAAAAACCCTATTCAGTCTAGAGGGGGTATTTCTGTCCAACTGTTCTTGTTAAGCTTTTGTAATTCTTTCAACAATGTCGCTTCTAATTTCTGGTGGCATGGCATGATTTATATCCACGGGTCTTCTATTGGTTACAGAGTGTATTGTTTTATTGTATTTCGCTGTTGCTAATAGTATAAGGTTTATTTGAAGTTTGGGACATCTCAGAAAAAATCTTTTATCGGTGGAGAAAATATCAATATGAAGTATTTCGCCCGCATAAGATGGTATTGGTGTCACACCAAGCTGCTGCTTACGTGGATGCCTGTCATATTTGGCTTTTGCACAGATTTTGCAATTTGCTACGACTTCATTTGCCAATTTTCACATTTTCGGAAAGTAATAATCGTTAAGAATTTGCTTTGTGTTTTCTTGTGCGGCCCTATGTCCGCGATTATGCTCTGTGACAACTATTTCCCTTTGTTCGTTTACATCAGGAATATCCAACACAATGTTCATGCAATACCAGAATTTGGTTGCTGGGAAACATTTGATCAAGTCATGTTGAATACTAGCAAGCACAGGTAATTCGCAGTGTATTGCACTGACCACATTGGGACTTATTACTTGTTTTACTTCTTCAAAGATGGTATTTTGTCTGTGAATTGGATTATGTGATGGGTTTTTTCCCTAAAAAGAATAAAATTTTGTTTCGAATTAGAATATGCTTCTTCCAGAATTATTTGATTCCGGAAACAACTGATTGTTTTTTCTGTTGTTTCGACCGTGTAGGTCAATAATTCTTCACTATGCACTGTAGCAATATCCGAATGGGCTTCTTGCTCTAGTGCATGAATATTTTGACGTGACAGCGCATCTGCCACATAATTTTCTTTACCTGGTTTGAAAAAAAATTGAGCGTTGTGTTCATCAATGAAGGCCTTCCAGCGCTTTATCTTAGCATTTGGATTCTGTCCGAAACCGAAAACATAAGGGGCTGGTGGTCCGTAAAGATATTTAAATTTTATAGACCATTTAGGTAGTTTCTTAGGCTTTTGAGTGCCCAAACAATGGCAAGCAATTCTCGTTCATTGGTTGCGAAATTTAATTCCCTATCTTTTAATGTTCGAGATATCATAGTGAGAGGTTTTCCCTTCTATGATAGAACAGCTCCTAAATCCAAGGAAGAAGCGTCCGTCGTGAGATCGAACCTGAACCTGTTCCTTGTTCAAGTTCACCATTACCTTTTTGGATTGATTTGCGCTGAACCGCCCATTTTCACCTTTAAATATGTCAGTTAAATGTTTCGCTATTGAAGCGAAATCCCTGATGAAACACCTATAGTAACTTGGTAGTCCTAAAAAAGATCTAATGTTAAATAATGTAGTTGATAGTGAATAATTGCGTATTGTTTCTATCAGGTTTTGTTGTAATGCGCCCGCCAGATACGACAAAACCTAGGCATTCTACTTTTCCTTTAAAACAGTGTGACTTCTCGAGTGAGACTCGCATATTTGCCTCAAATAGTTTGTTTAAGACCCAGGCAATTTGTTCAACATGATCATTTTCATTTTCTAAAATTATGATAACATCGTCCACGTAAACATAACAGAATTTCCCTATTTGCTCCCGCAATAGCCCGTTGAAAGATGCTTGGTGCATTCTTTAGTCCGAAAGGGAGCCTACAAAATTGATATTTCCCATTTCCCACTTAAAAAGCAGTCTTCTCTCTGTCTTGTTCTGACAAAGCTATCTGGTGGAAGCCAGATTTTAAATCAAGTGTTGTGAAATATTTTGCCTTTCCCAAATTTGACAGTATTTCCGATATATTAGGAATAGGGTATTTATCATCTCTAGTTTTTTCATTAAGCTTTCTAAAATCTATGACGAGACGTTCCTTTATATTTCAATACTCATCAACTCCTTTTTTATCTACAACCCAAACAAGACTATTGTAGGGTGATCTGGAGGGTCGAATTATGCCCTCTTTTAGTAAATTGCGGATTTCATCGTTTACAAAATCCGCAACACCCATGGGGTATGAGTACAATTTTGAATAAATAGGTGCGTCACTTTCCGTGCGAATGATCTGCAAAGACTCCCAGCAATTTTCCCATAATTTTTTTAAACTTGTCTTTGACAAGTTCAGGTACTTCTATGTCTTTGACTTGTGTGAAATTTACATTCGCACATTGTAGAAATTAAATAGATTCCGTACTTGTTCTAGCCTTAAGTATTTTATGGTCAAGGTCCAATGTAGTTCCTACCTGCGTTAGCATGTCAAGGTCAATTATTCCCTCAAATGTGGACAGTGTGGGTAGTACAAAAAACATACTATTTACATTAAACAAGTTGATAGCACATTTGCTAATGATATTCTCAACCCCATGAATGGATGAGTCTGAGAAAGCCGTCTCAACTGGAATTACATGTTTTAGTTCCTTAAGGGGTTTAATATAGTTTTTAGAATCCCCCGTGTCGATGAGAAGTCTTATTTCCCTTCCCCCCAAGAATCTTGAAATCCAGGGGAGAAGGGACTCGCTCCTAAAAAATTAGCCTGGTGTGTCAATATCTTCAATTTCCCCTTTTACTTTTTCCTCGTACTGAGATTCAGAGTGTTGCTCCTCCAAATCCTCTAAGCCCTCTTGATTCAGATGATTTACGCGTTGTATCTTTGGTCCAGTATGGCGATCAGAGCTCGCACCTCGCTTCTGTTGGAAATTTTGTTGAGGTCTGTATGAGTGGCTCTGGACGAATTGGTTATTCTTACCCCTAAAAGCGGTGGGTTGCTTAAAATTAGAAAAAGAGGGGTCAACCTCCATAGGTTGTACCGGTTGTTGATTGGGATTCTGAAAGAAAGGTTTTTTATTGGCCCCTTCTTGTGTTGTGAAATGTGGGGTTTTATTCTGTTGTGGATTATTTGACTGTATCTGTCCTAAGTTATTTCTATCCCTATTCTTTGACCTTTGCTCATTTCGTTGAGCTTTTTCTTCTACACTCCTCGCAAAGCTAGCTGCAAATTGGTATCTTTCCTGATTTGCTTCCACTTCTTCTGCCAAAGCCAAAGCTGATGGCATCTCGGGAGGACGGGCTGCAAATAGGATATCTCTTAGGGACTTTCTTGTGCCAGAAATAAATGCTCGCAAGGCGTTTGCCCTATATGTGGCATTGGCGAATTCGGCTGTATCGCCACTGCAATTCATATTTGTTTTATTTATGAGCAAAGTTAATTTTCTTTCAATTTGGTCATAATATTCTAGCAAGGTCAGATTTCCCTGTCTTAATGTGGATAATTCCTGTTCAATGAGGTACACAGGCCGTTTATCGGCGTATGTAAAATCAAGCCGAGCTATTATAGCTTTGGAATTCAAAATTGTATTAAAAGAAGCTAGGGCCATATCTGCTGATCCCTTAATTTTATTTCTAATTATGGCCACAGCATGGTAGTGTTTTGAGCCACCATCATATTTCTCAAATAATTTGTAGGCAGTGTGGACTGCTTGTCTCCATAACACGTAAGCTTCCTGCTTTCCGTGAAAGTCAGGAAGGGACTTAACAATGTTAAGGGACTCACTGCACTCCACACCTTCTCTAATCGTTACCTCTTTATAAACCACTACCTCAGGGACATTGATATTAATTTCTTTAATTCGGTGTTTTATTCCCTCTAACTCATTATCGAATTGACTCTTTTGAGAAGAGAGTGCTGAGTTGACAGCAGTTTCTATCAACGTTCTTAGTTGTTCTTGTGTAAGGGCCATGCTTCGTTCTTGATTCTGTTCTTCTCCACTACCGACTAGCTCTCTTATGCCAATCTCAATATTATATACCAATTCTCTCGACTAACTCTTCAACAGCCTCTCTAATGTCACTCATTCAAGTCTTTCCATTCACAAAATCGATATTTCAGCACAATACAAACATTTATTCAAGTTTTTTTTTTATATTTTTTATTTTGTTATGTTAATCTCACTTTTATTCAAGGCACTTTTATTTAAAATAAGAATCAACAAACAATCTCTTACATATTCTGTAGAGCTGCCTTAACTACGATGGTTTTTAAATTTCTACTCCTGGATCATGTCTGCTTCGGTTGGTTGATTGGTCTGCTGTTACTGCTGTTGTTTTTGTATGCTGTTGCTGCTGGTGCTGCCTTCGCTGCCTAGAGTGAAATCGTACTCTAGTGTCTTATTGCGGGCTCCGGTAAGTCTGTTGTTGATTTCTTCTTTTGTTGGCTTGTGATTTTTTTTTAAATTTTCACTTTTTTTTTGTTTTTTAAATTTGTGGATTATTCTTCAGTTAGCTTGTGATATTTCTTTTTAAAATTTTTCACCCTTGTTTTTATTAGTAATTCTTATACTCTTCACGGGAGTGAATAGTATTATAAGTTTGTCATGAAGTTTGTAACACACAGAAGGAGACATCGCAGACCACATAAAGTATATATTTGTGATCAGCTCGATGAGACGAGTTGATTTAGCCATGTCCGTCTATCCGACTGTCTGTCTGTCTGTATGTATGCAAACTAGTCCCTCAATTTAGCTCATAGGTTTCTTTTCTCCTCCCATACAAACGCACCTTTCAACAAAAGTTCTTATTAGAAAAAGGTTTTTTGCTTTTTGAAGTATCGAACTGAAATTTGGACACTATAAGTTTGTAATCTATGGCCATCAATTGTGTATATTTCATGATTCTAGGTCTACCAGGTGGGGTACCTCCCATACAAACCCCCCTTTAAGTTAATGTTTTTGTTAGAAAAAGTTTTTTGTTTTTTAACGTATCGAACTGAATTGTGGACACTATAAGTTTGTAATCTATAGCCATCAATCGTGTAAATTTGATGATCCTAGGGCTACCAGGAGGGATACCTCCCATACAAATCCAAATTAAATGGCAAACTTTTAAAGAATAAATGTACAATAAAATTGCCACTCAAACTGATGTGATGCTAATAAAGGAAGGTTGGATGCAACCCGGAGAGTATTACATCTTTGGCATAGCCAATGATATCCTCCTGTCTGGTTTAATTTCTGTTACTTTCTAGAATTGGAGGGTCCCTGGTGTTGGTGAATCACAGCTCTGATTGATTTTTGTTTTGTTAGTTTTAAAAATTAGTTCATTCGAATGTTATTTGGAATCTTTTTAATCTTTTTATCTTCCTTAAACCCTAAGTGTCAATTTCGGATAAAGACCAATAAAAAATTCTACAGAAAATTAGAAGCATATTCCTCCAAAGTTTTATTTACGTAAAATTGTTTCGCTAGTATGGGGTAATGATTACCAATATGAGTTTTGCCCGCCAGTTTCATTTGCAGGAGAGATGCAGCTCCCTAACAATACTCTTGTCCACATATTCCTTTTCTTCTTTTGTTTCCTTTTGTGATTTTAATCGGTCTGTATATATTTTGCTGTATTGTCGATTACAATGTTTCTTTTTTCCATGGGCACCTTCAGTTGACGTTTTTGTTGTTTTGTGTATTATAGCGCTATTAAAAAAGTGAGCATAAAATGAAATCAAAGAAAACAAGGAAAAAGAAAACAAGGAGTAGTGAGATAAAATTGTTAGTGAAATTGTTGTCTTCCTGTTTCAGATACTTGTCTTGATATTTATATGGTTTGTAAATAAAGTTAAGGAACTCAAAGAGTTCAAATTTTAGTTTCATAATGCAAAAAAAAAAAAAAATTGTTCTAATAAGAACATATATATGCATATGTACTACTTACGGTGGATTAAAATTCTCGTCACAAGGAGGTGGACTTCTCTGTGTCTTTGTTACAATAACTATGACTTGTCTGAAATAAAAAGCCATTATCTTGCAATTTAATAACGGTAGATGCTGGCAAAATCGATTCTCTTTTTAAACACAAAATAGAAGGAACGATGTTTGTGCTCATGACTCACATGTGTTACAAACTTCTTGAGAGACTTATTATACTATTCACACTAGAGGAGTGGATGAAGAGAGAAGAATGAAAGAATGAAAAAGTCAAAACCTATATAAGCTACGTTGTATGTGTGTGATCGTTTGCCTTCGCTGTTTTGTAAGGGAGGGAAGATAGATGAATGAAATAGTCCAAGCAAACAAAAGTTAAGGTGAATGTGCGAGTTTACGAATTTCGTATAGACTTAAAAATTTAATTTTTTATTGTTGCTTTACTTTTGGTTTGTTCATCATTATCATCATCATGTGTATTTGTTGGACATTATCCACATTATGACTCGTTTGCATCCATACAGACAGACGGACAGATAGACACACAGTCACACAGACAGACAAGTGGACGTACAGGCGGGCATGGCTGAATCAACTCGCCTCATCGTGCTGATCAAGAATATAAGTATATACTTTATGTGGTCTGCGATGTATCGTTCTGTGTGTTACAAACTTCATGAGAGACTTATAATACTATTCACTCTCGTTATTAAGAGGGGAAGAAGAGAGAAGAATGGAAGAATGAAAGAATGAAGTAGTCAAAACAGATATAAGCTAAGTTGCATTGGTGTGATCGTTTGCTTGTGATGTGAAGCAAGGGAGGCAAGAGAGATGAATGAAATAGTCCAAACAGCAAAACAAAACTCCAACATTCAACTTAACTTTTGTCTGCTTGGTCTTTTTCATTCATCTCTCTTCCCTCCCTAGGCCAACAGTAATGGCATACATCTGTTTCGACTATTTCATTCTTTCAGTTTTCTCTCTGTTAGTGTGAGTATACGAATGCATTTGTTATTGTAGGAAGGAAAAAAATCTGACGGTGACAAGGCAAAAAATCAACTTTTTTTAAATTTTCGCTTGTGAGCATAAAAAGCTTCGCTCTAAAAAAAAAAAAATAAAATTCTGTCATTACTACCATTTAGAATGTTTTGATAATGTAGTCGAGATATGGTTTAAGCTATGGAAGGACAATAATATGATAATAGAAATCCTGAGCGACCTAGACCTTACGGAAGTTTTTAAGGAGAAGGAAATATTCTTTCCTGAAACAAAAAACCCAAATTTAATTTTAAGCAACGTAGAGAGATCCTTCTCTACACTGCGTCGTCTGAAAACGTGGCTGATGCTTAGTGTACACAGAAAAATTGTACATAAAATGTCGATAAAATTGTAAATGAAGTTTTAAAACGATATAGTATGGAACATAAGTATTATTGTAATGAAATAAATATTTTTTGCCAGTAAGAACGTTTTTATAGTATGCATATTATTCGGTTTTCTTTGGCTCGGCCCCCCAGAGCAAAATCCTGGCTACGCCCATGCTAGCTGGTCTAGTAGACTGAATGCGATATGTGCAGTAAAGCTTCGTTTTTTTGATGTAATCAAGGCATTATCAGAAGTAGTACTGAAGAGTTCCAGTAAGGAAGCAAAATGCATTAAAACAAAAATGCTAAATTTCGAGCTCGTATTGCCATGTGAGTTCATGCATCAAATATTGAATGATATCAATTATGCACCCAAAATTTTGTAAACACGCGATATCGATTTAGACAAGGCAAGTAGAGATTAAGCAGATGTGAAAACAAAATTTAAAATTTTAGAAATGACTTCAAATCGTTCAAGTGCAAAGCCAGTGAAACTTCAAAAAAAAATATGACCTAGATCCCAATTTTCACGAAAAACGACAAAAAAAAAGTTAAAAAACATTTTGATGAACTATCTACTGACCACCGATTTCGAAACAGAGGAGAAATATTTAAAATTACAATTTTCAATAACGTACTAGATATAACAATAGGTCACTTCTGCAACAGCCGAAAGATCAATTAAGAAATAGTATGGCCCAAGATAGACTCAAACATTTGGCACTCATAGCAATTGAAAACAATGCGGCATCAAATTAAGATTTCACTGTAGTTATAGATGATTTTGCAAAAACTAAAGCCAGAGAAAGATTGTAAAATAAATTGTTAAAAAAAAATTGTCGACTTCGTCTTACTAGCTGTAATCTAATTATTTTTTATTATACTCTTCACGGGAGTGAATAGTATTATAAGTTTGTCATGAAGTTTGTAACACACAGAAGGAGACATCGAAGACCACATAAAGTATGTATATATATTTGTGATCAGCTCGATGAGACGAGTTGATTTAGCCATGTCCGTCTGTCCGTCTGTATGTATACAAAGTAGTCGCTAAGTTTTTGAGCTAGAGAGCTGAAATTTTGCACATAGGTTTCTTTTTACCATACGATACACATTTGTCCGAATAAGCCGAATCGGACCACTGTAAATAATGTTCTTATTAGAAAAAAATCTTTTTTTAACCTATCGAACTGAAATTTGGACATTATAAGTTTCTGGTTCATATCCACCAACCATGTAAATTTACTGATCCTACGGTTACCAGGGATTCGTGATCTTTATCTCGTCGTGTTCGGTCATTAGCACGAATGAGTAATTTGCGAAAATTGCGAATTTGTTATCAAAACAAAACGAAACTGTGCAAATTTATACGTCCTAATGGGACTTCTGTTGAGTGAGCGATACCTTATATATTCTTGTTTGCGCTTGTTCTTTTGCGTAACAAAAAAGAGCTCAGGTTTGAAAAAAGCTACCCATGCGAGAAAAGATTTAGAGAATGAGAATCTGCTACGTTCATCACCTGACTCCAATACAAAGAAGTCCAATGTTGAATTTCACACTTATCAACTAAAATATTAGTGAGCATACAGGGCGCTGATTAAAAATCCACCATTCATTTAATACTGACAACATTAGGGCACAACTGACAGTGATTGGCCACACAGTTAGGTACGTAGTTAAAAAGTGACATACAAAGATGCCAGTGCCAATCTTCTTTCTCGACCTGGAGGCGGCAAAGAACAATAAAGCCATATTTGATGTCAAGCGATTATGTAATGCGATTGTTACAATCGAGCCTCCAAGGAAGTTTGATGACTTAGTGCAGTGTCATCGCTGTCAAGAGTTTGGCCACACACAACGCTTCTGTTACAAGCCCTTCCGTTGCGTCAAATGGGGAGATTTTCATAAGACTGCTGATTGCAAGAAATCTATGGATGCTCCGGCAAGATGTGCCCACTGTTGCGGAGGACACACAGCGTCATATAACGGAAGTCAGATTTACCAGTCCATAATATCAAAACGAGGCACCAAAAATTCAATCCGGTATCGAGTAGATAACCACACCGAGAATCATCAACCCAACACTGCTGGCCAGTCGAGCAACCGAATAGCTGGTTTCAGCTACGCAAGTGCAGTAAAAGGCACAGAAAACATTCAATTAAATCAACTAAATTCTCAAACTACTAATCAGACAGATGATACAGCTGCGAAATTTTTGGGGGAATCAATTATGAAGCGTGTTGAGACGATGATGCAGCCCATGATGGCTCAATTTGAAGTCCGAACAAGCGCCAGTCACACTCGATTGGATCCAGTCTGCCATTGTAAAAATACATTGCCCACTCGGTGACATAATCTTAGCGGCGGTGTATGTACCTCCAGAAAACGTTGTCTCAGAAGCAATGTTTGAGCAGGTATTCAATGGTCTTGGTAGTAAATTTAGGAAATGGTACCTGGAGTAGGTCAAGTGAAGATAAAGCAGAGCTGTTTGCTTTCCACCTTGAGATAGTCTTTACTCCGCCTAACCTCTGTTGCTCTGATGACGTGAGCAGAACCACTAATTTCATTGATTCACCTTGCCCCATGGATCACCCTATCCGCGAAATACGCGGCGGCGAGGTCATAGAAGAAGTGAAATCTCTTAAGGCTTCCAAGTCCCCTGGCTACGACAGGATTGATACATGAGCCATACAGACGCTATCGAACCAGGTACTTGCACGTATAACTACAATATTCAATGCTATATTGAGACTCCTCCCCTCACAATGGAATTGTGCTGAGGTTATCATGATCGCTAAGTCAGGTAAACCTGAATACTTGTCTGAATCGTAACGTCCGATCAGCTTGCTTGCAGTTTTCTCCATAATGCTCGAAAAACTATTTCTGCGAAGATTGCTACCGATACTGGACGAAGGTTCCCTGATTCCTGAGTTTGGTTTCAGATCCAGTCACGGGACTCCAGAACAGTGCCACCGTGTTGTACATCGCATTATCGACACTTTCGAGACAAAGAAGTACTGCTCAGCTGTCTTCCTGGACATAGGGCAAGCATTCGATAAAGTTTGGCACTTTTGTCCGCTCTTCAAGTTAAAAAATATTCTGCCGACGCCATATTACCTCTTTACCTAAAAGATAGGACTTTCTATGTACGACACAACTATGCTAGTTCGGGAATAATGCGCATCGCGGCTGGTATTCCTCAGGGCGGATCTTCCGGTTCATGGTGATGAACACTTGCTGGTAACAAGATACGCAAACGATACAGCGTTTCTATAATCCGCATCGGATCCCCACCACGCCTCATCTTTGCTGCAGCGACAGCTTGATGTTATTGGTCTTTGGCTAGTTAGGTAGAATATCGCAGTAAATACTGAAAAACCGGCCTACACGACCTTCACGCTTAGTCGTGCCACTTGTGTTCTAGTTGCCTTAAACGGCGATTATGTCCCCTTAAGTCCAATTCTAAGTATCTCGGACTTACTCTGGACAGAAGGCTCAACTGGCAGGAGCACATTAGAAGAAAAAAGAAGCAATTCATCTTGAAAAACTGGAGAATGAACTGGTTGTTAAGTAATAGGTCCCAACTTAGCTTGCGCAATAAATTCCTTTTGTACAGAACAATAATCAAACCAATATGGACATACGGCATCCAATTATGGGGTACAGCAGCTAACTCTAATATAGAAATAATTCAACTCTAACTACTCCTTCTAAGGAGAACAGCGAATGCTCTGTTCTACGTTCGAAATTCGGTAGCGCACAGAGACCTTCGGGTGCCAATGGTTAAAGAAAAAAACGACGGTATAGTGAGCTGCATACTATTAGACTGGAGAATCACCCCAACTCGCTGCCTTTGGGCTTGCTCGATAACAGCCTTCAAACCAGAAGACTTCGAAGAGAGCATCGGCTCGACCTCCCCTTTCGTTTCTCGCTAAATTAAAAGCTCTATGCAGATGTCTGAAATTTGACTGTCACTCATGCTCATAACTTTGTTCACGTCATGTAGTTTTAAGTTTGTTAGTTTTCTCATATATAGGTAGATTGATTGGCCACATGTGGACAGATAGTAAATTAACAAATAACGAAAAAAAAAACGATACCAGGAAGGGTATCTCCCATACAAACCCCACTTAAATTAATGTTCTTCTTAGAAAAAGTTTTTTGTTTTTTAACTTATCAAACTTAAATTTTGACACCGGTTCTGAATCGCACCGGTTTTTGAGCCGATCTGTCGCGTTGTTTGTGCTTCGAACCGAATCGTACGTTCATGCTAAAAATGCAATTCTAAAATTTATTTTATTTGACTTAAGGGTATAATGTAGAATAAGACCTTTTAGTAGACATCCTTTTTTAAATTTAAATACTGAATAATAAATAAAAATTTATATAATCACTTATATAAAGTATTGCAAATCAATTGAAGAACAAAGCCTTTTAACTTGCTTTCATAATTAAATGTTTCTTGACATAATAATTTTCGTAAAAGAAAAGTTGTGATGCATAATATAGACACTGAGTGCAAAAATATTGAACCATTTGAACTGAACCAAACCGTGGTTCAGAGGTACCCATGTACCAGTTTTTGTACCGGTACAAGATACGTTTAAGTGGTTTGAACCACTGAACCGGACCACACCGATTTTTGAAGCGGTTTAAAGAGCATTGCAACTGTTGCGTAGCCAAAGATAAACTTCTTTTTGGTTATGTTTAATTTGGTGTTGAGGAATTCAATCAAAGGGAGTGTTGTATTGTATGCAACGCAGAATTCATATTAAATTCCTCTTAAAAACATCGGAATTTTTACAGAACTGCAGTAAGTCACCTGAAAAGCAATTCATAAGTATTATGTGATGAGCTATCAAGAAATAAAATTATGCATATACAATTTTATAAGATAATATTCTGTGTACTCGAATCATTATTTGCAATATTATGTCCAATTGAGGCATCACCTTGCATATTTAATCCATATACTTGGAAATCATCTGAAAAGGAAAGCAAATATTGTTATACACATGCTGTATGGAAATTATGCATGTGACCTATAAGCAGTAAGGATTAAGGACGAAGAATGGTAATTACGAAATATTTAAGTACTTGCGATGATCATATGTAAAGTGTGTTTTTTTTAAAGGTTTACAACTTTGAGTTGGCAACACTGCTTTATTTAACAACCGATTTAACAGCTGATAGTTGCTTTTTGTTTGGTTTGTCATTTCATTATCGATAGATTTGCACAAGAGCAACGCTTGCAAATTGTTGAAATTTTTTATCAAAATAATGGTTCTGTTCGTCAAACTTATCGTGCACTTCGTCCATTTTATGGTAATCATAATCGTCCATCAGTGCAGCTAATTCGAATAACTATGGATCGTTTTCGTACCACGTTTACCCCTTATGATAATATGCATCCCCTAAGACGCCGGACAGCGCGCACCAAACAAGCTGTAGCCGCTGTTTAGCAAAGCATTGAAGAAGACCCAAATCAATCAATTTGTCGCCGTTCTCAGCAAATGGGGCTCTGTCCATCCACTTTATGGAAGATTTTACGAAATGATCTTTGCTAAAAGCTTTTAAGGTTCAACTTGTGAAAGAATTAAAGCCACACGACAAGCGTATGCGCCGCCAATTCGACCAATGAGCTGAAGCGAAAATGTATATTGATCTTGATTATCCAAACAAAATTTTGTTCAATGTTGAAGCTCATTTTTGGTTGAATGGGTACGTAAATAAGCAAAATTGACGCATTTGGTAGGAAGATAATCCACAAACTTTTGTCGAAACACCATTACATCCATAGTGAATTACTGTTTGGTGCGCTTTATGGACCGGCGGAGTCAATGGTCCATATGGCTTCAAAAACGATGGCGGCCAGAATGTTACTGTCAACGGTGAACGATGCAGAGACATGATTAGAAGTTTTTTCGTACATCAATTTGCTGGTATTATTCTTGCTGACATGTGGTTCCAACAGTACGGAGCCACTTGCCACACAGCTCACGGTACAATTGATTTACTCAGAGAAGCTTTTGATGAACGAATAATTTCTTGTAATTGGCCACCAAGATCGTGAGATTTAGGGTTGGTTGGTTTCCGTGGCTGGCTCGCATAAACCACTACGAGCCACAATTAGCACTAGAGTGCCGTTTTGATACCACTTCCTCGCCGAACGCAATCAGTATTACTAAATCCAACCTGTCGAATTTAGGTATTTGAGTAAATCACCCGGACATGTGGCTGAACAGTCCGAGAGATTGTCGATGAAATATTTGCCCAGAAACTTATTTCTAGTCTTTGCCAAGGCTGGGCATTGACATAGAAAGTGGGTGAGTGACTCCTCTTCCTCTTCGTTTCCGCAGCTCGTACAATGGCTTCTAAACGGAATACCCAGTCTCTCCGCGTGCATACCTACACACCAGTGACCGGTAAAAACCGCTGTGAGCCTTGCGGTATCCGAGCGTCTTCTGTTAATGAGTCTAAAAGACCTATTTTCGCTGTAACAGGGCCAGGTAGCACCTGCCGCTCTGCAAGATTCAAGATCTTTCCACCGTCTGTTAGCCAGCTGACGGAAAAACAGGAAGTTGCTTCTCTTGACGACCGCCAGGGGAATCGCGACCTGTTCCACCAGCGATACATCAAGAGAAGCACCAGAACGAGCCAATTCGTCAGCCTTCTCATTCCCCTCTATGTTCCTATGGCCGGGAACCCATAAGAGAATGATATCAGCTTGACGACTTAGCTCGCTCATCGTCGACCTGCATTCCTTAACGAGCTTTGACTTCACAGTGGTGGATTACAGTGCTTTGAGTGCCGCCTGGCTGTCAACGAAGATAGCTATCTTACGACCTTTCGGTGCGTTATTTTTGGCCATGCTTCCCTAATGGCAAGGACCTCCGCCTGAAAGACTGTGGCCTCGTCGGGTAGCCGGAAAGAGTGGTCCAAGCTTATTTGTGGTGGGTGCACCCCTGCTCCTACACCGCATTCCATCTTCGACCCGTCCGTGAAGATTGAAATGTCAAAATCACTCTGAAAGCTGTTCTCTTTCCATTCCATCCTGGTAGGAAATTGAACCTTGACGTCGCTCTCAAAGCTATTGTGCGCCTCTGTATAGTCTGTTGTTCTCTTGGACATAAGATTATTAACCACTCCTAGTATATTGCTATGTCCATATGGTCGTTCTGCCTAGCAGCCGGTTTCTTTTAACCTAACCGCGCTGTTGCAGACCATGTTTTTGATATGGAGGTCACTTGGGAGAAGATATAGCAGCACAGTGAGTGCTGCCGTAGGGCACGTGCGCATGGCTCCTGTGATTCCTACACATGCCGACCTCTGCACCCCGCTAAGTTTGTGCACTATGTTGCTCTTTCCTAGAGCTGGCCACCAAACAATTGCCCCGTATGTAAGAATCGGACGCACTATCGCTGTGTACATCCATGCTGTTATTTTAAGGCGTAGGCCCCATCTCTTACCAAGCAATCTTCTGCAAGAGTAATAGGCCACAGAGGCTTTCCTAGCCCGTAGCTCTATATTGGATTTCCAATTGAGTTTTGCGTCCAGCATAACTCCCAAGTACTTGGCCTTGTTGGAAAGATGAAGCTGTTGTCCATTCAGAAGAGGAAGGGGGAAAGTCGGTATTTTGGTTTTCGTTGTGAAAAGCATCAGTTCCGTCTTGCTTGGGTTAACGTTTAGACCACATCCTGTGGCCCATCTTAACAGTCTCCCCAGAGCTCTCTGCATGATGTTGCTTATCACACTAGGAAACATCCCTGATACCATGATCACAACGTCGTCCGCATAGGCGACTACCCTTGCCCCTGTCTCCTCTAAAACCTTGAGAATGTTATCTATGACTAACAGCCACAGCAGTGGAGAGATTACCCCGCCCTGTGGTGTCCCTCTACGGACATATCTGGCTAGAGTCGAGTTTCCTAACTCTGACTGCACTGTTCTGGTTTTAAGCATGTTAACTATCCATTCCCCAATGTCTTCCACTACGCCAATCCTAGCTAGAGAATCCTGGATAGCACGTGTACTAACGTTATTGAATGCACCCTCTATATCTAAGAATGCTGCGAGAGAATATTGTTTATAGTAAATCGCCCTCTCTGCCGTGCGGACAACTTCATGTAGAGCCGTTTTCGTGGATCTACCCTTCAGGTATGCGTGCTGGCAAGTCGAGATGGGAAATTTATCAATAATGGACCGAAGATGGAGCTTCAATACCCTTTCCATCGTCTTCAAGAGGAACGATGTTAGGCTGATTGGCCTGAAATCTTTTGCAGACTCATGACCAATTTTCCCAGCATTTGGTATGAAGACTACATTGACTCTTCTCCAACTCATTGGTATGTGGTTTAGATAAATACATGCCCTAAAAATCAACCTTATCCACGGAACTACCCTGTCCCGCAGCTTCTGTAGCATTATCGGAAGAATTCCGTCCATGCCAGGCGATTTATAGGGCGAAAAGGTATTGATTGAGTGTGTGATCTTGTCCTCTGTGAAGATCGAGTCAGCGACTCGTGAAGTTTGCCGTAACCGTACGGGTACTTCCGAATCAGTTGTCGTATCTTTGCAGTCGGGGAAATGTGTTTTGAGTAGGAGGTCAAGTGTCTCAGCAGATGATTCCGTCCATGTTCCGTCTTCATTTTTCAAGAAAGAGGGATTTACCCGTTCCTTGGCCAGAACCTTTCGTAATCTTGCTGAGACAGAATTAGACTCGATCGACTCACAAAATTCCTTCCAACCATTATTTTTGGCGTTCCTGATGGCTTTTTTGTAAGTCTTGAGACAGTCTTTGTAGACTTGTCAGTTGTTATCCATGTAACACTGATTGAAGAGCTTTCTCGTTTTCTCTCTGAGTTTCGAGAGCTCTACGTTCCACCACTGTGGGAAACTTTTATGGCTCCTTCTAATTGGACAGGATATCTTGTACGCTTTGCTGAAAGCTTCCTCAAGATATTTAACCCTCCTTTCAATTTCGTCCTTGGAGTCAATGTTTGAGCATGTAAAGGTATTCATTTTCGATTTAGCTACCCTTGTAAAAACATCCCATTTTATATTGCGTGGGTTTCTAAATGGAACAGAATCCATTGTCTTCAAATTCAAATTGTAGAGTAGCCAACTGTGATCCGAGAAAGATCCATTGTTGGAAACTCTCCAGTTTTCAACCTGAACTTCTGAATTTTCTGACAGAAGAGTTATATCTAGTACCTCTTCCCACCCCGGGAAGCCTTCTGTACTGGGGAATGTGCAGGTTGGATTATTTCCTCTATTGCAAATTAGCAGACTGGAACTACTAATAAAATTGAAAAGCGACTCACCCCTTTCGTTATCCTCGGTGCTTCCCCATAGTGTATGGCGTGCCTTGGCGTCGCATCCTGGAAATAGGGTCGCACTGGCGGTCAACTGCCCAACCTCATCCGGAGGCGCCTCCTCCTTGTGCGCCATCAAATAACCTGTGCAGGATTGAGGACAAAGGAAAGAATTTACATTGTTTTTAACTAAAATACATGTTCTTGGCTAGTCACATACCTTAGCGTATAGTATCTTGTAGTTTTTGTTTCTGAGCCCCAGAATGTCAGTGCCTCTGACCCAAGGCTCTTGGACGATGCATATGTCAACGTCCTCCTCGCCTAGGAAGACGGCAAGAATATCCGAGGCATTCTTGGAATGCTTTAGGCTAATCTGCACGACCTTCAGCATCGGTAGTTGGTTTCTTTGGGGTGCTTGTTGCTTCGACTTGAAGCGTAAGGTCATCCATCAGCTTGTTTGCAACCTGCAACTCATCTGATTCTTCTTCTGATGACCGAAAAATTTTTAGTTTGGCGTACCTCACGCCAAACCGCATTTTGTGGTCAGTTTTCTCCAACTCCTTGACAGAATCTTCGTTTATGGAAAGGAGCAGAGACATGCTGCTCTTTTGTTGATCTTCATCTTTGATGACAATCCAGTCATTCATAGGCATGGTAGGGTTCTGCCGCAACAGGCAACCAAATGTGAGCTCTCGGCCGCCTTGGGATGTCCCGAGCTGGGATAAGCTTAAGCCTTAAGCCTCCCAAGCATTGCTTATCTTAGCAATGCAATTGCCCAGAGAACCACAGAAGGGTCGAATCCTGGTGGAGATGAACACAGATCAGAGAGAAGGTGTTCCATCATCAGCTCTGTTAACCTGGGTTCAATCTCCCCCCATTTCTCCAACACCTTCTTACCGCCGTTGGTGACTTCATCAACAAGTGCCACTGTCAGCTCATCCCGAGCAACGTCGCTAAAAAGCATCTTAGCGCTTGTGGAGGGACCTTTTTCGTCGGTTGTTTTAGCAACTTTACTCTTACGAGTATTTGTAATGGTCTCATCCTGAGAGCGATTACGTTTAGTAGCTTTTATAGGTTTCACGTGAGTGGACATGTACTTCACGTACTTGTCCGCTACGGCCTGGTATTTTACCTTGTCAGCTTGGTTGAACTCATGTACCGTCCCACTCTCCTCATTTTTTTTTTTGCTTAAGATGAAGAGGGCTTTTTGGTACAGGTTCTTTCTGACCATCGCTTCCGACTTGCCTTACCTCGGCCTTGGTGCACTGTTACTTGCCGATACTGTCGATTTTGCGCTATTTCCGATAGCCACCGACGTAGTTTTTGCTGCTGTTGTTGACGCCACAGCCTGCCCGCTGTCAGCAGTGACTAGTTCCTGGCTCGAGGCCAGTAACTCGTCCTCAGAGCTCATACCTAGCTCCACTTCGTTATCTGTTAAGCTGTTTACAAATTGTTTTTAATATTTTGGTTCATTTTTGGTCCCACGAGTGTAGGGGAGAGTAGGTCCACCAGGGCATAGCCCCCTGTACCCCGGCAAGGCTAAAGTTTAAACCGGAGGTCGCCAGGTATCCGGAGTTCACCGTTATCAGACACACTCACGCAGTTCCATTCATCCCATGGGCACGGTTGTTATACACCCGGGATTGCGGTTTTTATCGAGTTTACCTCTCTAGATCCGCCATATTCTGTAAACAGCAGGGACACCTCGAGCAGGATGTGGCTCCTCACCACGTATGGACGGTCTTGAGCACCAAGCCCCTGGTTCTTTACCAGAAAACCTTGTCCCTATCGTGTGATTTAATTCCATTGGACTATTTTCTTTGGGGTTATGTAAAGTCACTCGCCTACTTCGATAAACCAGAGACAATTGATACGGCCGCAAATGCTGTGAAAAATGTGTGAAAATTGGACTTCCAGATTGCGATTTGTGCGCGCCAGCCCTGGCGGCCACATGGCCGAAATCATGTTTAAACAATAATGTCATATAATTGTTTATCCAATAAAGCCAATTTAATTACCTCTAAAAAAAACTCTCTTTGCTATTCTGTACATTCGAACATTATTATGTGCAATAGAATTAGTATTTTGCACATTCAATAGTGCTCTTTGACGTTCACGACTTTTTGCATCTTTTGTTTATTTATTTTTTTTATTTAGTACAGTTACTTAAATTATAAAAGCAACATAATTTAAAGGGAGGAGCACTGCTATGGGTTCGGCTCCTTTTGTATCTTATTTTGCACATTTCTGTTGAACTTTGTGCGACCTTTTTATCTAATCTTATTTTCTTGCTAATACTCCCGTCACTTTTCAGCATTAATTTTTAGCGTTTATTAAAATGGTAAAAAACTTTCATTACGAGACCATTGAGAGTAATATCTAAGCGTAAGCGATATTTATTCTCTCATTTTTCTTTGCCACTAGTACAGATTAATAGAACGCTTGATGACGAGAGTGGGAGACTTAGAAGCACCAGACGAACAGCAGACGAAGATAATAGGAATAACTGTATATCTGTATTGTATCTCATTCTCTCGCAGATTAAATTCTATTGAAGTATATTTTTTCTCTTTTCAATGTGACTGAAATTTATATACAACTAGCGTTTTCTTTGCATTTTGAATTTTTATAAATTCTAACCAAGCAACCGCTGCGCAAATCCTCTACTGACGTCATTGTTTTTATCCATCTAATTTTGTATTTTGTATTTTCTTGCATATAGCTTTGTCCCACTCACAAGGTAAGTGGTATGGTGAGTTTGTTTTGTCGTTTGCAGGGCTGGCGAAACATTGGTTGTACAGTGCGGCCAGGATGCTATAATTATATAGCTATTCTATACTTTTTCTTTTCTTCTTTTCTTATATAATTTCTTGCTATATTTTTGTTTTTTTACATTTATTTTTTTACTTAATTTATCTTTTTCTTTATTTATTTCGAATCATCTTCTTATATATATATTTTTGAAGTGAAACTTCTTTAGCGAAGGGCAAAATCAATATGTGACGATGTGTGTTAACTTTACGAAAGTAACGTACGAATAAGTGGCCGAATGACCGAGCGAGCGTCTATGGAGAAGGGAAGTGCGCGGGTGGCTCACTGATCGTTGTATGTAAAACCAAAGGCTATGACTTTGCTCTTGTTGTTGATGTTTTGTTGGTGTTGTTGTTGCTGCTGTTTGGTTTTGTGTACAATATAACAACAACCACCAGAGACTGTGACTTTGCTTGTGACGTTGTTGTTGTTAATGTTGTTGTTTGGTTTTGTGCACAACATATCAACAACAAACCCGCAATATTGAACTGTTGTTGCTTTGCTTTATATTGAAATTGCATTTTTGAAAAACAAATGACAAAATAAGAACACAAGGTAATTATTGAAGAGAAACTTCTTTAGCGAGGTAAGTCCAAAAAAAGCGTTAAAGTAATCAAATGTGATGATGCGGTTGAGTGACTTTGAGGGGGCGATACACATTGCACATTGGATTTTTCGTCTCAGAGATGTGCAGTGAAGCAGGATAATTTAGTTCGTGAAGCTTATTGTAAAATTGAGCAAACGTTTCATGAAAGAAAGATTCGTTGTCTCTATGGCTCTCATGCATTACGTTGTTGTTTTCACTTGAGAGCGATTGAAACGACGAATCTTTCTTTTATGAAACGTTAGCTCATTATTATAATAAGCTTCGTGAACTTAATTATCCTGCTTCACTTCAATTATGGCCAGCTTAAGTTCGGAGCCTGAACTCCAGGCGGTGATTATAGACCGAGGCAACCCGGAATGGAAGTTTTCGGTCGCTAATTGGCTCAACCTGAATGGGGCCATCATGAGGGCCATCAGCGAAGCTATGACCCGTAAACCAGATCCATTCTTGGCTAAGCTTCGTGGCATAAAGTGGTTCAAAGGCGCAGAGATAGTGGCCTGTGTCAACGAGGAAACCCAATGCTATCTAAGGACACAATACGCGGCATTGGTGAATTATGACTTATTGCGAAGCTGGACGTAGTACCGAACGGACCTTCGTCCGAGGGTTGGCACGAGACAATGATGGGGGGAAGGATCTCTGGTTCAAAATTGGATCGGAGTCTAAGAACCTAATCATGAGTAACAAGTGCCAACTGAATCTGGGGATGGGTAACCTGAAGGCGATTATCTTGGATCCAGATGACAGGTCAGGAAAGCAAACTAAGAGTGGTACAGATTAATCTGCATCACTCTAGGGTGCCTTCCGAGGATCTGCTGTAATTTATGGAGGATGATATGGTTGGCAACCCATAATCAGTGAACTATTGGAGGCCTTTTTAGATACCACTCTGCAGTGGGCTCAGCAGAATGGTCTTGGGGTTAACCCAGATGAGACCGAGATAGTGTTCTTTACAAGAAAATATAAGATACCAGGTTTCCGAGTTTAGGTGGTACGCAGTTAAAACTTACGAAGGAAGCGAAATGTTGTTCTGTATTCTAAACTTTCTTGGAAGAGAAACTCTGAAGAAAGAATAAAAAATGAATTAGGTGCTTTCTACGTCTGTAGGAGGATGTTTAGCAAGAGATGGGGGCTTTAGCCGTATATTATCCACTGGTTCTATACAGCAGTTGGAGACCTATCTTAACCTCTGCATCGCTACCATACAATCTTCATAAGGTGCAAAGAATAGCTTTTCTAGGAATTACTGGATCTCTACGATTCACCCCCAGGCGGCTCTGGATGTTATTCTCAATCTGGCACATATCTCAAGTACGTAGCGGCTAGAACTGCAGTCGGACTGTGGGTACTGCATATCCATCGTTAAGCCCTGTGTTTTTAGCCACAGCACTATCCTACAAGTAGTGAGAGTTTAAGCTGATGGTGGAGTATGTGACTACGGTGTGCCAGCACTAAAATGGAATGACAATTTTAAGACAAGATTCCTGGGTAGAGATGATTGGAAATGGGGTAACGTCATTAGACGGGACGAACTTTCGATCTATACTGATGGATTCAAGACGGTTGACGGTACAGGTACAGGCATCTTCTCGGAAGGGCTAACAGCTCAGCTTTCGAATCGTCTACCTGACTGGTGCAGCGTTTTCCAGGCAGAAACCTACGCGGTATGGCAAACGGCAAAGGTAATTAACGCCTTGTGGGAGACATCGAGGCATATATCGATTTATGTTGACAGCCAGTCCGCTATCAAAGCTTCAAGAGCAAAGTGATACGTAGTACTGTAGAAACTCTAAATCAGGCTCGGCAACACACTATCACAGTCATCTGACTACTACAGGATATACTCTCATGCCTGGAAGTGGAAACCAGGGATCTAGCAGGCAGGAAGTGGGCAAATGAGTCTGCCTGCACTGTCGCAAAGACACTCTGGCCTTGCAATCAACCAATGAGAACCTCCGAGCTCCTTGACTTTAAGAAGAAAAGTGTTTTTATCGAATAACCAAACCGCTTCAACTGAATGTTAGTAGGGCTGTCAGCATATAAAAACATTGTACTACAGTTTTTTATTCTTTTTATTATTAATATGTTTAATTAAATAAACGGTGCAAACGTGTCTGCTCTTAAAGATGAATTAAGAAGTGACATTATTACGATTTTACTTTCAAAATTGTAAAAGAAAAATTTATATATTTTCTTCCCGCCAAATGTACCAATTTGCATGACAACTCTACTGTGTAGTAATTCTGTCGTTTTCTGTGACTGTCACATATCAGTTGATTTTCGTTTACATTGCAAATTTCTTCAACAAAAGAGATTACTAAATAAAACCATTAAATATAAAATGCCTGTCGCAAGCTTAAAGGCCATTGATTTCTTACGGAGAAATGAATTGATAGAAGAAAAATTACAACGGAAACGCCTTTTGTTTGTTTCGTTTCTTCTTTCTTTTCCAACTTGTCCTTAACATTCCGATTTTGCTTGATACAAATTTTTAATTCACTTTTACTCAAAATGCACAGTAAATGCGTGATTATTTCTTTATTTATTTAACCCATGAATCCATATTTAAGTATGCATACAGTTTATAATTTTATAGAGTTCTAACTATGACAATAACTTTACTACTAAGAAATAAGAAAATCAGATTATAAATTACAATGGTTTTACAAAAAAAAAAATACGCGTGTGCCATCGTACACGTGATAGAAGTGAAACTTCTTAAAAACAGACCGAGTGTTTATCTCAAAACAATTACAACCTTATATTTAATATTCTTTGTGAGTACTCAGTTAATAATAAATAAGACCAAAAATATTCTGGTTTGAATTATGTTATTCAATATTTACTGGTTCGTTGGTTGGTGGTTCAATTGATATTACTGCTATAAATGATTTGTGATAGCTAAAATATGTGATATATGCCCGTGATTCGATATTTTCGATAAATGCATTGAAAATTGAAGAATTTGAAGAATTTTCAATGCATTTTCAAATTATATACACTGATATCATTCAAATTCTTCAATTTTCAATGCATTTTCAAATCATATTCAACACTAAATGCATTATTTATTACACTGATATGTGAATGACGTTAAAAATTGAGAACGACACATAACTGTAAACAATTGGCGCCACCTCTATATCTTACACCATGGTTAATGGCAAAGAATCATTTGAAGAAAAATTTACATTTGCTCTCTGATGGTCATATTGAAAAATTGTCAAGCTCTCGTACTATTGCTTGAATAGCATTATAAGTTTGTCAAGAAGTTTGTTATGCCGGACACACATTATGCGACTCATTATACAATTTCATTTAGCTTGTGGAGACTCGCAACGTGTGCGAGGGCGGATCATGGCACGATTGCATGGAAAATCAAAAACTTTTGATCTTGATCGTACAATCGATCGCATAATGTGTGTCTGGCATAACACACAGAAGGAGACAAAGAGAAACCACATAAAGTAAATACATATGTTCTTCATCAGTCTGTCTGTCATTCTGTCTATCTGTCCGTCTGTATTGTTGTGTTAAACAATGTGTCTACGTTTGCCGTCTGTTGTTCCCTCTTGCACAAAAATTAGATAAACTGCAAGCTTCTGTGTGTTTCTTGTTCTCTTTTCTTCGTGCATTCGCTTGTTTTTGTACAACACACATGTATGTTGTTGTTATAAACATTTTTATACACACGAACTGCATGTTGTTGTTGTGGAAATGTAATCTCTTTATTTATTTACTGGTGGATTTTCCAAAAATTTTATTATTTGTTGGGGATATGGGAATAGAAATACACAACTTAAACTAAAAACTAAGAAAACTAATTACGAATTAGCTCGATTCAACACTGGAACGGTGCATCATTTGATTTCTTATATGAAAATGATTTTTAGATTGAGAGATTTTTGCACCAATCATGCAAATATCTGCCCTTACTTGAAGAAGATATGTAGGGTAGAAAAAGGGTAAATTAAAAATCTGTTTTAATAACTTCTTTTTTCATTAACAGTGGATGTGGTATTAGAATTGAATTCTGCTATGTTTTGGAAGCGATAGTTGAGGAAACGCTTATAGTCTCCCAGTTAGCTTTAGAGTACTGTAGAGTTTGCTTACATGAAGTGGTTATGGTAGACCTGAATTTACTTATAATAGGTAAATGATCGGATGAAAGGTCATTATGAACTATTGGCTCGGAGAGAAGATGAGGAGTGCTTGTTATAAAAAGATCAATGGTAGAAGTTTCAACTTTATAACATGATGGCATATAAGTGAGATCCCTAGGGTGTATTATACACAATTTTCCTTGCATAGAGAGTTCATTTAATGCAATTCCATTGTCGGCTACGGCAGTTTAGATCACCACCAACTAAATAACTTCCTATGATGCGGTATAAATAGTAAATCTGATCTAAGCAATTCTTTTTTTTTTTCTAGATTTACACCGGTCTTTCCTATACATGGAATAGCCAGGAAGAGCGAATCTGTCATTTGAGGATAGCCATATCTCGCATAAGAGGCAGATATCTACTTGTTTTGTTATTAAGAAATGCAAAAGTTCTAATCTTTTGTTTAGTACGGCACACGAATTCCATGCCATGATATTGTAATGATCTCTTAAACTATTTGTCAGAGTAAACATATATATATAGCTTACTGAGTAATAGTATTGAAGTGCTCTCTTTTGTTTATGCAGCAGCTTAGCTTCTCTAGCAATTAATTTAAGAGTGAGTTTATTTCGTTTATCGAAAACAGTTGAGGTGATGTTGACTGCGTCGTACGGTAGTTGTTTTTGCTGATAAGAGCATGCTTATAACTTCGAAAGTTGTTGTTTGTTTGCGAGTTTGACAAGCATTATAATTGCTGTGAATGCCGTTTGTTCTTATGTCTTTTACATTAACATTGTTTTGGATGCTACGTTTTCCTTTTTGGTTTCTCATTTTTAGCATCGACAGGTAAGAAGCACGACAGGGGCATGCTGAATCAGTGGAGGGGTGATCACCTTTACAGTTGGCACAGCAAAAAGAGTCATTACTTGTGCAGAGCGAAGACTTGTGCGGACCAGCACAGTAAGAGCATTTTGTTTTGACACTACAATTGCTAGATCCATGTCCAAAGAGCTGACAGTTATAGCATTGTGTTAGTTGGATTTTGATTTAAACTTCCAACGAACTTTCGTATTGTTAATGCAAGAGTGTTGTTTTCTTAAGTCTTGCAGTCTTATTGATCCGTTTTCAAAGTATACAACATAGAGAAGTAGGGTGTACCCTACTCTTGTAGTTCTTTCAATAGTTTTACATCGCTACACTTAAGCCCGCGATCTGTAAGCATCTCTTAAATTTCATCGTTATCTAGCCCAGAGAGAACAGCCTTGTAGGGTCTTGTTTGTCGTGTTTCGTGGGTGTAAAATTCTATTTTATTTTCATGCAGGGCTTGGCACATTAAGTTGAAATCCATAGAAGAGTTCACGAAAACTTTTATTCCAATGGAAATAGTTTTTATACAATATTTTGATATCAAAGCTGCCTTCACTAAGTCATGACAGCCTTTGAGGTTTTTTTGAGAACGGTGATTGGTGGCGGCGATATTGCCCTTGTTGATGTAGGCTGGTCAACTTCGCTCGCAGCATCAGTATTACTGTCTTCATCCTTGTCGATGGTTTGGAGAGGACGGAAGTAATTACGATACTGGGACTTACCATCATCGACATTGGTTTTGTGCAACCGCGGCATCTTTTGCCTGTTTGGTGCGGCAGGAGCGCTAGACTTATAGGTAGAAGGACTAATGAGTCGTATAATTTCTGCTGCTTATTCGGCCTCAGATAGAATGCTAGTGAGGGTAATGTGGCTTGGAAATTTAAAGTCGATTGATAACTCGTGCTTTACTTGAAACGACAAGTGTAGCAATTTTATTTATACAACAACCGTACACTTTGAGAGTTTGCGATCAACTGATACGTGATTAATAAACATTTTAAACATAACAGCGTTGTAATTATGTTTATTACTTCAATATACAAGACAATTTATTGATAAAACAGAAACTCCGAAAAATTCAACAATACATTTAAAACGATTTGGCATCCCTTTGCTCAATTGGTTTTGCCGACTGAAGGAGGCTTACAAGATATTTCGAAAAATAGTGAATTAATAGTTTAAAAAAATGAAAAGTTATTAAAAAAATTATGCAGAGTACTTTCAAAAAGTATAATCGGTCCATTCGTAGCAATGGTTTTATTTAAAAAAATGTTCTTATGGGTGACAATAACCAATTATCCAAACTAATCACAGAGGAATCAAATACTCCCGAAAGAGTTTACTGTGGAACCAAAAAATAATAAAAGTTCAATAAAATTGCCACTCAAACTGTGTTCTTTGTTGATAAGCAAACTGTAACAGAGAGAATATAGTGATGTTAAGAAAGGAAGGTTGGATGCAACATGGAGGAGTGTGAAGAGTATTACATCTTTGGCATAGCCAATGATAGCCATCAGTTTGGTTTTTAGTCGATTTATTAACTCTAATATTTTTATATTGCCAATTATTTGTTGTAGTTACAAAGTGTTTATAAAAATAAAAAAACTAAAAAAAAAAAATTTTTAATTAACAAATCACGTTGTTGCCAACTATATGTTATCGGTCACTCATCTAAACACTACCCAAGCCACGTGTTGCTTAATTTCTGATCGACAAGAAAATCGTTAACCAAAATTGCCTATGACGATGACGCAAATGTCAAATTTTACCTTACCGAAACCAAAGATGTTTCACATCAAAAATTGTTTTTCTTTCTCTAAGAATTTATGGAACGACGCACTTACATAACTTATAAAACTGCCTTCCATTATCTAAATAATAGTTGATTTAGACAGGCCGTGCATCACGATGATATGCTTTGGTGTTTAGACAATTCATTTCGTATCATTAACAATTGTTTTTTGTTTTGAATGTGCATAAGAAGAAGAAAATGTTTGTTGAATTGAGAGACAGTAAATAAGAAAAATAATAAAAAAATATTTTTAAAATGGAAAATATATTATTTAAAAGATTTATTAATAATTGCAAGCACGCTGTTACGTTTAAATGTAAATTTAAAACACAATATATATCCGGAAATGGCAAAAAACTTGACCACACTATCAGACATTTCCCAGCCCTGGTCTGCATCAAAGGTATATCAATGCGTGATGCGACCAATGACGCGCATCACATTCTACAACAACAACCCCTAAATGACGTCATTTTCCTTGTGGTTGTTGTCGATTGTGATGTGCGTCATTGGTCGCATCATGAGCGACTCGCATCATGGCCCTGTCTAAAACGTCTATAACAGTGAAAACCGTATCAAAGTCCGTTATTTGGTTTAGAAGAATTGAGCGGTGACTGATACATATTGTTTATCCATTTTGTTTTATATTGTATATATGTACTATGAAAAGATAAATTAAATTTCTGTACATATTAACATGACTATGTATGTTTGTTTGTAGGTTCAGAGTCAAGGTAGAGGTAACGTTTTTATCATTCCCGTCTCGTTATTATTTTGACGGCAACGGCATCGTAGTCGTCGCTATGTCGTGTATTGTACGTTTGGCTTAATATAATGTTTTCAACGACGAGTACCCACTTAAGTATACCTATGTATATACACATTCACATATGGATTCATTGCATATATGTACATATACATATACGTTGCGCACTGTTATTGCTCGTTCGGTCATCTTCTTTGACTATATATTTTGGTTCTTTGCTGTTTTGGCTATATGCACATTCATACATTTATACATTTGTATGTATATTTCTAATTTCTTTGCTTGTTTTGGGGTTTCTGCTATTGTTGCTTATTATTGGTTTAAACTTAAGTTAGCTTGGCATGGTCTGTCTGCTTGTTTGATCGATTTTTGCTGCTGTTTTCTTGCCGGCTTGATGTAAAAGAAACATTTTTTATACTCTTGACGGGAGTGAATAGTATTATAAGTTTGTCATGACGTTTGTAACACACAGAAGGAGACATCGCAGACCACATGAGGTATATTTATTTGTGATCAGCTCGATGAGACGAGTTGATTTAGCCAAGTCCGTCTGTCCGTCTGTATCAAAACTAGTCCCTCAGTTTTTGAGCTAGAGAGCACATAGGTTTCTTTTTACAATGCGCTGTAAATTTGTCGGAATCAGGCGAATCGGACCACTAGGGGGGTACCTCCCATACCACTGAAATTAATGTTCTTAATAGAAAAAGTTTCTGTTTTTTAACATATCGAACTCAAATTTGAACACTATAAGTTTCTGGTCCATATTCATCAACCATGTAAATTTCATGATCCTAGGGTTACCAGGAGGGGTACCTGCCATATTAACCCAAATTAAATGACAAACTTATAAAAACACAATAAAAATACAGTGCCACTCAAACTGTGTTCAATGAAACTCTAACAGAGAGAAATATAGTGATGTTAAGAAACGAAGGTTGGAAGCAACCCGGAGGAACGTTAGGAGTATTACATCTTTGGCATAGCCAATGATAGCCTTCTTTCTGGTTTTTGATTATTTTAAGTAAAGGGTGGGCCATCTATCGATTTCATATTGATCCACGGGTTAATTAGACTCTGGCAATGCTTATGTCATTCTGTTCTGTCATAAAATTCAGTATATTATCTCCGCTGAACGAAATGAATCGGTTTACGATACATATTTGTCGGAATCAGCCGAATCGGACCACTAGGGGTACCTTCCATAGATACCCCACTTAAATTAAGTTTTTTATTAGAAAAAACTTTTTGTTTTTTGACTCATCAAACTGAAATTTGGACACTATAAGTTTCTAATCCATATTCATCAACCATGTAAATTTCATGGGTCTTATAAGAAAAAGTTGTTTGTTTTTTGACTTATCAAACATTTGAACACTGGAAGTTTCTGGTCCATATGCATCAACCATGTTAATTTCATGATCCTTGGTTTACCAGGAGGGGTTCCTCCCATACAAACCCACATTAAATGACAAACTTATAAAGAGTAATTGTACAGTAAAGTGCCACTCAAACTGTGCTCATATTTGATACTCAAACTGTGTTCTTTGTTGACAGTCAAACTGTAACAGAGAGAATTTATTGATTCTAAGAAAGGAACGTTGGATGCTACCCGGAGGAGCATGAAGAGTATTAAATCTTTGACATAGCCAATGATAGCCTTCTTTCTGGTAATCTTAATTCTAAAATCTTATTAATAATCCAAGCGCGTTAATTTTTTTTTTTTCAAGAAGATACTCATGGCCCGTGCCACGAGTTATGTCGGATTTCTACCGACTTAAAAGATCCCTATCGCCTCGAAACCCTTTAATCCCTACGGAACTACCAAAGCATTACTTCGTAGGGAGGGGAAGCGTTAATTATATTTACTTATATAAGTATGTACATATGTGCTCATTAATCTGTATTTGTATCTGTTTATTTAAATTTTTACTTTAATAAATATAATATTGTTATCCTCTATTACTTTAAGTATTCAATTTTCTTTTTTGTTTTGTTATTATTCCATTCCACAAAAAATTTTCTTCCACTCACCCTTTTTTAATCAACAGTCTTAGACATTAGTATTTCAAAAAAAGAAAATTATATAAATTCATGATTTAAAAAAAAATGAAAACAATTGAAAAACCTTTTTTTTAGTTGTAAGTAAGTATATTAAAGATTTTTTTGCCAAGGAAGGTATTTTATATTATTGTATTATATATATGGGTATATCCACGGTGTTGAACGTGGCCATTGTGCACATTCAAAGTGATATGAAAGTCAGATAAAACATATTTTAGATTCGCCTTTCATATAATCGTATAGATCCGTAATAGTACTGTCATTGGTGTTTCAGTCTGTTTCAGGCGAAATATTGGCTACAAAATAAGAACAAGAAAAGGAGCGGTTCGAACGTCACAAAAAGAGAAGTAGGTTTTGTGATCATCTTTATAAACTTCAGATTCTGCGAAACTAAACACAATATTTTAAAGCAACAAATTTTAAAATGTTAAGAAATAAGAAAGCATGGGTAGTTTTTTTTTAAATTTCATTTTTAAGCTCATTCGAACGTGACATGTCGAACGTGACATTTTGAAGTGAAACTTCTTTAGCGACGTTGAGCAAAAATGTAGTACAAATTTGGAGTGAAAAAATACAGATTGTAACGTTTTTCGGATTCTGTATCTCATGAACCACACTAGTTAGACACAATTTTCACAGAATGTGTATTTCAATTGCCATATCCCCAACAAATAATAATATTTTTGGAAAATCCACCGGAACAGTCTCAAAAAAGAGATTACATTTCCACAACAGCAATATGCAGTTTGTGTGTATAAAAATGTTTATAACAACAACATGCAAGCAAACGATTGTGTGTTGTACAAAAACAATCGAATGTACAAAAAAAAGAGAAGGAGAAACACACAGAAGACCGCAGTTGAACTAATTTTTCGGCAAAAGGGGATAGACGGCAAACGAAAACACGACAACAACAATTACACACGCTAAAAAAAAGAAATGTAACATATAGACGGATAGACAGATGGACAGACTGAAAGAGAGACATAGCTAAATTAACTGGACAGAATATTTTGTATGCAAATGTTGTATTGTTGTATTTGTTTTGAGGTGATCTCTCTCTCTCTGAGTCTGTTTTTAAGAAGTTTCACTTCTATCACGTGTACGATGGCACACAAGCAATTTTTTTTTTGACTATTTTAAAATAAAACTATATGTACATATTTCTTTTTTATCTTTATGTATAAAATTTGAGTGTACAAAATTTTGTGACAATTTTTCTCCTAAATGGCTAGACCAATTTCGATATATTTTTTTTTTGTTTTACTTATGGGGTCACCAAGATGGTTTATGCTTCAGTTAGACCCGGTAGGTGGTGCTGTTGTCGAGATACACGCACTTTTTTTTTTATCAAATTTTTAACAATTTTTAATATAGCGCTCACTATATTAAACAAATTTTAATAATTATTTTTGAAGTGAAACTTCTTTAGCGAGGTGTAAGTCCAAAAAAAACGTTATGGTAATCAAATGTGCTTATGAGGGGGAGTGACGTTGATGGGGGATACACATTGCACATTGGCTTGTTCGTCTGCAGCGTAGAGAATGTATGTTTATACATGAGTAAGAGAGAGATAAAAAATCCTTTACTGATGTGTGTTTAACGAAGAGCGTACGAACAAATGAGAATAGCCGACCACCAGCCGAAGATGCTTTTCACTCTCTCTTTCTCTCTCTTCGTGTGTGTCGTCGTTGTTGTTGTTGCGAGTGAAAATACAACAGAGCTATATTTCTCAATTTGCGTTTGTTGTTTGGTTTTGTGCACAACAACATCAACAACAACACACCCGCAATTACTACAGTTGCATTTACGCTCTTCTCTTCAATCATATGTGATTGATCTCGTATATCAATTTGTGTGCATGTCGCTGAAATTTTGCTGTTATATGTCATATACATAAATCAATACGTTATTTGACCCAATTATTTAAATTATTAATTATAATATGCTATAATGAAATAAATGAATAATATTATGGAACACAGTTCTAGTTTTTTTTTTAAATTAAAAACTAAAACTTGAGTCCTAACACTTTGTGCATCAGTTTCACTTCAATAGTGTGCTTATATAGGTGAGGCACATTACTTTTTTTTAAATGCAAATGAATGCTAATGAAAGGAGTTGCATAATTATTTTTTTATGTAATAAGTTTTTTGAAAACAACTGTAAGACCAAGCATAAAAATTTTTTTTAAGTTTTTTCATTTTTAATGCTTTGGTTGTTGTTATTGCTGAATTTTTCCTTTCATTTAATGAGTATGCACAATAGCATTGCGCTCTTTGTTTATTTGTTTGTGTATTTGATGTTCATTGAGAGCGGGGCAGGCGAGAGAGGGTGTGCTTCATGTTTCGTTGGCTAACGCTGGACAGCAAACCGGCGTAGCAACGCGTGCAGGGCAATTACAGCTTAGTATATATTTAAAGAAAATTCTTAAATCAATGAAAAAATTAAACAATGGTTTACATCAAGTACCTTTTTTTTAAAAAAAATATGCAGTCCGAACTGCTTCCATTCGGCGACCATCGCAAGAAAAGGTGTGCAGTTTGTGGATACCTGGAATGCTTTTTATCAGGTGTGCTTTTATCGAATAATCAAACCATTTCAACAGAATGTTAAAGTTTTTTATTTTTTTTAATATTAATATTTTTGAAAAAATAAACGGTACAAACTACCATTAAAGATGAATTAAAATGTCAAATTATTACGATTTTACTTTCAAAATTATAAAAGAAAAAATTAAATATTAAAAATATAATATAACAATTTGCACGACAACTCTACTATGTAGCAATTCTATGGTTTTCTGTGACTGCCACTTATCAGCTGTTTATCGTTTACATTACAGATTTTTGCAACAAAAGTGATTACCAAATAAAAACATTAAATATAAAATGCCTGTCGCAAGCTTAAAGGTCATTGATTTCTTACAGAGAAATGAATTGATAGAAGAAAAAATACAACAAGCGTTTCCGTTGTTGTTTGTTTCGTTTCTTCTTCTTTTCCAACTTGTTGTTCACATTTCGCTTTTGCTGTTAGCAACATGCCAACTTGAAACAAGTTTTTAATTCACTCTTTCTTAGAAAGCACAGTAAATACGTGATTAATGAACATTTTAAACATAACAGCGTTCTTCTTAGGTTTATTACTTTAATATACATCACAATTTTTTGATCTATTCGATAAAACAGAAACTTCGAAAATTTCAACATAACATTTAAAACGAGTTGGTATCCCTTTGCTCGATTGGTTTTGCCGACTGAAGGAGACTTACAAGATATTTCGTAAAATGGTGAGTTAATAGTTAAATGTTTTTAAAGAAATTATGCACTTTACTTTCAAAAAGTATAATCTATCCATTCGTAGCAATGGTTTTATTTAAAAAAAATGTTCTTATGGGTGAAAATAACCAATTATCCAAACCAAACACAGAGGAATCAAATACTCCCGAAAGAGATTTCTGTGGAACTAAAAATCGGAAATCTGGTGGAGGAAGAGTTTTTTGTGGCACCATTTTTCATTTAATCTTAATGACGCCTTTTTAATTTGCTGTGAGGAGACAACCAAAAAATGATTGAGCGTCTGACGAAACCAAATTTTTAGACTTTGTTATTTGTCATACCTTTCTTTTTAAAACAGCACTCACTCCATCAACAGCACACTTTCCGTTTGAAGTTGCGAAGAAATTCCATTGCATAAAATTACATTCTATTCTTTTCATTAAATCCGGTAGGCTTGATACCATGAATTTATTTTTAAATTGCGAACTACTTCCGTTAGAGAATATGAAAATTTTACATAGACTACCGAACAGGATTTGGATCTCTGCTAAAAGCTTCATTAAAAAACAAAAAACATCGTTTTTGCTGTGGCTTGGCTTATCACTGATGATGGCGAAAGACTTTGCCTCTCCCAAAAAACAAGTCATACAAGTGAATTTAGTTACCTGCTGGTAGCTTTATTGTGCACTCTGTACCTCATTTTGGGTGAAAAGGCGGTAATTCTTGGCGAAATCGATTTGAAGAGTTAACTCAAAAGGCTTTAAATCTTTTTTAATCTCCTCAAAATATTTTTGTTGCTCCCTCTTAATGAAAAAATGGTACTTAAATGGAGAAATCTGCGCCTCAAGTTGGTACATGAGGTCTGATAAAGGTGCAACGTTATTTGAAAGGGTTATATGATTATCTACATTTCGCCAATTTTGCCACTTCACATCATCTTCCATTTTGCATACTTTTTTTGTATAATTGATAGGCCTCAGACACCGTCATCACCATGAAGCGTTTGGGAACTATTTCTCCATCTAATAAAATAGTGTTTTTTTCCAGCAGCTTGTACGCTTATATCTAATATATCCAATATAAAAATCTTTGACGTCCTTTCTATGCCTTTTTTTGGTCTCCATAAACATGCTGTTGGATTGGCTAATATTATTGTCATTATTGGAATAAGCATATTTTTTTTTCAAAACATCGAGAACTTTTAATTTTTTTGTTGTGTCCATTGGCAGTGCATCCTCTTCTTTTTTTTACTTCTTTAGCCAACGTGTGCTTATATTTGTAGGGCTCCGAAGGACTGTTTTGAGTTTCCTTTTTTTCTCTCGACTTCTTCTTTGCCGCATTCGGTCCATTTCTTTCTTCCGCTCAATCATTTTCTTATCATTAACAGCCCATTTTGTCCACCTATTTCTTTTATTCTCTGTTAAAGACCTCAATAGATGGCAACGTACATGCATCATCATAGGATGGCAACGCCTTAAGCGTGTCATTCTCTTTATTCCCAACCGTCTTTGACCACACACTCAACGACTAACAACTGTGCATAGAATAAAGAAGAATTATTCCCAACAAAGTTTATGGGCCCAGGTGCCGCGAAAAATTCAATTAATTGAAGTTAAAAGTGTTACATTGAAATGAGTGTGCCAGGTTTGATGCAAATCGAGAAGCTCGATTGTGGCAAATACGATATACGGAACGTCCAAATGAAAAGTGTGCTGATTCACTTGGAGTAAATTCATCGCATATTAGGCACATTAAGAATTGTGCGACGTCTTTGATGGCATGGACAAAGCTAGAGAGCAAGTACAATTCATCTGGACCTGTCAAGAAGGTATCGCTCTACAAGAAACTTATACGTATGGCAGAAGGAGATGATGTGCAGCAATACGTTAATGAATTCAGAATGCTTGTGGAGAAATTGTCGGAATTTGGTATCGATATTGACAAAGAACTAGTGGTAATCATGATGCTTTCAAGTTTGCCAGATAGCTATAAGAATTTTGTTGTGGTAATGGAAACAAAAGATGAATTGCCAAACCTAGATTTTCTTTGTGCAAAACTAAGTGAAGAGGAAGACCGTCGGCGTCAAGCAGGCGGCAGTCAAAATGTAAGTAGCGAAACTCAAATATATATAGCAAGAAATGTCTACAACAAGAAAAAGCGAGAGAGAAAGAGTTTTGATTCAGACATTTGGTATATTGATAGTGGTGCCAGCACACACATGTGTAGTGACCGTAGCGCATTTGTTAGTTTACATAAACACAAAGAAAAAATAAGTTTGGCTGGCGATAAGTATATGTATGCAGAAGGCATAGGCGACGTACAATTGCAAGTAAGCAAATGCGAAGAGTTGCTAATGAAAGATGTTTTATATGTACCAACTATGAAAGGGAATTTCTTCTCAGTGTCAATAGCTGTTCAGCGAGGGTTGACAGTAGAATTCTCAAAGGAGAATGCAATTATTCGTAAAAACGGTACAACAATATTAGTAGCCTGCAAAACTGATGGCTTATTTTCATTTGGACATATCAACTACGGCAGTTTGAAGCAACTTGCGAATAATAATATGGTTCATGGTTTGGATAAGATAAATTTTAATAATAAAAATAAGTGCATAACATGGATGTAGTTCAAAATCACATCAAAGGCGTTTCCTCAGGCAGCAGAAAGTCGAGCAAATAATATTTTGGACTTAATACACACAGATGTATGTGGGCCGCTGCAAACTACATCGGGTGGAGTTGCGAAGTACTTTGTCACTTTCATTGATGACAAGTCCTGTCGTACATTTGTATACTTCTTGAAGGCCAAGAGTGAGGTATACGAAAAATTCGTCGAATTTCAAAATGTTATCAAGCGACAGACTGAACAAAAAATTAAAACTGTGAGAAGTGATAACGTCAATGAATTTGTTAACAAAGAATTTAACAAATTGTTTAAGGATTGTGGCATTAAACGTGAATTAACAGTGCCATATTCACCACAACGAAATGGTTGAAAGGATGAAACGAACGATCATGGAAATGGCAAGGAGCATGTTTTATGAAAGTGGCATGTGTGAAATGTTTTGGACTGAAGCAGTGCAAACGGCTGTTTACCTGAGAAATAGATCACCATCAAAAGTGCTTGACGGGATGACACCAATTGAATCGTTCACTGGACGAAAACCATCCGTTCGACATCTGAGAATGTTTGGATCCACGGCAGTACGTTTAGACAAAACACAACATAACAAATTAAAACCCAAGGGAAGAGAATATAAAATGATTGGTTATTCAAACACATCTAAAACTTATCGATGCTGTGAAGAGATACGTAATTGAAGCACGTGATGTTTTGTTTGCGGAGAGAGTCAACGAAGAAAAGGATGTTGTAGTGCTGAACGAACTTTTGATTTGGGAGCCTAACATCGAAAATACAGAAGAAGTTAATGTGCTTGAAAACGATAATGATAGTAACAATGACATGTTTGAGGATGCAGAATCCAAGACTCAATCATGTGATGAATTAAATGATTTACAAGGTGAATCCGACGATGTCATCAGTGAGGAGGAGCAAACAGTTAAATATGGTCCAGGACGTCGACATTTAATGCGAACAGGAAATCCAGGTCGTCCCAGAAAAATTAAAAATGTGTTGAATGCTATGCACCATGCAACTAATGTCAAAATTCCTGAGACTTTGACAGAGGCTTTAAACGGCGCGCAGAACAATGAGTGGTCAGCAGCGGTAGGCGTAGAGTATGATGCGCTTACAAAGAACAAAACTTGGACGATGATGGACCTGCCAAAAGGTCATTCTCGGCTGCAAGTGGGTGATGAACATGGCAAAATCGAGCGTTACAAATGCAGACTGGTAGCAAAAGGCTGCAGCCAGAAACTTGGAGTTAATTACACAGAAACATTCTCACCAGTTGTACGCTATGCAACTATACGAATGTAACTTGCCTTAGGTGCAGCATTGAGAATGCAGGTACATCAAATGGATGTGTGCACAGCATACTTGTACAGTACTCTAAGTGATGAAATCTATATGCGGCAACTAGGAGGATTCATTGAAATAAACAATCCAAACAAGATACTGAAGCTCAACAAAGCTATATACGTCTCAAACAATCAGGATGTGAGTGGAATTTACTTCTGGATACTGTACTAAAAGAAATGGGCTGAATAAGGCGTGCATCAATGAACCGTGTTTATACAAGAGAAACACAAATGGTGATGTATCATTAATTGCAATTTATGTTGACGATTTAATTAGAGCGTGCAGAGACGACAATGAGATGGTGGAGATCAAGAATTACATGGGAAATAAGTTTGATTGTATCGACAAAGGACAAATACGATCTATACTGGGCATAAATGTAGAGCGAGATGGTGAGCTAGGTGCAATATCCATAAGCCACACGATATACATCACTGATCTACTGCAACGTCATGACATGAGTCAGTGCAAATCGGCATCCACACCGTTGCACATTGGGTTTAACATTCGATGCGATAGTGACACATGCAGCAAGGTGGACGAAAGACAATATCAAGCTGTTATTGAGGAACTAATGTATTAAGCGGTGTGTACACGTCTAGATATACTACATTCAGTTTCTAAACTCGCACAACGAAGCATGGATCCGCATATTGAACACGATGCGGCAATAGAACATGTATTGCGCTACCTATAGTCGTCGGCCGATCTCAAACTGACGTATCAGATAAGGCAAGATAAAAGCAAATTTGCAATCGAATTATCATAGACATAGGTCATAGTGTTACTACAAGCTAGGCAGGGTCAATAACAAGTTAAATAACATGAGTACTACCGACACGAACTTAAGGGAATCAAAACTGATTTCTTTGCTTGCCCAACGTACGGTGATTGAGAATCACATAAAAAACGTACAACGTAAAGTCATTGCAGATGGGGCATTAGAAGAAGCTAATGTTTTAGATTGTAGACTAAATATTCTGGAGTCGCACTATCGTCAACTTATCCAGATTCAAACACAAATTGAGAACTTGGACACCGTTGATGGTTGTTGAGCCGAATTAGATGAGTTGTTCATTGCTGCAAAAGTAAAAATCCTTTCGTTATTAGGTAAGCGTTGCAGCAATGAACATAACTCAACGCTGTTAAGTTCCACAATGTCAACTGGTCAAGCACACGTAAGCAGATTACCAAAATTGAAGTTGCCAAGTTTCGATGGAAAGTACATCAATTTTAAAAGATTTAAAAGCTCCTTTACAAACTTAGTACATAGCGATGCGTCTATTCCAGTCATCGACAAATTTAACTACTTAGTTGACTGACTGTCTGGACCAGCACTTGAAGTTGTACAATCGTTCCAACTTACAAAAGCCAACTACAGCAAGGCATGGGTCCGATTAGAGGCAAGATACGACAACGATGTATTGATCTTTCGTGAGTGTATCGAGAATTTGTTTTCTTTGCCCATGATATGAGATCCTGAAGCAACAGCACTGCAGAAGCTTGTCGACACTGCATCAGCAATACGTGGATCACTTCTTACCATTAGATCTGCTGAAGAGATAATGAACAACGTCATGATTCACATTCTGCTAACCAAAGTAGACCTGGAGACCAGAACGAAATTCAACGAGAAGCAAGATTTCGAAAAGCTGCTTTCAAGGGATGATTGTTGCAACATTCTTAACCGTCGGTTCCAATTTCTCGAAACACAACAGGGAATTGTAAGTCAACAAAAGCCGTCAGGGAACGTACCAAAGACAAAGGATTCGTTGAAAGCATTTTTTACTACAAGTACTGCATGCGTGTATTGTAATGTAACAACACATAATATATCGAGTTGTAAATCGTTTGCAAATCTCCCATTACAGGAACGAATTAACCATGTAAAAAGGTCAGGTTTTTGGTACAGTTGTCTAAGGAAAAGACATCAAGTTAGGGATTGTCGATCCAAGTCGATGTGTAAAGTGTGTAACTCTGCTCATCACACGCTATTACATGACTTTGTTCCTTTCACGTTATCACAAACAGAACAGCCGATCATTAACGAAACCACAACTCATTTCAGCGGAGACAAACGACCGTCGCAAGGTGTTAGTCTTGTAGCAAACACAGCCAAGAAAGGCATAATTCCAACAGCAGTAGTCCAGATAAAGGACAAATTCGGACAGCTTCACTTAGTTCGTGCGTTACTTGACTCTGGTTCCTAGGTCAATTTCATTACGGAAGAAACTGCTAAGCTTTTGCAATTTGACAAACAAAGGGTATATGAAGAAGTTAGCGATTTGTCAGATTTTAGGCAGAAGGTGAACTATAACGTGTTCGCAACACTTCGATCTCGATGCACTAAATTTGAATGGCCATCAACATTTGCGGTGATAAAGCGAATTTGTGCAAAGCAACCGCAGGAAAGGGTCAGAATCGCAGAATGAAATCTACAATCAAACATAACACTGGCTGATCCACAGTTTTATTCATCTTCCACAATCGACATCTTGATTAACACTGAAGGTTTCTTTGATGCTATACGAGAAGGTAAATACAGCCTAGGCGAGAACCAGCCGTGCCTACATAATACCGCATGTGGTTGGATAATCGGAGGTAACATAGGACTCACTGGATCACATGACGTCCAGTTGTGCCATTTCGTTCAAAAAGCTGAACCGGATGAGAGCGAACTGATAGGGCTAGTGGAATGATTCTGGAGAATTGAAGACTACCAAACGAATGCATCCAACTTAACAGAAGAAAAGATTGATGCCGAAAAGTATTTCTGCAGAACAGTGGTACTAACAACAAAACTACGTGTAGTCTTCGATGCATCAGCAAGGAGCACTTCAGGACGGTCTTTGAATGAGTTATTAATGGTGGGACCAACCATACAGCAAGAATTAATAACTACATTACTGTCATTCCGTCTACACAGATTCGCATTAACAGGGGATATTGCGAAAATGTATCGTGAGTTCATGATGGATGAACGGGATAGGTGCTTTCAATTAATATTATTATTTTATTGAAACCCATATTATTCATATTTTAGCTTATTTTACATTTCTAGAGTTTAGTTACATTAAATTAACTTAACAACTAAGAAGATTAAGATTTGGTAGAATGTATTTAACATTTGTTTTTAAAAATTTAACATTTTAATAATTGTAAGGAAAATAGGGGATGCAAAAACATTACATTAATAGTTTATTTACATACCTAACCTAAAACTAGAACTAATTTAAAACTAAGGATCAATACTTAATAAAGCTAATTGGTGAATTAACTGTTAAGTATTAATCAACACTAGAAGAGTGTAATAATTAGTTTTTTAAATTAAAAATTGTATTTGCTATACAGATTTTTTCATCTATCATGCCGATATTTGCCATTTCATGAAGCAGAGAAGTGGAATAGTAGAAAGGAAGATCAAAAATCATTTTTGAAAGTTTATTTTGAGATGTTTGCAGTTTTTTACGATGACAGATAGCACAATCGCCCCAAACTTCAGACGCATATAGCATGATTGGCACATATATAGATTTTATAATTATTAATTTATTTTGTATTGATAGTTTTGATTTTCTATTAATAAAGGGGTACAAAATTCCTATAGTTTTATTAATTTTATCAATTGTCCTGCTTATATGACAACGGAACGTTAGTTTGTTGTCTATATGTAAACCGAGATATTTTATGCAGTTCTCCCATTTTATTGATTTGGAGCTAAGTAGTAGGTTAGTGTTTGGTAAGTGACAAGGCATACGCTTCCGGGTGAAATATATAGCATTTTTTTTATTGGAATTTAGCTTAATTTTCCACTTATAAAAGTATCGATCAAAGTTGTTAAAAGCCTCTGTAAGGAAATGTTGAATCTCACTATAGCTATTGCCAGAGCAGTAGGGAGCAGTGTCATCAGCAAAAATTAAAGCTTGACAATGATTTGGCGTTGGTATATCGTAGGTGTACAAATTATAGAGCGTGGGACCTAGCACAGAACCCTGAGGAACGCCTGCAGTAATAAGTTTTATAACAGACTTGACACCATCCATAGTAACCCAGAAATATCTGTCGGATAGGAAACTATTTATCATTTTAACTAGATACAAGGGCACACCGGTGAGTAAAAGCCTTTGTGCCATACAGTGTCAAAAGCAGCCTGAATGTCTAATGTGACCATGCCCACAGATTTCTTGGAATTTAATTTGGTTCTGTCGAATTTTTTAAGATTCATCAGCGGATGAATGCAGCTTAAAGTAGGCCTGAAACCGTACTGTGAAGGTGGAAGAATATTGTTTTCTTCATTGAAAGTATTCAACATAAATTTGAGTAATCACTCAAATATTTTGGAGAAACCGATTAAAAGACTGATAGGGCGGTAACTTTCTGGAGAGTCAGCATGTTCACCTGGCTTTGCAATTGCAACGATATTAACTAACTTCCAGCAGCGTGGAAAGTAGCCGATGATCATGCATTTATTAAACACTATAGCTAATAACGTTAGGGCTCGTTTGGGCAGATGTTTCAGGCAGATATTTGGTATGTTACCAGGGCCTGGGGACTTCTTCGTTTTTAGAACACGAACAACTTTATAAACATCCACAAAAGTGATAGTTTCGTCGATTGGTAATATATCATTATTCAATGAGCTAAATGAGGTGTTACCAAGTGCCACAGTGGTTGGATCAGAAAGCGAATCAACCATGTGATGCTTTTGCTCAAATATTTCACTCATGATATTAGCTTTCTCTACTCTCGTACTGTAAACCTTATTATTGTAACAGAAGCTAGGAACAAATTGTTTTTTATTTTTAATTATTTTGGTAATTTTCCAAAATGGTTAAGAGTTTGTGACTAAACAGGATAGTTTATTATTCCAGGTGGAGTTATGAAAATCAAACATTAGCATTTTAATTTGATGGTTGAGAAAATTTAATCTGGCTTTGACGATTGGTTGCCTAGATCTTATCCATGTCTTCGTGCAATGTTTCTTATTTTGATAAGCTCAGTAAAATTAGCAGGAATTTTGGAGTTAAATGGTCGAATGACATTAGATTTAGGTACTGCTTGGTCAATTGCTCCAGACACGCTAGTTGTTAAGATATCAATAATGGAGTCAATTTCATTACAGGAAGATAGTGTATTATTATTTGAAGATGATGTGCAACGGAAGCTTTGGTTGAAGATACGCCTGAACAACTTCCAATTTGCTTTTGAGTAGAGTAAAGTTTGTTTATTGAAAGTAGTTATGGTAGGCGCAATTTTGCATTCAATGGGTAAATGGTCGGATGAAAGGTCGTTCAGAACTAGTGGTTCAGTGAGCAAATGGGGGGAACTTGCTAAGAAAAGGTCTAGTGTAGAAGGTTTGCACTTGTAATTCGGCTGGACATATGTGGGATCTCTGGAGTGAATAACACTTAATTTACCTTGCACTGATAGCTGATGTAGTATGTTACCCCAGTAGTTTGCTTTAATGCAGTTCCACTGGCGATTTCTACAATTTAGATCCCTACCTAGGATGTAGCTACCATCAATACGACTCATCCTATGTAAGTCTGCCTTAAACATTTCTTTTTTGTGATTATCATCTTTTGAGAAGCAGCCTGAGCTCAATAAACATTTCGCAGGAGAGCCTGGAAAATAGAGAGCGAAAATTTTTAAAGTGTTCCCTCCATTTAATTCCAGCTGTATGCCAACGTTTTCTATAAGATGGGTTATTATTTCAGCTATCTGCTCATGTTTAATGTTATTTTTAATGATTATTGCTACTCCACCCCCCTATAACCACGACGATCGTTTCTATAGATAAGGTAGCCTGGGAGGAGGAATCTATCTTTATTGGTTAACCACGTTTCGCTCAATAGACAGATATGGACATGATTTATATTAAGAAAATGTAAAAGTTCATTTCTCTTACATTTTACGACACGCGCATTCCATGCCATGATGTTAAAACCATTATTTAAATTATTATTTTGTGTATACATACTTAACGGCTAACTGTGTTATTACTTGAAACTGAGCTTTTTTGTTTGTGCAGCCGCTTAATTTGTCCAAAAGTTCATTCAAAAGCGAATTTATTTCATCGAACGTAAACTGATCAGGTGAACTTTGATTTGATGCATTGCGGTTGTTGTTGTTGTTTATATTATTGTGATTTACGTTGCTACTGTTACTTACGAGTGCTTCTCTGTAACTAATGAAGTTGTTGTTGTTAGCAGTGGAATCAGCCGTTGCATTTGCACTGTGGTTTGCCGTTGTGTTTGTCGTTGAAACTCTATTTGCCGCATTGTTGGTAGTTAATAGCTTATGCTGCTGATAGTTGGCGTTTTTGGTGTTATGATTGATGTTAATGTTTTTTCTTCCGGAACGTTGACCTTTTTGATTCCTTGCTGTGATCATAGTCACATATGATGTGCGACAAGGACATAATGGATCAGTGGAGGGGTTATCACCTTTACAGTTTGCACAGCGAGAGGTACCCGTTTTAGTGCATTGAGCTGATTTGTGCGGACCAGCGCAGAAAGAGAATGATGTTTTAACATTACAAGTGCTAGATCCATGGCCAAAGAGTTGACAATTATAGCATTGAGTGAGTTGGTTAGACGGCTTGGATTTAAACTCCCAGCGAGCTTTGGTATTATCTATGCATAAGTGTTGTTTACGCAGATCTTGGAGTGTTATGGAACCGTTTTGAAAGTAAACAACGCATAATAAAAAATTTAAGCCAGAACGTGTTGTTTTATCAATGGTCTTAACATCAATGCATTGAAGCCCACGGCTATTCAAGAGTTTTTTAATGAATCATTGGTTAATCTATCCAAACCGGATAGAACAACCTTATATGGTTTTGTTTTTCTAGTCTCGTGGGAGTAGAATTCACATTCTTGTTTACTAAGCTCCTGACAGACCAAGTTGAAATCCGCCGTAGTATTTAAAAATATTTTGATTCCAATAGATAAGGATTTCACACAGTATTCTGTCACTGTGGATGCTCGGACCATATCATGGACTGCTTTTGCTGGCTTTTTGAAGACCGTGATAGGTGGTGGCAGTATTTCTTTTAAAGGTGCAGGCTGCTCACCCTCGCTGTCAGTTACCGTGGAACTGTCATCGTCATCGATGGTTTGAAGTGGCCGAAAAAAGTTACGAAACTGGCTGCTCTCAGGGTTGTTAGTTTTATCGTTCTTATTTAAACGACGCATTTTTATTTTGTCTAAAGAGCCGACTGCGCAAGTATCTTGGAGTCGCTTTATGTTGCTATTTAGATATTATTAAACACAAACTTGATCGATTTAAGAACAAAGTTGATCGATTTATAACTCGCGATTAATATTATGGAGACCTAATAAGCACAGCGAAATTCAGACATATCAGCTGAACACAATTACATATGGCACATCGGCTGCTCCATTTCAGGCAATAAGAGCTTTGCGTCACATAGCAAGTTCTTACGGGTCTTAATTTCCAATCGGTAGCGAAGCCCTTCTCAATGATTTTTACGTAGATGATCTATTAACTGGGGCCGATCAAGAGGATGAGCTGCAAAGAAAGAAGGACGAGTTAATAACGCTTCTGACTAGAGCAGGGTTACAGGTAACGAAATTTAGCAGTAATTCAAATCAAATAGTGGCAACATCAGAAGCTAAAAAATTCCTTGCTCTTGATGATCATGAAACTACAAAAACATTAGGCATCGCTTGGCAACCTAACATAGATGTTTTTGTGTTTCACTACTAGTTTGAGTCTTGTCAACAGTTGCACGAGTATTCGATTTGTTAGGTCTTATAAGCCCTGTGATAATTCGATGTAAAATCTTCATTCAGGACATAACACTGAAAGGAATTGATTGGGATACGCCAATTGAAGGTCAGCTTCAAGAAATTTGGTTGAATCTGCTGCAGAATCTATGTGGTATTTCACGTTTAAAATTTCCACGATTTGTGTTCACTTCACCAAATCAGTTGTGTGAAGTACATTGGTTTGCAGATGCTTCAGAAAGAGCGTACGGATGTTGCATCTACGTTCGGGTTCAACAGCGTGATGGCATCAAAGTTAACTTGCTCATTGCAAAGTCGAAGGTGGCACCGACGTATAATCATTGCCAAAACTTGAGTTGTGCGCCGCTGTTTTACTCAGCAGGACTTGGCGTAAATTCGCTACGAAGTTACAAGCATACACGAAACAAATTTATTTCAGGACGGATTCGAAGGTCGTGCTGCAATGGATAAAAATGCATGCTTCTCAACTGCATTGTTTCGTTGCAAACAGAGTGTCAGAATTGCAAGAGCACAGTCAAGACATCATTTGGAGACATGTTCTGTCAAAGCAGAATCCAGCAGACATCGTGTCCCGAGGATGTAACGTAGCAGAGATGCTCACAAATGTGTGGGTGAATGGCCCTGATTTCCTTATGTATCCTGAGTCCAATTGGCCACAGTTGCGGGAATCATTATCTCCGCCGATCGAAGTACGTAGTAAGACCACATTAGCTTTTAGTAACACTCAGGGCACTGAATCAGTTATCGATTCAATTGTGAAGAATTGCTCATCATATTTGCGAGTCTTGCGTATATCATCCTGTGTATATCGATGCGCAAACAGAATAAAGCCAGATGTATCGCTCTCACCAGGAGACGTGTTATATATACCGTCGAATGAATTAGCAATCACTTTGTGGAGAATTGTCGTACACATACAGCAATCTTCGTTTTCAAAGATTTTTCGGAAAGCCCATAATATTTAGTTTATACAAAAGGAGGTCATGATTAAAGGCTTTAGTAAAGTCTGTGTAAATAACATTAGTTTGTGACCTATTGACGAAACCTTGATTAACAAATGAAGTAAACTGAAGGAGGTTCGTGGTTGCGGACCTGCATTTTACAAATCCATGCTGTGATGGAGAACCAACTGCTTTACATAAATGTTGCAAATTCTTCATAAAGACCTTTTCAAACAATTTTGGGATATCGGACAGTTTAGATATGCCCCTATAACTTGAGATATCAGATTTATTTCCTTTTTTATGGAGGGAAATACTGAAAGATTCCTTCCAAATAGGCGGAAATGAAGATACTTGTAGTGATAAGCTAAAAAGCGTAAATAGCGGCCTATACAGGGAGTTTGCACACCGTATAAGGACACAAGTAGGGACATTATCTGGACCAGGAGAATAAGATAATTTCAGGGATCTTAGATAATGAAGAATATTCATCTCATCAAGTTCAGGGGTTCTGAAATTGTTAATTGTGTTAATATGATAAGGGTACGAAGTACCAGAAAATGTTACTGAAGAAAAGGTCGTTTGGAAAAATTATCCGAATAAGTCAGATATTTCAGGATCATTTGATGCATGCAAATTATCTAAAAACCAGAAAGAAGGCTATCATTGGCTATGCCAAAGATGTAATACTCTTCACGCTCCTCCGGGTTACACCTACTTCCTTTCTTAGCATCATATCAGTTTGTGTGGCAATTTTTGTGTACATTTATTCTTTAAAAGTTTGCCATTTAATTTGGGTTAAATTAAACATTAATTTAAAGGGGGGTTAGTGTGGGAGGTTCCCCACCTAGTAGCCCTAGGATCATGAAATTTACACAATTGATGGCTATTGATTACAAACTTATAGGATCCAAATGTCAGTTCGATACGTTAAAAAACAAAAAAATGTTTCTAACAAGAACATTAATTTCTAGGGGTGGTTTGCATGCGAGGTACCCCATCTAGTGGTCCGATTCGGCTGATTCCGACAAATGTGCTGGGTATGGTAAAAAGAAACCTATGAGCTCTCTAGCTGAAATACTGAGGGAGTAGTTTGCATACATACAGACAGACAAACGGACAGACGGAGATGGCTAAATCAACTTGTCTCATCGAGCTGATCACAAATATATATACTTTATGTGGTCTGCGATGTCTCCTTCTGTGTGTTACAAACTTCATGACAAACTTATAATTCTATTCACTCCCGTGAAGAGTATAATGACAATTTTGTAGGAAATTGCAATTTTCTAAATTGGAAAGGTAGATCCGTTAGTATTAATGGAATCCGGGGAATTAAAACGACTTCTCCAGTTCCACATCCGGTCAGTATTGTACACTCTATTATGTAGTTTTTTTAAATTATTTTATCTGTAAACGTGTATCATTGCACAATTTTGGTGGATTAAGGTTCCGTAATAAAATAGGGACACCCTACTTTTAAAATTTATTTATGTGGGCGCAAACCAGAAGGCTGTAGACAATTAAGAAATTCTGTTGGGAAATGAACAGCCTCTTCCAGATCAATAGCATTGTCTACAGAGTAGTATGTTTGAGTCAGTCCATTGATGTTTGACAGAATTAAATGATTTACTTTACCTATTTGATCGTTGGTAGGTGACATTTTTTCCTTATATTACAAGTAAAAAAATGTTTTCTTTACCTTATAGTATGGTTTAGATGATAATTATAATTACTTTAATTTAATTCTAAAATCACATTTGAAGAAACTTTGCTGTGTAAAGAATGAAAAGCTGCAATATTGTAGTAGCAGTAAATGCTTTTTCCATAAATTATAACACTATTACAACTACATTAATTTTATAAGCGAACAAAACGTGACTCGTCCGCAAAGCCAACCTACGCAATTATCAAAATACAGTATTGGTAAATGGGGAAAGAACTACTTTTTGAGCTGTTTTGTGAACCAAAAAGAGCTGTTTGATGTTGTAGTGAATTACAAATACCTGTTTTGGTGAATGTCAAACTAAGTGTTGATGTCTTTAGTGAATGACAAATATGGATAATTAATGATAATAATCATAATTACTTTTATTATTGAATCAGTTATTTATGTACATGCAAACTTTTCTAAGGAAATTCTTTTATAAACAGTGAAAACCGTATCAAAATACGTTGCGTGGTTTAGAAGTAATCAGTATTTTAACTTCTTGAAATTTCGACTTTGCTTTCTACTATGTAAAGAAGTTTGCCATTTAATTTGGGTTTGTATGGGAGGTAACACTCCTGGTAACGCTAGAATCATGAAATTTATTTGGTTGATGAATATAGATCAGAAACTTATAGAGTTCAAATTTCAGTTCGATACGTTAAAAAACAAAAAACTTTTTCTAACAAGAACATTAATTTAAAGGGTGGTTGGACTACAAGGTACCCCACCTTGTAGCCCAAGGATCATTAAATTGACACAATTGATGGCTATGGAATACAAACTTATAGGGTCTAAATTTCAGTTCGATACGTTAAAAAACAAAAAACTTTTTCTAACAAGAACATTAATTTAAATGGTTGGTTTGTATGGGAGGTACCCCACCTAGTAGCCCTAGGATCATGAAATTTACATGATGATGGCCATAGATTACAAACTTCTCGTCTCCAAATTTCAGTTCCATATGTTAAAAAACATAAAACTCTTTTTAATACGAACATTAATTTAAAGGGGGGTTGGTATGGGAGGTACCCCCCTAGTGGTCCGATTCGACTGATTCCGCGTTTGGTAAAAAGAAACCTATGAGCTCTCTAGCTCAAAAACTGAGGGAGTAGTTTGCATACATACAGACAGACAAACGGACTGACGGAGATGGCTAAATCAACTTGTCTCATCGAGCTGATCACAAATATATATACTTTATGTGGTCTGCGATGTCTCCTTCTGTGTGTTACAAACTTCATGACAAACTTATAATACTATTCACTCCCGTGAAGAGTATAAAAAGGAAGATGGATATAAAGACGTTTTGCACTTAGCATTAACAAAATTATAAAACCGTTTGCGATTACTTGAAAATTGCAACCTACAACGGATAAGATAAGTGTTGTAGCAACGGGAATTAAGAGAAAGAAACTTATAACGTGCCACACAAAATCTATCAAAATCACAGGGAGACCCAGAGATCTTAAATTTTTTAGAGAGTCTAGACTTTAAGTTTTTTAAAGTGGAGAGCTCACGCGTAAACCAATGTGGTTTGTGCGATCCTTTTGGTGCATTCATTAGAGGAATACATTTAACAAAGTCAGAGTACAGTGTGTCATAAAAGAATTTAGTGGCCACGTATCGGTACAACTCTAAAGAAAGAGACCAGTCAATCTGTGTAAGCAGAAAATTAAGTAACTCAAAATTGCTTTGCGAAAACAAAGACACCGTTGAGGAAGAGGTGTAGTCTGTACAGTAGCATGGTATGTAAGACAGAGTCAATTTCAAAGTAGGGATGATAATGGTCTTCAGGAAGAGACAAGGGAGGGGTTTTAGACACAACAGTGACAGTACTATCATTACACCATACTAAATCTAATGACAGATGAAGATGATTTACAACAAAATTCATTTGGAAGAGAGAAAGATCCAGAGGGAACAAGGTAACTTGAATGTCCGAAAAAGGACCAAAGAACAACTTGAATAACTTTGGAACGAAAACTTGACTTAACTGCAACAAGAACACCACCACCACGACGAAACTGGCGATCCTGTCTATAAATTACAAAATGATTACCAAGGACTTCATTATTAAGAACATTTGATGTAAGCCATATCTCAGAAAAAACAATGGTATCAGCAACAAAACAAAAACTGTCCCTATACAAATTATTAAGCTTGGACACCTCTAACATTGTGCTGGCACAATAATTTGGTTTCTTTAGGGTTTTTCATATTATGTCAAATAAGCAATTTATTGCATTCAACTAGGTTTCTTTATTGAGCAAAAACACACTGTAATTTAGTCTTAAGCTAACATGCAATAAAGCTGAATGTTTTTTTTTTTTATTAAAAACCCACAATTAGTCTTTTAACTGGTGCCCGAGCAGGGACCGCGGCGTGAAAAATATAAAAGAAGAACACTGTAAGTTAATATAATCCTTCTCACGAGTGCGGTGAATTCGTTAAATGAAATAAGGATATTACAATTTAATGTAAATCTTTTTCGTACGAAAAAACATGTTAAAAACTCGTTGAATTAAACGTGGGACAGCGTAGCAATTAATGCGGAACGGACTCGCAACTCGTCGTAATGTTTAAGCTAATGTAAGTTGAATAATATTGAAAAAAAAAATATATATATTAAAAAGTGTAATCTAAGCATAAAAGGAAGAAAAATGTTTAAAGAAAAATAAATGTTATTGATGGAATCTAAATAATTAAAGATTTTTTTTTTTTTTGATATTAGTTTCATTTAATGTCCAAGCAACCGAGTTGGGTTTTTACATTTGTATCATCTAAAGAAAATTTACATGCGCTTAGAAAAAACATGACATCTCAAAAATATTATGATCTTCTATTAAGGAGTGGGGTGAAGTCTTTTCAACCGACGGCGGATTGTGTTGCGTGTAAGACATCTTGCCAGAGGGTTTGGGTGGTTTAGCAAACGATCATTGTATCGGCTGCTGAAAAAATTTATCATCAATCACCGTAGGCATCTTAAGGTCACGGTGTAGTATGGTATTTCTAACATACCATGGTGCACCAGTTATGCATCGTAGGGCTTTGTTTTGAGTTGCTTGCAACTTTTTGATGATGTATGATGCTGCAGTTCCCCATATTTGAATGCCGTATCGCCAAACTGGGTCCAAAACTTGTTTATAAATCATCAACTTGTTGTCAGTTTACTTCTCGCTCGCAGTAGCCAGTCATATTTCTTCATCTTTTGATAGCAACATGCTGTGACTATCTTCACATGAGTGCGCCAAGTAAGGCGCTTATCCAGGTTCAGACCTAGGTATCGAATATGATCCACCTGAGGAATGATTCTAGAGTCATACGAAACAAATGGACAAGCGCCACGCCTCAATGTGTACGTGCAGTTAGCAGGCTTAAGGCTTGGCCCATGCTTCAAACCGCTGTAAATAGCTTTGGGTAATTTCCGCAGCTTCAATGGGGGAAGTGGAGTTCGCAAGTATTGCGGTGTCATCTGCATAAATTGCAACCAACAAATTATCATTTTCCGGCATCGGCATGTCCGCCGTGTATAAAGAGTAAAGAGCTAGAGCAAGAACACTGCCCTGCGGTACATCAGCCTTAATGCGCCTTATGCCAGAGTCTGCATCACGAACTCTGACGAGGAAAGCTCTATCCGTCAAATAGCTCTTGAGCAGGAGATATTGCTTACCTGGAAGAAGCTTTATCAGTTTATGCAGTAGTCCTTCTATCCATACCCTGACGAAGGCTTGCATGACGTTCAAGAACACAGCAGAGCAATACATTTTTGTTTCAAATGCACATATAATGTGGTCAACTCTATGTAATTGTTCTGGTATACTATGATGAGCTCTAAAGCCAAACTGATAATTCGGGATGGCATTCTGGACGCCCCCACCTCCAACACTCTACACAAAAATATTCTCTCGAATATTTTGGAGAATTTTGGAAGAAGGCTTATTGGTCTATATGACGCGACAAGGTTCTCCGGCTTGCCAGGTTTCGGGGTCATGATTACTACAGCACACTTCCACTGACAGGAGAAATGACAAACCCTCAGCATGGCATTGAACAGCATCACTAGGAACAACACTCCTTTGTAAGGAAGGGACTTGGCCACCTTCGTCTCAATCATGTCGAAACCAGGAGATTTTTTAATTTGCAACTTTTTTATCTGCATTATGACTTCTGCTGGAGTCACGTGTCTGATAGGACTTACATCCAATACATTCCCCGAGATGGCTTCAGAGGTTTCACTTATATCATTATCATTAGCAAGTTGGAGTTGCGTAAAACGATTTTCCAGCTCTTTTGCAAATGCTTCCGCTCTTTGGATTTCCGTACGACACCAGCGATTCATTGCGTCACGTACTGGAGCATGTCTGTACGGTTTCTGTTTAACGCATTTCGTAGCTTTCCACAAGTTGAAACCTATTTTTTTGTTCGGATCAGCATTAAGCAATAGATTGTCAAAATATGCTAATCGTATCTCCACTAGCTTTTGTTTCAGCTCCTTGGCAGTCCTCCTCCAGGCAATTTTATCTCTCTCGTTTCGGCTGCGCATATAGCGCCGACGCAAACAACGCTTGTACCTCACCAGCTCCAGAACCTCTGATTTTAAAAGTGCCAGAGGCTGCCTGACAGGACAAGGCTGTTGTCGTGAGGTAGCGTAATCAGCACCTTCACATAATTTGCGTGCAAGGATTTCCACTGAATCATTGATGTCGTCCGCTGTATTCAATTCCATGTTTAGATTGATGTTGTCATCAATCCAAGCCTGAAATTGGGTAATATTTGCATGCCTGGGAAGCAGTCGCGTTTTTGCTTTGTAGGTGTCAGCTGCAACACACAATTCCGCAATAAGAGGAATGTGATCGGAGCTGAGATCTGTGCTCTCCCTGATTGACAGCCAGTTCGGGAGAATTCCACCGAAAACTGCGAAATCGACGACATCTGGCCATCTTTGAATGTCATAAGGATACAAGGTTGGCGCTCCAGTGGCCAGTACTTCTCTTCTGCTGTTGACGATTGAGTTAAATAGCTCTCTTGCTCTTGGTTTGGAAATACTTGAGTTCCACATTCGATGTTTAGCGTTCCAATCTCCCCCTATCAAGAATTTTGGGCCAAAATTAAAGAATAAATCATTGAAATCCTGTTCCACTAATGTTAATCGGGGGGCAGTAGATTGCTGCAATTGTTAGTTCACCAAAATTGGTGAATAATTTAACTTGCAGAGGATAATAATTGCAGCACCACCACGCATGCGATTATCATCCGGATGATTGGCTGTATATATTTGAAATCCATGCATTTTGAAGGAACTTCTGCAACGAAGATGTGACTCAGAAATGAGCATGATATCAATAGCAATAGAGACCTTGAATACTTCGAGCTCATTTTTACGTTGTGAAACGCCATCTGCCATATTCCTCAGTTTAGGCTTATTGTTAATATTGTTTGGAAAGCAGCGCGTGGATTGCAGTAAGCATTTGCACCATTCGTCCGAAGCAATCGTCTATGTGAGAGTTCAAAAGTTGAATCTGTTCAACCAGAGGCTGCAGAGACACACCATTCTGGCATTGATGGTCATTTTGTGAGTGCTGTTGCGGTTCTCTCAATTTTTGCTGTTGTGAGTTATGGTGTTGATATCCCAATTGATGTTACTGGTGGTTGTGTAGTGACTTGCTTTTCTGCTGCCAAGAATCCTGTTTACATGCATTTGCGTTTGAGTTACCTGATACGAGATGATTGTTGGTTGTTGGGGGGAGACGAGCAGGTGCATTCTTCGGCATTCTTCTTGCCACCAAATCCTTGTAGACGGCACATCCTTTATAATTAGCCGTGTGTGGCTCATAGCAGAGAGCACACTTTGCAGGATCTGTAGTAGGTTTCAAGCAGGAGATCAATCTGTGTTTACCACCACACTTCTCGCATCGGAATTGCTTTGTGCAGAAACGTTGGGTGTGATCGAATTCCTAGCAACGATGACATTGAGGGATGTCTTTAAGGTTATAAGGTGGTTCCATTTTGACTACTTGCCGACACAGCTTGTGATGTTCAATAGATCTTTATTGTTAGGGCTTGGCGCAATATCCACAAAAAATATATTGAGTGGCCGACCGTCAGTTCTGCTCATGGGGTTGTGTGTGTTGCGAACCTTGTGACCAACTGAGCTAGCTCACTTATTATATTATCAATAGGTGTAGTGTGATGCAATCCCCTCATAACAATCCTATACGATCGCTCTTCCTTTAATTGATATGTATGATAAGTCACTTTTTGCTTATCTAGGTGTTCGGTTCTTTTGCGATACGCTTCAGTTGTGGAAGGCAGAACTCTGACTTCACCCGTGTTCATTGTTTTAGTTACGTACGAGTTTGGCTCAGTAATTGAATACAGGAAATCCATAAATATGTTCATTTGTTTAACCCCAACTACAAAAATTGGGGGACGTTTTGGTGTTTTCGGTTGTTGTTGAGTGCTACTGCAGTTATTATCACCTCTGATTTGGTTTGCAGAGGGATGATGATGATCCTGCAACGATTGTGAATGATTTTTGATGAGCATTGGTTTCAGATTCAGACAATGTGTCCGAATCTGGCTCAGACGGCAAACTTGATAGGTCCATAGTGACATCAATTTCATCGAATCTATCATCCAATTCGTTGCTCAAGGGACCATATCTATTCGTCGCTAGCACACCACTCTTCGATATGGTTGGAGATTCATCATTGTCGCAAGTTCGACTTATTTTATTTTTGCATTCTAAAGTTGGTGATTGTGGTGTTCTTTTAGAGTTTCGTTTAATACTTGATTCAGGGAATTCTGTAAACCAGTCATTGACTTGAATAGAACTTTTAGATGCCATTGGCGTGGAGTTGTTGGTGGAGTTCAATTTAAAGGGGGCCGATCCGACCGGTCACCCATGTCAGTAGTGGCCAATCAACACGCAAAATAAAATATTTCAGGTTATTTATTCTGTATATAAATTAAATTTTTGAAAAAAAAAATACAAAATTAGTATAAATTATTTTTCAGCAAATAAAAATGTTCACAGTGTTGAACAAACGCACAAGTTGAGGGTTATCGAGTGAATAAATAATAATAGAAAAGAAGAAAACAAAAGAGATAATAAGAATTTTAATAAAAGAAAATATTAAATAAATTATGATGTGAAAATCCAATGTTGACAAAATGAAAAAGAAAACCAAAATATGATAAGAACTTTAGAAGATATTAAATAAATTAGAATTGGAAAATAATTTACATAACTGGGTATGTTCTAGAAAACGCCAACGTTTTTGACGTCAGACTTTTTATATTTCGTCCAAAAAAACCCTAAGTGTGCTAGAAAACGTGAGATTGAATTATTGGAACATTGATGTTCGAATGAACAGCTGACCGCATTTTGTTTGCGTTTCGTGTGATTGGGAAGCATACAAATTTAAAATATGCATTTAATTTTATTGTTTGTTGACCAAAATACTGGAATAAGTCCACTGTTCTTTACTTTCCACTATTTGTTTAATATATTATTTACGATCTCATCGAGTTAACTTAATAATACTTACATAGCATAAGCATAGAACACCGGACTATATTATGAAGATGGTACGTAGCTACCTGAAAGATCGGGAACTTATCTACGACACAAGCAGGGGACAGCGAAAGATGCAGATAACGGCAGGCGTTGCGCAGGGCTCAATACTCGGCCCAGATTTATGGAACGTAAGCTATAATGAAATTTTAAGGATTCAAAAGCCTGACGAATGCTACTTAGTGCGCTACGCAGACGATATCGCAGCATTCATAACAGCGCGGAACCTCGAAGCAGTACAAAGCAAGCTAAACCAAGTGCTTATTAGGACGCAGACATGGCTACAATAACATGGTCTTTGTCTAGCAGCTGATAAAACTGAGCCGTCTTCTTACGAGGAAACATATACCCCTCGAGATGGAAATGCGTCTATTCTCGCAAACATTGAAGTCCTCAAAGACGCTTAATTACCTGGGTGTAAGAATTGATAGCAAGCTGACATACAAATCCAGCACGCAGCAGAAAAATCAGCACGAGTGACCAGCTCTCTATCGAGACTAATGGCACACTGTGGAGGAGAAAGCTTCTCCTGAACACAATGCTATCGATAATGTTTTATGGAAGCGAGGTGTGGGCCGATGCATTGAATGTTGAAAGAAGAAGGAAAGTATTGGGCAGAATACAGAGGATAGCAACTCTTCGGCTAACTTCATCGTATCGCACGGTGTCAGAAGCAGCAGTATTGGTAATCAGTGGCACAATACCAATAGACCTCCTCGCAAAGGAGAGGAAGGAAATATGGATGCTGAAGAAACACATTTTGACAAACGCAGCATGACAAGCGGTCAGAGCGCAATCGATACAGCTGTGGCAGCAGCGATGGTCTGCAGAAACGAAAGGCAGATGAACAGCTAAACTAATCGCAGTAGTGAATCCATGGCTAAGTAGACAGTGGGGTGACGTAAATTTTTATATCACACAACTGCTTTCGGGATACGGCTACGGGGATCTTGAAGGTCGGATTATTCCGTTCGCTAACAGTTCTTTGACCTGATTATCTACTTCTTCTTTGAGTGACGTTGGGTATGGGTACTATTTTGAGTAAACTGGTGTGTCCGTGTTTGTCCTAATGTCCTGTACTCTGGTCATAAAGGTGAGTACGTCATTAGCTTCGGTAAATATGTTCTTGTGTTTTAGGAGAATGGCTCTGGTCCTTTGCTCCTGCTCTGTTGTCATGTGATCTGTTCAAATGGAGTTGACATCTTGTGAAGTTTGCTGTTTCATATTTATTTTTTCCTGCCCCAAATAGTCATGAGATTGTTTTAACGTGAAAACGTTTTTAAAATGAGTATACATGCCACAATACGCCGTTCTTTCAGAATTTTTCGAAAATTTTCGACTTTGTTTTTAATACATATCGTGACTCAAAAATCGTAGTGCCAAGTAATTTGTATATTCTGAAAATATTGTTTGAGGGTGCAGCGTGGTGGGGGGTGTTTGGAAAAGAGAAGAATGAAATAGTCAAAGCAGACTATGTATGTGTATGGGCAAACATCGTATGCCTTTGATTATGTGCAAAGCGGGGAAGAGAGAAGAATGAAATAGTCAAAGTTAAGGTGTATGTGTGAGTATGTTTAATTACGAGCAGCGTATGCTTTTGAAGATGTACAATGGGGGGAAGAGAATAAAATGAAATAGTCAAAGCAGACATAAGTTCAGGCGTATGTGTGAGTGTGTGTATGGGCATTTTCAATGATCGCGTCGGGACCTGTCTAGATCTAACCTACGCACGCGACATGCAATTGACATGCAATCCTTACATATCATATTTCTCCCATCATTATCCTGTTACATGTAATAAATTTAAATAATTAAATTACACCTGACAGCCAATTAACATTTTCTTTTCTTAGCCGGTTTCATCATTCTGAAGCAAAAGATGTCTGTTGGCGTTTCTTATTCTAGGTAAAATTGATTTAAACTTCTTTACTTTCATTTATGCAAAACCAACTTTGTAGTATATTGCGCAACACTTTAAAATAAATTTCGTTTAATATTGACGCACAAAGAATTAACCAAAATATATGATTTGCAAAAGACGACTTGGTTGATACGAGTACGTACATGTAAACATATGTTATGGACAGAATCGATATCCGACAATTGAACTACTACTAATTTCTACAGTTTACAAATTACTGTATTAGTTGACTTAACATATATTGTAAATATGTATATATGTATATAGACTAATATCGAAAAAATCTGGATTTCGACTATGTTTTAATAATAATGGTTCATGAAAAACGTTATCACGCAAAAACAAATATGGTAGTGTATCGATACTACCTTCCCCGAATTTTTCATAGATAGCAACATACTTTTTGATAGCAATCACTGCAGAGAATTCTTTCAGGCTGTCATTTCCGAGGATTGCATCGAATGATTGAAGTGTCCGCAATATGAAAAATTTGATATTGTATTGGCTTTCGCCGAAAAGGTTTACTAACGTATGATGGGTAATGGATATTTTGCCTCCAACGAAGTTTTTTATTCACTATGTGAGCTTGTACCAATTGTGGTCGAATGTAATTCCTATTTGAGCCGGTATCTATTAGTATTTTAATAATCTTGCTACTCTTCGTTCTACACTCGAAATAAGATAGCGAAGAGTTGTTTAATCCAAAAAAATGAATGTCGCTTTAATCGTTTGATTGGTCTTCCACAGAGTTTATGTTTAGTCCATCCACGTAATCTGCTAAAGTTTGTCCGTCTTCAAAATTTGCCTGGTCAATTTGATCTGATATCGGTTCGGTTAGTTTGTCTTGCTGGAATTGTTCTCCGTTTGTGCTGTGGGACGAATTGTTAAGTGTTATGTGCTGGCCTTTTAACAGCGAATTGATTTTGTTGCAATGGTTGCTAGGGACTTTTCATGTAATTTACATTCCTACTCATACCACTGGAGTCGATCTTCATCGGTTCAAGATAATTGTTTTGTGCAAAAGTTGGTGCGCGTTGTACGTATTGGACGTTATTGGAATTGAAACTATTAATGTGTTTTGGTTCTAAGTTACTATTGAAACCGAATCTAGGTTGATAGCTTTGATTGTGAACTGGTCTGTGTTGGTAACTGGTTTGTTGTGGGAGGTAAGCTAATTGAGGATAAATTAAGGTTGGATTAGCACTACTATTTTGAATAATTCGGGGTGCTATTGGTGGTGGTAATCTTCGATGGAGTAGTGAATGATGTGTCTGGAAATTTTGGTTTTCTAATTTCAAACATAAATGTAATGCTTGTGGCAAGTCGGTAGGTTCCCTGACGGCGAGTAGCCTGGGTAAATCTCTAGTTAATGCAAAGTTAGGCATCTGGAAATGGCTTTCCAGTCAAGAGGTGTACTGTACGATTCCAGTACGACATCTGCATCGCCTATTATTTTCCCTCTTACGACGCTCAAGTTCGCAAAAAATTTTGGAGTTCCTTTTATACGGTCATACATAGAAAATATGCGATCTACATGTTTCTTCCAAGAACTAAACTCTGAAGACTGTCCGGAGAAGATTCCTACGTATTTTACAATGTCTGGTATTTTGTCTTGATCCTGCAACTGGTTGTTCTGCTCTGGTCCAATCGTTTGGTCTTGCACGTTTAAAAATTCGGTAATAGAGTTAAGTAAGTTCCTCAATAGCTGTAGTCCCTAAGTATTCATAATTTCGGTTACCATTGTTACTAGTTGGGGTCGTAAAGTTTGTAAAGTCATATTGTTAACTAGAAGAGATGGGGTAGTTGGTGCCATAGACAGTGGTGCAGAAAGTGGGGGATTTCTGCAATTCCGCTTTAAGTGACCCTTTTCTCCGCACTCAATGCATACATCCCTTCTATCTGGGCCATTGCATTCAGCCTGCACGTGACCCGAGTTGATGCACTTAAGGCAGCGTCTCACCGTGTCCCGCTGAATTATCCTCCATGTGCAGAGAATTGAGCCCATTTTAATTCTCTGCAGCTTATGGATGGTGTTAGCTGCACTTAGGGATAGTGTCGCAGGGGCGCATCGTTGTTCTCTGGAATTTGCCTCAGTAAGCCAGACACTCACTTCTTCTTCGGGCAATTGGGTTGCTGCTCTTACCGCAGCAATGACTTCATCAGAGATTGTCAAGCTGTCCAGGTCTCTGATTTCGATGGTGGCTTTTTGATGAAGATCTACCACCGCCGTTGAGTCCCCCAGGGTCTCTTTTATCGCCACGCAGAGTTGGTCCTTTTTTCCTCCTTTTGCTAACTCAAGAAGGATGGCTCCGTTTTTCGTTTTCTTAACAGAGCAGATTTTGACTTCTGTTTCATCAGGCTGAATTATTCCGCGTAAGCCTCTAAGTACCTCTGCATAGCTACTGTTCTTTCCCGGCGTTATTAGCACTGCTTCCGGGCGCTGCGTTGGTCGCTTTAGCTTTTTATTCTTCTCTTGTTCTATGCCTTTTTGGTTCAGTTTCTTCGCCCTTACCTGCAACGGCCCTTCATAGTAAGGCGGCTTCGGCCGAGCTGCTCCTCACGCTAGAGGAAGGCAGCTATGACGTGGCCCTGATCCAAGAGCCGTGGCGATCCTCCGGGAATAAGGTCTCTGGATTGGAGTCAAATAACTACAAAATTTTTCACGCTGCAACGGTAAGGAAGATTAGATCTGTCATCCTTGTAAAGATTATTAAATATTAACGCATATTTAGTATCCAATCTTAGCACAGATGACCTGGCAGTGATTGACGTAGAGGGGGACGATGGGCCCAGACTCCTTGCCTTTTTTATTCACTATGTGAGCTTGTACCAATTGTGGTCGAATGTAATTCCTATTTGAGCCGGTATCTATTAGTATTTTAATAATCTTGCTACTCTTCGTTCTACACTCGAAATAAGATAGCGAAGAGTTGTTTAATCCAAAAAAATGAATGTCGCTTTAATCGTTTGATTGGTCTTCCACAGAGTTTATGTTTAGTCCATCCACGTAATCTGCTAAAGTTTGTCCGTCTTCAAAATTTGCCTGGTCAATTTGATCTGATATCGGTTCGGTTAGTTTGTCTTGCTGGAATTGTTCTCCGTTTGTGCTGTGGGACGAATTGTTAAGTGTTATGTGCTGGCCTTTTAACAGCGAATTGATTTTGTTGCAATGGTTGCTAGGGACTTTTCATGTAATTTACATTCCTACTCATACCACTGGAGTCGATCTTCATCGGTTCAAGATAATTGTTTTGTGCAAAAGTTGGTGCGCGTTGTACGTATTGGACGTTATTGGAATTGAAACTATTAATGTGTTTTGGTTCTAAGTTACTATTGAAACCGAATCTAGGTTGATAGCTTTGATTGTGAACTGGTCTGTGTTGGTAACTGGTTTGTTGTGGGAGGTAAGCTAATTGAGGATAAATTAAGGTTGGATTAGCACTACTATTTTGAATAATTCGGGGTGCTATTGGTGGTGGTAATCTTCGATGGAGTAGTGAATGATGTGTCTGGAAATTTTGGTTTTCTAATTTCAAACATAAATGTAATGCTTGTGGCAAGTCGGTAGGTTCCCTGACGGCGAGTAGCCTGGGTAAATCTCTAGTTAATGCAAAGTTAGGCATCTGGAAATGGCTTTCCAGTCAAGAGGTGTACTGTACGATTCCAGTACGACATCTGCATCGCCTATTATTTTCCCTCTTACGACGCTCAAGTTCGCAAAAAATTTTGGAGTTCCTTTTATACGGTCATACATAGAAAATATGCGATCTACATGTTTCTTCCAAGAACTAAACTCTGAAGACTGTCCGGAGAAGATTCCTACGTATTTTACAATGTCTGGTATTTTGTCTTGATCCTGCAACTGGTTGTTCTGCTCTGGTCCAATCGTTTGGTCTTGCACGTTTAAAAATTCGGTAATAGAGTTAAGTAAGTTCCTCAATAGCTGTAGTCCCTAAGTATTCATAATTTCGGTTACCATTGTTACTAGTTGGGGTCGTAAAGTTTGTAAAGTCATATTGTTAACTAGAAGAGATGGGGTAGTTGGTGCCATAGACAGTGGTGCAGAAAGTGGGGGATTTCTGCAATTCCGCTTTAAGTGACCCTTTTCTCCGCACTCAATGCATACATCCCTTCTATCTGGGCCATTGCATTCAGCCTGCACGTGACCCGAGTTGATGCACTTAAGGCAGCGTCTCACCGTGTCCCGCTGAATTATCCTCCATGTGCAGAGAATTGAGCCCATTTTAATTCTCTGCAGCTTATGGATGGTGTTAGCTGCACTTAGGGATAGTGTCGCAGGGGCGCATCGTTGTTCTCTGGAATTTGCCTCAGTAAGCCAGACACTCACTTCTTCTTCGGGCAATTGGGTTGCTGCTCTTACCGCAGCAATGACTTCATCAGAGATTGTCAAGCTGTCCAGGTCTCTGATTTCGATGGTGGCTTTTTGATGAAGATCTACCACCGCCGTTGAGTCCCCCAGGGTCTCTTTTATCGCCACGCAGAGTTGGTCCTTTTTTCCTCCTTTTGCTAACTCAAGAAGGATGGCTCCGTTTTTCGTTTTCTTAACAGAGCAGATTTTGACTTCTGTTTCATCAGGCTGAATTATTCCGCGTAAGCCTCTAAGTACCTCTGCATAGCTACTGTTCTTTCCCGGCGTTATTAGCACTGCTTCCGGGCGCTGCGTTGGTCGCTTTAGCTTTTTATTCTTCTCTTGTTCTATGCCTTTTTGGTTCAGTTTCTTCGCCCTTACCTGCAACGGCCCTTCATAGTAAGGCGGCTTCGGCCGAGCTGCTCCTCACGCTAGAGGAAGGCAGCTATGACGTGGCCCTGATCCAAGAGCCGTGGCGATCCTCCGGGAATAAGGTCTCTGGATTGGAGTCAAATAACTACAAAATTTTTCACGCTGCAACGGTAAGGAAGATTAGATCTGTCATCCTTGTAAAGATTATTAAATATTAACGCATATTTAGTATCCAATCTTAGCACAGATGACCTGGCAGTGATTGACGTAGAGGGGGACGATGGGCCCAGACTCCTTGCCTCCTGTTAAATGGCACACGACGCCGAGGCACCGCCCATGGAGTTACAAGATCTCATGGAGGAAGCCGGTAAACGTGGCTGGAGGATAGTGGTAGGTGCAGACGCTAATTTGCACCACCCTCAATGGGGCAGTAAGGACATCTACCAACGGGTTGAGTACCTCTTTCACTATATATTACAGTATAATATAAGTATAGCAAATAGGGGAAATATTCCTACATATAAGGGTCCAACATCGGAGGATGTATTGGACATCATTCTCTTTTACGGTGACAATATGAAGATCTAAGACTGGAAGGTGCTTGAGCAACCCTCCTTCTCCGATCATAGTTATATAAGTTTCACTGTAGATATAAATTTCCCACTAAGAACGAAAGACATATTTAGGAACCCTAGAAAACAAACTGGGGCCTATATGAGAACTTGTTAAGGGATACCTAAGAAATGTTCCTCAGATCACTACTAGCAGCGACGTTGAGGCAGTGACAGAACTCATAACATCTAAAATCCTTCTAGCTTACCATAAATCCTGCCTGCCTACGAGACTTGGACGCAAATCCAAGCCCCCATGGTGGAATAAGGACGTTGGTAAGCAAAGACAGGAACTTAGAGAGTTCTTTAAGCTAGCCAAACTTGCTGATTGTGAAGAGTGCTGGAGAGAATATAAGACACTACTATCGCTATACAAAAAAGAGATAAGGAGAGCCAAGAGGAGATCCTGGCAGATCTTCTGTGGTAATTTGGACAAGACTTCTGAGGCGTCGGGACTTCGGAAAATACTTGCCAAGTCTCCTATAATCCCTTCACTAGTCCACAAGGACACAAGCGAATGGACCAAGGACGGAAAGGAAACGCTGGAGACTCTTATAGAAGCCCACTATCCTGGCTGTACTGAGGTTTCAGACGTAACCGTAACGGCACGGGGTGTAATAAATGCGGTATGTGAAGGCTTAATTACATCGGTTAGACTGGAATGGGCCTTAAAATCGTTTCAACCCCTTAAATCCCCGGGACCAGACGGCATCTTTCCTGCGCTCTTGTGCTGTACTGACACCATGGCCTTAAGGAATCTTCAGGAATTGCCTGAGGTTTAATTATGTTCCGAAGAACTGGAGACTCTCAAGGGTTGTATTCATACCAAAGCCAGGTAGGAGCAGCCACTTGTATCCAAAGGACTATCGGCCAATAAGCCTCACTTCATTCATACTAAAGACGTTTGAAAGACTAGGGACCAACACGCCTATACGAAAGGCAAGTCCACGGAGACAGCTCTTCATAGGGTCGTGATGCAGATAGAAAGGGCCATACAGTACGGGGAGTATGCCATAGGTGTCTTCCTCGACATATCAGGAGCCTTTAACAACGTTTCGACAGAAGCGCTATTAGAGGGTCTTGAATCAATTGACGCACATCCATCCATACGGCACTGGATCGGCAGTCTACTGAACTGCCGGACAGTGGTGGCTGAATAGGGTGCGATGAGTCTAACAAGGAAGGCAAACAGAGGTATGCCTCAGGGGGGCGTAATCTCTCCGCTGCTTTGGACACTTGTAATGAATAAAATTCTTAATAAAATGCGAGATGGAGGTGCAAGGTTAACTGCCTATGCAGATGACCTGGCCGTAATCATGAGCTCAATGAGTCAAGTACTCGAGGGGGCACTTAAAGAAATTAAAGACTGGGCAAGCAATGTGGGACTGGATGTGAATCCAGACAAGACGGACTTAGTACTTTTCACAACAAAATACAAGATTCCGCACTGGCTCCCTCCTAAATTAGGAAACATTGTACTGGCACCAAAGATGTCTACAAAATATCTTGGAGTCATATTGGATAACAAACTGACGTGGAAGTTAAATGTGGAAGAAAGGGTGAGGAAAGCTCTCAATGCCTTTTATGCTTACAGGAAAATGCTCGGAAAGACATGGGGTTTATCTTCCCGTCTAACATATTGGATGTACACGGCAGTGGTTAGACCTATATTACTCTATGGTATCTAGGTATGGTGGACAAGTGTCAACAAAAAGACATACGTCAAAAAGTTGGAGACGGTACAGAGAATCTCAGGGCTTTGTATAACTGGTGCAATGCGCACCAAACCTACAACAGCACTTGATAGAATACTCGACCATCAACCTATAGGCTTGGCAGCGAAGAACACTGCAAAGAAGTCTGCGCTAAGACTAAAGGTAACAGGACAGTTTATACAGAGGCCTTATGGTCACAGTAAGATACATGAAGGTTTAAACAATAGCTCGGACTATGTTATTCCCCAGGCCAACTTTAATGGAAGGTCTAGTGCAGTAATAGAACATAATGGGTGCCAAAGGGGACTCCAGTTTGGCGGTCATACTTACAACCTGTTTACAGACGGATCTAAAATGGCAGGGGGAGTGGGAGCTGCAGTATTCTGTTCAGAGCTTGACCTTAAACGATCATATAAGCTTCCAGACTACTGTAGCTTCTTTCAGGCCGAGATTTATGCGGCTACAAAAGCAGCAGAATTAGCAGCCGAGCTAACTCCTCTAAACTCCCAAATAAACATATTCATCGACAGCCAAGCAGCCATAAAGGCAATAGCGGCGGTGATGACAAAATCGAACTGTGTTCAACAATGTAGAACCAAAATTGACGAACTCTGTTTTGACAGACGAGTCACCATCTTTTGGGTACCGGGACATAAAGGAATTGAAGGGAACGAGGAAGCAGACGCACTCGCTAAAGCTGGCGCTAGCCAAGCTGAGGTAAGTGCGTCATACTTACGTCCCTCTCTGTCCACGTTAAAAACAGAAATAGACGCAGCAACGATTCAGGAGGTGAAGAGAATGGGGATGGAACACTCTCTTGCAGAACCGCAAAAATCATGCTTCGCTCTTTTAATACTAAGACTACCAACTACATCTTAGCTTTCCCAAGAGAGGATTGCAAGTTATTAGTCGGAATACTCACGGGACACTGTTTAACACCTTCCCACGCAGCCAAATTGGGCTTGGTACAGAGTGATGCATGTGCAACATGCAACGAGGTAAATGTTAAGGGAACTATAGAACACCTACTTTGCCAATGTCCAGCTCTCAACAGATCACGCTTTAGCAATCTCGAATCTGTATCTTTCCTCTTCTTGGAAAGTATCGCGGATCAGAAAAGTAGCAATTTATTAAAGCTCGCAAAAAAGTGCATAAAAAACAGTATTTAAAGAGTCTCCATACTTCTTCTTGGCAACACAAAGGACCATTATTGGTCTATGTGAGATCTCTTGATCAGCCAAGCAAACCTAACCTACCTGTAACGGTCCTTCTTTTGTTTCACCACCAATATTCTGGCGCTGCTTCTTACGGTTTACCTCAACCCATCCTTCTGGCTCTTTTGATTTCGTCTTCTTGTCCGATTGTGAGACTATCGGGCTTGTAGTGGGACGTTTCGACCTTGTTGTGGGAATTTTATCTTCTGTCTCTATGGGTGCTTGTATTGTCGCTGTCGTGGGTGCCGCTGTCGTTGCAGTGGATACCGGCTTCAACTTCGTTGCTGTCTTTTTTTCGCCGCGGTAATGTTCAATTACGTCAAACAGTTCACTCAATTGGGACACTCCATCCTTTACATCTATACTGATGTTGTTCTGGCGCATAATAGCCATCTTCATCTTGCGAAGTACCTTTCTGCATTCAGCTAGGTTTTCTTCTTCTAGAGTTCTCGTCCTGTATATCAGCTTCTGTCGAGGGGAACTATGCAATGTTACACATACCTTCTCTACTGTGGCCTCTGGTATTTGCCACTAGTTTTCCGCGTTCATGGCCTTTACCGCTGGAGAGGAAACGAAGTCTGGGGCGTTTGTTGTATTCCCAGTGTTACTTTCAAGTAACTCTCGTTCCTTCGAACTCGGATGGAGTTCAATGGTCCTTCTTGGGGGAGCGACTCATCTTATTGCTCCGCCTGAAGGCCGAATCTTCCCCGAAACTTGTAACTTTGTCCGCTGCAGCAACCAAGTTGCCAATTGCTGCAGTATTGTTGTTGTTGCAGCTTGTAGTATTAGCTGTAGTATAAGGCCAAGTACGCCACCTCCGCAACATTGCAGTCGCTTGATTGTGACGATCCGGAACCTTCTTGAAATATTTCTCCAAGTATATTGGCTTTTCTTGTCGAGTAGAGTACGTTTTGTCATTGTATTGCTGGGAATAAAGACATTTTTGTTTTTAGTGAATTTAGTTATTTTCCAGAAACTTTTGGAATTTTTATCAATTCAATTTCAAGTGCAGCGGTACTTCCATTTTAATTAAGTCTAACATTTTATCCATCAGCTCTATAGTAGGAGGAGCAATGAAATCGGGCTGCATATGCCTAAAGTTAAGGTTCAGGGTTTCCTTGAAAATTTTCCAATCAGCTCTAGAATAAACTCGGAAAGTATTTTCTATTACATAGAAACAGGAAGATGGTCTGATGTGAGATCATTAATGGCTAATGGTTCAGTCATCAAGTTTTGAGAGTTAGAAATGAAGTGGTCTAGTGTTGAGGGTTTTGCCTTGTAGCTAAATGGAATATATGTTGGGTCTTTGGGGTACAGTATTGAAAATGTGTCAATATAGGACATTTCATAAAGTATATTCCCCCAACAGTTAGTTGTACTACAGTTCCATAGCCTAATAAATACTGACCGTTTACTCGTGAGAACTTTAGTAAATCTGCCTTCAATAAGCTTCTATGGTGTGACTTGTCGTATAGCAGAATGCAAGATTTGTCTAGACATTTCGCCGCTCCTGGAAAGTATATTGAAAATATTTTGATAGTACTTTGCGTGTTCTGACTAAAGTTGAGTCAAAGATGAGCCAATGGTTGGCTCTGGGGTGTTACTAGTATACAAATCACAATAACACAATCAGAAAGTTTGTTTAGAGAATGTTTATTGAGATATAAAAATTTGGTTTAATAAAAACAAACACAAGTATGATGGGGCAATTTTCAACCCGTCGTTGCTCACTCAGCGGTTTTTCGTAAGTGATTTTAGTTTACCAGCCTTCAGTCCGTTGTTTCAATATGGATGTCGTCTCTCCACATCCAACGGTCACCAACAAAACCCAAAGTTTCCAAAAAGATCCAAACAATGCAAAAGTCATTCACCTTTGGTTTCTTTGTTTTGGTCCTTCCTCTTCCTTATTTCCCCATGCCCAACAGCTGACGTTAGAATATCGATGCGTTATCGATGCGTACATTGCGAGTCAATAAAAACTTCTACACCAACGTTTTCTATTAATTGCGTATTAACAATAGGAACCTCTCTATGTTTTAAGTTATTAGTTATTGCCAAAGCTACGCCGCCTCTCCTACTTGCAGTGCGGTCTTTCCTATAAGCTGTATAATTTTAAAGTATGAACCGATCCTTATTTCTCAACCAAGTTTCACTTAATAAACACACATAGATATTGTTGTGGTTCAAGAAATTTGCTAGTTCTATTTTTTTGGAACGGACAGCACGTGAATTCCATGCAATGATATTAAGATGGTTATTACTTAGCTGCATAAAGGTATTTCCAAGCTAACTGAGTAATGATATTAAATTGTTCGCTCTTACTGGTACAGTTCCTCAATTTTTGAAACAGTTGATTGATTTCATCGATGGTAAAGAGATAATTCGTTGATTGCGTTGACGAATTTAGTAGGGCATTCCTGTAGTCAAGCATTTGTGGAGCATTGTTGCTGCTGGATGGGATGTTGTCTTTCAAGTCAATAGCAGAAGATATAATGCGTGGTGTGTGCAAGCTTAACGTGAGTGTTGTTGGTCATACGACTTCGAAGAAGAGATAGATACGAAGAACGGCATGGACAGTTAGGATCAGTAGATCTATCTTCACCATTGCAATTAGCACCACGAGCCATGGTTGGTGACGTACAGACAGTTGTATGATGTTAACCTGCACAATTAGCGCAAGAGGTTTTCACATTATAGCTATTAGATCCGTGGCCGAAGAGTTGGCAATTGTAGCATTGGGTTACCTTATTCAAGGATTTAGTTTTATATTCCCATCTCACTTTTGTGTGATATATACAGGAATAATTTTGTTTCAGTTATTTTAAGGTAATTGTTCTAATTTCGAAGTACACCACATACGAGTATAATAGTATTGTTAGACCTGAGTTAGTGCTCTTTTCAATTGTTTCAACATCAGTGCATTTTACACCATGAGATATTAATATTGATTTAACCTCATCATTTGGTAATTTTTCGAGACCAGAGAGGACGGCTTTATAAAGCTTTGTTTCTCTGTTCTCATAAGAGAAGAACTCACAATCGTCGTTTTTAAGACAGTATTGAAACAATCGATGCTATTGACAATTACTTTGTTGCCAATAGATATAGTTTTAATGTAGTATATATTTATACTCATGTATGTATTTAGCGCTTTTCTTTAGCACAGTAATAGGAGAAATTTTTATATTTGGTGTGACTGAAGATACCGAGTCACCAACTGCTTGATCTGTTAATGGATCGTCTACGGTGGTTTCACTGGCCATGATAGTTGTAAGCGGACGATAATAATTTGTATAGCAATAGAGACAGAGGCATCCTTGCACATTAGTTCCACTTCAATACATTCTATTTTGCATGAACGCTTAGTTGTAAAAAAGGTTTGTTCTCGTTGGATACCCCATAACTTATCAATTGCTCAAAAAAAGGCTCGCATCGATGGAGTAAGGAAATGTTTTAAAAGTTCGACCGTGGTGTTTCAAAAGACGTTTATAAAATCGTGACAGGTTACGAAACATGGATATATGCGTATGAGCCGGAAACTAAACAGCAATCGACCATGTGGGTGTTCCAAGATGAGCCAAATCCAATAAAAGTTGCTCGAGCACGAAGCACTTCGAAGCAAATGGTCGCCTGTTTCTTCGGAAGAATGGGTCATGTGGCCACTGTTCCGCTAAAGCAATGTAGGACTGTCAATTCTGAGTGGTACACCATTTGTTTGCCGGAGGTCTTCGTAGAAATTCGCAAAACCAACTGCCGAAGACGAATCATTCTCTATAATGACAATGCGAGCTCTCACATATCTCGTCAAACAGGTGAATTTTTAAGCAGTCAAAACATCGAATTGATGACTCATCCACCCTACAGTCCTGACTTGGCACCCAATGACTTCTTTTTATTCCCTCACATAAAAAAAAAAAATTCGTGGTCAACGATTTACGTGCGCCGTAGAAGCAGTTGAAGAGTTCACAAACCATGCTTTGGAGGTGTCTCAAGTGGAATGGAAAAATTGCTATGACCAATAGTTCGAACGAATGCAAAAGTGTATTGATCATCAGGGGGAATATTTTGAAAAACAATAAAGCCATTTTCATTAAAAAATTTTTGTTCTTATTTGCTATTCCCGAAATATAAAGAGCAGCCCTCGTACTATCCTTAGAATCATTACATGAATTGAACATCAGACACACCCGAACGATTCAGACTATCGGAACAACTACAACAGTCAATCGTTACATGACATATTGGACGGAGATCCCAGAGCTGCCAGGCATCACTTATTTTCTCATGGACAAAATATATAAAATTGAGTAGTGTTAGTATGTACTATCATCGTATGCCTACCTGTTAACTTGACCAGACGGTCATTTTCCAGGTATCAGGTCATCAAAGTACATAAAAAAAATTATTAATCTCACTTATTTTCTCATGGCTGATTTTTACATATATGTTAGAGAATACAGCCAAGAATCAGTAATCAATACTGCCAGATACGTTCCGTCGGCCGTTTCCTCTACCAGACGCTTTAAAGTTGTTAAAAAAAAATTATGAATATTACTTATTTTCTCATGCACCAGTTTTATATATGTTAGTCAGACAACTATTTTGCAAAGTGCCAGACCGATGCGATGGACCAAACATGCGCCAGAACCAATTGTAATGCTGTGAGTATGAGCAAGGGGTTACTATACGCACTCACGAGTGTGAGTGAGATATATATGAGAGTTAATGCCCTCGCCCTCTTATTACGATTTATTCTTAAACAGTCAGTTGAGTACATCAGATGTGCAGTGTTTTCATCATGGTACAATAATACAAGGTAACGCCAATTTGGTCGAAGTTCACCAGGATTTTATGCTATCACTGGATGCGATTATAACCCAGCCTTTTTTAAAAAGGGCAAGCGAAGATCGTTATATTTATTGAAAGAAAAAAATTGAAGGGTACCAACAAGCATCACTTAGTTTTGGCACGTTTAATTTGATGTAGACGAAGAAAAACATGTAATCAATACAATTCAAAAATTTATATGTGATATTTACAATGTTCCTGGAATAACTGATGTAGATGCTGCCAGACTTAAACTGTTTGTTGACACACATTTGATAGCTGATGTCAATGAAAAATTTCACCAGAAAAATAAGAGACTTCGATGCTAGTAATTTGCCACGTTGTAAAAGTGAACTTTGGCAACAGTTTCGACGGGCTAACTATATTACAATGCAAGTAAAACCAGAAAGAAGGCTATCATTGGCTATGCCAAAGATGTAATTATCTTCACGCTCCTCCGAGTTGCATCCAATCTTCCTTTCTTAGCATCACTAAATTCTCTTTTTTCTAATAAGAACATTAATTTAAGTATGGGAGGTAACACCCCAAATCGTCCAATTCGGCTGATTCCGACAAATGAATTGCGTATGGTAAAAAGAAACCTCTTCACTCCCGTGAAGAGCATAAAAATAATTTTAAAAACACCTTATTTATATCTTTAAAGTTTAATATCTCGAAAATTAAGCGAGTTATCGAAAAAATTTTATATTTTCGTCTTATTTTCACCAGTTCTATAAAAGTACGTTTTGGCGCCCCGGAGTATTGCCAAATACGAGATAGATTAATAAAAGAAAAGGAAAGGTATATCAGCAAAAGAAATATTAATCGTGAGAATTATGTAGACATAAATCATACAGATATCTCCAATTCAAAGTTATTGTTTGATGATATAGTCTTAGAACAAATAAATAATTTACAGAAAATTAACGAAATAAGAATCTCAAAAACTCACTTCTATACACAATCAATAATTACTATTTCGGTTATTAGTATTATTTTTATATAATTAAAAGGCAAACATTGAATTTGTGAACCCTTTCCTGCTTAAACCTCTGAATTTATTTTGACAAAAAAAATACCAATTGACAGGTAATTTTTACTAGATGCTAACTGTAAATAAATAATCAAAATAGATCCAGAGGTTTAGGCGTGAAAAATGTATTAAAAATAACCGCTTTTCAACAACAATAAAAATACACAGCTGTTGATGTGTGCGTGTTTGAGCGCAGTAGAATAATATGCAATTTACAACAAAGCAAATCCACATCAACATTGATGTGCCTACTGATACGTATCAGATTCGACAACAACCACAAGGAAAATGACGTCATTCAGGGGTTGTTGTTGTAGAATGTGATGGGGATCAATAGTCGCATCAAGAACTGATGTGCCTTGATATGAACTGCCAAGTTTTTCCTAGTGCTTCCAAGTTTTTTTGTGTTTTTTCCACCTGTCGCATCACTAAACAGCAGCTGATGGCTGAAAACTTTGTAAAGTAAACCATAAATTGTCAATTTTTGTAAAAGAATTTAATAAAATAAGTATCAGGAATGAAGGGAATTGCAAGAACTATTTGCATATGTTGCAAAATGTTCTAAATCATGTATTTTTCACAAATTTTTAGTTTTTATTTAACCAACGTGCTCGCAAGTTTCACGTGTGTGTATAACCAAAACAAAAAACAGCATTCGTGATGCAAATTATCCGGTGTAAACGAAAAACCCCATCAACGTGATGAACTTTGGTTTATATTGCATATAAGAGAATAGAGAGATTTGTGTGTTTGTGTGCCTCTTTCTTCTGTTTGTATGTATTATGTTGTTAAAATATATAAATGCATATACTTATATGTATATTAGACAGCTGCGTGGGTTTCTTCACAACTTAAATCCAATAGAATGAACTCGAATTGAGTTGAATTGAAATGAGTGAGAGAAGACACGAAATGAATGAATTTGGATGCGACTGTTTTTTCAGTTCAAAAGCAGTCGACATTCTGTAAAATGAATTAGAGCTGATTCACACACAAATACATTGTAGGAATATTTTTTATCGAAGTCCGCTGCTAGCCATACACGACAGATTCGTGCTAGACACATATTTTCAACTTCGTTCTTATTGTGCACCGACTCGGCAAGCACATTTCATACAAATACAAAACACACGATGAAAAAGAACAGAAACGTTGGTCGTTTGGCTAAAAACGTCGGCAGTGTGTAAGTTTCTTGCCCACAAGCATATGTCTTCGGCTTGTATTCTGCCGAAAAATATTTCTGTGTGAATGGGTTTTTAGAAAGAATTAGCGTGTAAAACGAAATGATTACTGCAGCATAGCCGAACACATCCGAATTAACTCGAATTTTCGTTTGATTTGAGTGGAGCGCGCAGTCGTACAAGGAAATGAGCGGAGAAAAAGGCGCAGACGATATAAGTGGTTGTGTATATGTATAGACGTACTACCTTCATATGTTGTTTTCTTTTTTTCTTTTCCTTACACACAGCAAAACAACAATAACCCTTTCTTCTTATGCAAAAAAATGGAGGCATTCGAATTAATTCTAAAACAACCTCTCATTCTCACTCATTCAATTCTTGTATATATCTGTGAATGTTGTACGACTGAGTCTGATGTGAGTGCTCAAATTCACTCGAATTTTTTCGGCGTCGCCTACTATTTCACTTAGTTTATATTGAGCATTGTTGATTCGAACGTAGTTTTTTTGCCATCATGCAGATCTCTAATGTATATCACTTTTTAATGTTCTAAGAAATTGATACAAAGAAGAATTTGCATTCTCTGAACAAACAAATGAGAACAACAACATTATCCATGACAGCGATAGAGACAACAAAGATCTTTGAGAGAACTGCACAACAACAATCACATAGCTTTACACAACCAATGAGCGTACAGCAATAGAACAGAAAAGAGTGACACACAAACTTCTCTATTCTCCCTTTCTACTGCGCTCCCATCATCAACGGCTGTGTTTGACTATGTGCAAGAGATGTGCAACGGAGACATCGTTTTTTCATTCATACAATTTGTTTTTGGGTATGCCAAAATTGGTAATAAGAAGAGCTGTTCAGCTCTAACGCCCATCAGTCAGATATTGCTATTGCAACAGTATACATGTTCCTTTCGTTTTTATACTCTTCATGGGAGTGAATAGTATTATAAGTTTCTCATGAAGTTTGTAACACACAGAAGGAGACATCGCAGACCACATAAAGTATGTATATTTGTGATCAGCTCGATGAGAAGAGTTGATTTAGTCATGTCTGTCTGTCCGTCTGTCAGTCTGTATATATGCAAACTAGTTTTTGAGCTAGAGAGCTGAAATGGGTTTCTTTTTACCATACGCAGCACATTTGTCGGAATCAGCCGAATCGAATCACTAGGGGGGGTACCTCCCATACAAACCCCCCTTTAAATTAATGTTCTTATTAAAAAAAGTTTTATTTTTTAACATATGGAACTGAAATTTGGACACTATAAGTTTGTAATCTATGCCCATCAATCGTGTAAAATTCATGATCCTATGGCCGGCCACCAGGTGGGGTACCTCTCATACAAGCCCCCCTTTAAATTAATGTTCTTGTTAGAAAAAGTTTTTTGTTTTTTAACGTATCGAACTGAAATTTGGACCCTATAAGTTTCTGATCTATATTCATCAACCATATAAATTTCATGGTTACCAGGAATGGTACCTCCCATACAAACCCAAATTAAATGGCAAACTTTGAAAGAATAAATGTACAATAAAATTGCCACTCAAACTGATGTTATGCTAAGAAAGGAAGGTTGGATGCAACTCGGAGGAGCGAAGAGTATTACATCTTTGGCATAGCCAATGATAGCCTTCTTTCTGGTTTTTAATTATTTTTATACTTTATCCATACAATTGTATAGGCTTTGACGCCTGTGTGGCGTCAGCATAATCGGTATTCTTAACAGTTACCGAGTGTTTTGTGTCTGGTTTGCGAAAAGTTTTGCGACTTTTATTTCTTTGTTTTTTTTCATAATTTTAACATTATTCAATATGCCTTTCCAACATACTTTCACTGGTATAAATCAGCGTAGACGCCACAGAAATAACATGAGATTACTAAGAAATGATATCGCAAGTACTTCAAATGATCAAAATATTGATTTATCGAATGGAACGTATAAAATTGCATTGAATTTAATTCCCCGTAATTTTGAATCATTTAGCTGTGGGTCTGTAATATTACGTTGTGATTTCTGTTCAACAAAACATTTTCAATCTGAAATTACTTTACGTAACACTAGCGCTTTAACTTTGTGTTTTCATAAGGGAAAAGTTGCAATACCACCCCTCATTCAGAATGTTCTTTTTATGAATTTAGTTCCAGATTTGAACTCAAATCACTATGTCATTGAACAACGCTCCAAGAATTACCTTGGTAAAATTCGTTCTTATAATGCTTCATTTGCAATGATAAGTTCCGAATTTAAATTAGATGACAGAGGTTTGAATGGAATTTATCATTTTAAGATTCATGACGAATTTTACCACCGATCTTCTGCAACTACTCCGGGTTTTAGTAGTGATCCGGCATATGCACAGCTTCATTTTTACGACGTTGAAACTGCTGTACGTCATAGATTGAATGCTAGAGCAAATAATGGATGTACTGTGTTTATTATGTATGAATTAGCTAATGAGTTAGATCGTGTAAATGTGTTTGTACGTTCTTTTAAGTCAATGGCTGAATATTGTCACCGTCCTGAAAATACAACTGCTAATGTTTGTATGATGATTAAGGTGAATAAAGAGTGTGATCTTCGTAGATATAACGATGCTATTCAGACTGATGTTGCAGCTATTTTTAGAAGCGATGACGGTGAACCGCCTTTTGAGAGGTATGGTTGTTTTTCTGAAATTTTCACGCAAACTTAATAATGTTTCTGATTTGGACTCTTCATTAGATCCGTTGGCATATTCTTTGTTGTTTCCTAATGGTGATACTGATTGGCATGTAAATATGTCACATAACATTGCTTCTACTTCTAATTCTTATGCTCCTCGAAATAAAGTTATTATGTTATCGTCTTGCTATTCGTGATAATTTTAGTCTTTTGCCTTCTTCCCAAAAATTATTTCTTCAGTGGATATGTACGTTTGAATTGAATCGAAATGGTAATGATTCTAGAGTTGGTCATAAAATAATTTTGCCTTCCACAATCATAGGTTCTCCCTGAAATATGTTCCAGAATTACTCAGATGACATTTCATCAAAATTTTGCACAAAATTATCGAAACATTAAATGGGGCTCACTTTCGACCTGATATTGTTGTTCGCGATTTCAAAATTAAATTGAATGAACTGATCAACTTAATAGTTAAAAACCAGATATTCGGTAAAGTTGATGCTATTATTTACAGAAATTGTATTTCAAAAACGTGGTCTCCCTCATGCACATACAATCGAGTCGCGATAATTCGTACCCCGATAAATCGAAAACCTCAATAATTCGTAACAAACTGCTAGTCCCTTTAAAAAAAATTTGGATAATTCGTAAAACTTTCATACGTTTTGGTCCCCTCGTTAATTCGTATTTTTATTTGCAACTTAATGAACAAAAACATCTTATAAATCGTAATTCATTTCTAAAACCTCTTATAATTCGTAATGAAAACGTAAAAAAACAAATCGTTATCAGTTTACAGTTTTCGTTTATTTTGTTTGTTTTTTCTTAGTGCTTATTTCATTCAAAACATTAAGCTGTAACGTCAAAATGTCAAACAAACGCACGCATAAAACCTTAACAATTTCTCAAAAACAAAAAATTATTGCAGCAATTAACAATGGAGCGAAAAAAAGGAGGTGGCGAAACAGTACGAAATCGCACCATTAACACGCACATCAAATCTACAAAAAAAAAAAAGAATGGGACCATCTTCGTTGAGTAAAGTAAAGAGTCAGAAACAATCTGAATATCCAGATATAGAAAATTGTCTGCTTTTGTGGCTGACACAATGCAGGCAAAGCAATGTTCCCATTGGCGGCCTTTTATTGACCGATAAGGCTTTGTGTTTTGCTAATGCAATGAAAATCAATAATTTTAAAGCAAGCAGTGTTAGGCTTTTAACGGTTCAAAAATCGATACAACATCACATTTAAGAAATTGTGCTGTAAAAGTTCTGCTGTTGATGAAGGAGTTTGTGTAGAATGGAAAGAAAAGATGAGTGATTTGACTAAAGATTACGATGCTAAAGACATCTTTAATGCGGATGAAACTGGCTTGTTTTATAAATGCTTGCCAGATTGAACCTATTGCATCAGAAATGAAAAATGTCATGGTGAAAAGCATATCAAAGAACGAGTTACTTTATTATTTTCTGTAAACATGGATGGTACCGAAAAACTTGAACTACTACTAATTGAAAAGTCTGCAAAACCAAGGTGCTTCAAAAACATTCGCAGCTTTCCAATTCCGACATAAAAAAAAATCGTGGGTGACAATGGATGTATTTAACGAATGACTTCAGATGTTGAATGACACCATGAAAACTACAAATCGAAAGATATTGCTATTCATGGACAATTGTACGGCGCATAATGGGTCCCCTGATCTAAGCCACATAAAAATAAAGTTTTTGCCAACAAACACCACTTCCAAACTGCAGCCTCTTGACCAGGGTATTATAAAAAAGTTTAAGTCATTATACTGCAATGAAATGGTTATTAATCTTGTTAATAGCACTGAAGATAAAAAATATTTTAAATGTGCGCTATTTCCGGCAATGCAAATTGCTTATAAAGTGTGGACTAGTGGCAACGCAGCTTGTATTCAAAACTGCTTCTGTGCTTGCGGTTTTAATAAAGATACCAACGAAAATTTAATTCAAGTCGAGCAATTGAACATAGATCATCTAAGGAATAGTATATCTGAGAACTCTGAAAATGTCGCCCTTTTCTATGATTACGTGAATGTTAATAATGACGGGGTTGTATCCGGTATGTTGACAGACAACGATATTTTGAAAGATTTTACGGCTATTAATAATGAGAGTGATGAGGATGATAGCGCCGATGAAGAAGTACTTATAAAGAATAAACAAGCAAAATCCGCCATCCAACAAATTCGATACTATGTTGATGTCCAAAAAAATGTTTTTAAGTTTAGAAAACTCAATTGAAGAGGTAGGTGAAAAGAACTTTAAGCAATCAAAAATTACAAACTTCTTTAAACCTTAATCTTTCTCTTTGTAACTATTTTATGTTTCTGTTTTTTTTTTCTATTAAATTAAGTATGTAAGATGTAACTACATATGGGTATTTGCACAGAAATGTCAACCACGACCAAAAAATTAAATGTTATTAAACAAACATTATTGAATTATATTATGAAAGAAAAATATTGAAATTTTATTAATTTAAACGATTTTCACTTGAATTAATTTACTATGTTGAGTAAATCGACTTTAAAGTTAGTTGAATGCAATTTCTCGTTATTAGATATTTTTCAAAGCTTTTTCTCTTTAGTATTTACATCTTTAAGAGAGGTGATATATTGTAACTGTCATTTCAGAAAATGTCTCTTAGAACATCTATTAACTAAAAAAAATGCAAAGAGATCATTCCGATCTCGATCAACGGTAAATTTGAAATTTGATTTAGTTCATCTTCTAATGTCACGTTTGAGTCCGAAAAACATCATTTGTTTTCATTTCGTGATTGATAACAACAGCAAGTGTGTCGAAATTTTTCTTTAAACAGAGTTTTGTGTATATAATTAAGAAAAAAAAACACCGAGTGCCAAAAAATTATTATTATAAAATTTAGAGCTATTTGAAGTTGAAGTTTGAGTTGTAAGTGTGAAATTTTGAGATTATAAATATGTAGACTTTTGTTATTGTAATATGTATGTCTACATATATATAGATGAACGAAAGCTCTTCTAAACATAAGAAAAAAAGCTTGGATAGGTGGAGGGAAGCTTTGAAAGAAGGCCCTTTAAGATTCAGCGTATTCCGCCAAAAAAAACAAAGAACGAAGTCAAAGAAATAGAGCACAATGGAAAACATTAGCTAAAACAAATAAAGATATACTTTTAGTCAAGAGAGAAAAGGATCGCATGAGGCAGAGAAACCATCGGGAGAAAAAAAAGACAATAAAATAAATAGCCCGTGTGCACCATTTATGTGTAGGGAAACATTTGCAAGAGCGGTAAAAAAAAGTCAAGGCAGCATTGTCAAATGATTTGGAGAAAAAACTTAAAATTCATGATTTTTTAACCAAAAAGCATAAGAAACCATCAACTAAGGAGGTAGAATCTAGCCGTTTTTGTAACAATGAGCAAATACGAGAAGTTCAATATTTCTTCATTAGCGATAATTTTAGCATGCAAGCTGCTGGCAGGAAGGACACCATGTTATTTGATGGGAGAAACAAAATCATTTGCTATCGTCAATGACAAATTAAGCCACAGCAAAGATGATGTTCGCTGTTTTTTAGTGAAATTTATGCAGACGATACAAAGTCAATATGGAAGGTTTGCGAATGTGTTTCTTTTTTCAAATGGAAGCAGCTCGCAGTTCAAAAACAAATTTATCGTTTCGAGCCTCTTCTATTTTCTAGAAGAATTCGGATGCAAGTACATAGAATGGAATTACTTCGCAACTTCACATGGAAGAGGCGCAGTTGATGGTGTAGGAGCAGTTTTTAAAAGAAAAGATTGGCAGCTCACTAAAATAAGAAACCTGGTTTGATGTGACGCTTTCTCTTTTTACGAATGTGTAAATAATAGCATTAAAGGTGTTTAAATTCTGTCATCTCTTCGGACCAGATTAGGAAAATTTCACTACAATTAGTTTTAAAATGAAAAAACTCCTTAAATATCCAGGGGATCCAAAAACTACACAGCTTTTCATGTGACGGGTATCAAATTAAAGCAGCTCGTACTGCGTATTCTGTTAAGAAAAATATATAAAATTTTGTACTACTCATTGGTTCCTACTTTCTATGATTAAATGATATTAGTTATAATTAATAATTGTTATTTTTCGATAAAACCAAATGTTAAATAAAGTGACATTATTCCTTAATATTTTAAAATTAGTTGCACTAAAATTTTTTGGAAGGTTTCGCTGACTTTTGGATTTTTGTCGATGATTACGAAACCCACTTCCGTTTTTTGTCACGTTTGAATCGCTTTTATTTTGCCTGTACTTCAGAACCAAAATTACGTCTGGAATCCACCTTTTTACTGAATGTAGTACTCCCAAAAAACTATTACATAAACTAAAGAAATAAAAGAAAATGTGTCTAACACTAACTGTTTTTCCACTTTAAAAGCGTACGACTGTCACGTTTGATGCTGTGGAAATGCCCATATGTAAATGGAGTTATTATTTTCTAATAAAGTTAAAAAATTGGTGAAAATCAACTGAAATGTAAAAGCCCCGTTAGTTCGTATTTTTCTTTTTTTAACCTCGATAAATCGAAATCTCGATAATTCGAAAACCTCAATGATTCGTAAAAAATCCTGTTCCCTTGCAATTACGAATTATCACGATTTGGCTGTATTTTGTTGACTTTGGAAATTAATGATAGAGTTGATAGTATTGAAAGTATTGATAAAATTGTTTCTGCTGAAATTCTTGACACACATACTCATCCAAAATTACATAAATTAGTAAAAAGTCATATGATTCATGGTCCCTGCGGTGTTCTTAATCATAATTCAGTGTGCATGCGACAAGGAAAATATTCTAAAAATTTTCCTAAGGATTTCTCAGAACGTACTCATGATAGTGTGAATGGTTATGCAGTATATAGACGTCGTGATGGTGTTTCTGTTGATGTTCGTGGGCATAGTGTTGATAATAGATTTGTGGTCCAATACAATTCGTATCTTTTAGCTAATTTCAATTGTCATTTGAATGTTGAAGTTTGCACGACTGTTAAGAGTGTCAAATGCATTTACAAGTATGTTTATAAAGGGTATGATTGTGCGCCTTTAGAATTTGGTGTTGAGTATGTTGGGCCGAATGAAATCATGATAGATGAGATCCGAAAATTCTTAAATGGTAGATTTGTTGGATCCACTGAGGCTGCTTGGAGGATATTTGAATTCCCAATGCATTATCAGTCTCAAACAATTGTTTGGCTTGATTGCCACTTACCTGGAAGGCAAAATACTTACTTTAGAGAAGGAAATGTGGAACAGGCCCCAAGAACCAAATTATTAGCATTCTTTGAATTGAATACAAACGTTGCTTCTGCAAATGAATGAATGTGTATTGAAATTCCAGAACATTTTGTGTGGGATGGTTGGGCAAAAAAGTGGACGGTTAGACAACGTGGGGCAGAGAAAGATATTTCTCGAATATATGTTGTATCTCCTAAAGATGTCGAGTTATTTCATTTACGGTTACTTCTATTACACGATCGTGGTGCCAAGTCATTTGAGGATTTACGATTCTATAATGGGGTTGTGTATCTTACTTTGTGGAAGCATGACATGCGCGGGGGATTGCGTCGAATGATAACGAATGGCGTGAATGTTTAAATGAAGTAAAACAAACTAATTCTCCAAGACAATTGCGGGAGTTATTTGGGTTTATTTGTGGTTTGAATGTTCCAGCGAATGTGTTACTTTTATGGAATGAATTTAAAGATGATATGAGTGAAGATTTTCTTACAGACTACAGTCAGGATATTTCTTATAATCGAATTCTTCTAATAATCGATGATATTCTTCAGACTCATAATACTTCATGTCAAGAGCTTGGTCTTCCAATCCCTGTTTATTACCCTGTTGATTCTGTTTTCAGTGATAGTACTAACCGTGTTGAAGAAGAAAATATTTATATGTTTAATAGCGCTAATGATGAACAACGTAATATTATAGATAGTGTTTTACGAGAAGTTTTGAAACATGATACTGGTAGCATTGTATTTTGTTTAACGGCTCACGCAGGTTGAGGGAAAACTTATGTCCAAACAGCAATTATTCGCAAACTAAACTCATTAAATCTTCGTTGTATACCCACAGCTTTCAGTGTCAGAGTCAGAAACAATCTGAATATCCAGATATAGAAAATTGTCTGCTTTTGTGGCTGACACAATGCAGGCAAAGCAATGTTCCCATTGGCGGCCTTTTATTGACCGATAAGGCTTTGTGTTTTGCTAATGCAATGAAAATCAATAATTTTAAAGCAAGCAGTGTTAGGCTTTTAACGGTTCAAAAATCGATACAACATCACATTTAAGAAATTGTGCTGTAAAAGTTCTGCTGTTGATGAAGGAGTTTGTGTAGAATGGAAAGAAAAGATGAGTGATTTGACTAAAGATTACGATGCTAAAGACATCTTTAATGCGGATGAAACTGGCTTGTTTTATAAATGCTTGCCAGATTGAACCTATTGCATCAGAAATGAAAAATGTCATGGTGAAAAGCATATCAAAGAACGAGTTACTTTATTATTTTCTGTAAACATGGATGGTACCGAAAAACTTGAACTACTACTAATTGAAAAGTCTGCAAAACCAAGGTGCTTCAAAAACATTCGCAGCTTTCCAATTCCGACATAAAAAAAAATCGTGGGTGACAATGGATGTATTTAACGAATGACTTCAGATGTTGAATGACACCATGAAAACTACAAATCGAAAGATATTGCTATTCATGGACAATTGTACGGCGCATAATGGGTCCCCTGATCTAAGCCACATAAAAATAAAGTTTTTGCCAACAAACACCACTTCCAAACTGCAGCCTCTTGACCAGGGTATTATAAAAAAGTTTAAGTCATTATACTGCAATGAAATGGTTATTAATCTTGTTAATAGCACTGAAGATAAAAAATATTTTAAATGTGCGCTATTTCCGGCAATGCAAATTGCTTATAAAGTGTGGACTAGTGGCAACGCAGCTTGTATTCAAAACTGCTTCTGTGCTTGCGGTTTTAATAAAGATACCAACGAAAATTTAATTCAAGTCGAGCAATTGAACATAGATCATCTAAGGAATAGTATATCTGAGAACTCTGAAAATGTCGCCCTTTTCGATGATTACGTGAATGTTAATAATGACGGGGTTGTATCCGGTATGTTGACAGACAACGATATTTTGAAAGATTTTACGGCTATTAATAATGAGAGTGATGAGGATGATAGCGCCGATGAAGAAGTACTTATAAAGAATAAACAAGCAAAATCCGCCATCCAACAAATTCGATACTATGTTGATGTCCAAAAAAATGTTTTTAAGTTTAGAAAACTCAATTGAAGAGGTAGGTGAAAAGAACTTTAAGCAATCAAAAATTACAAACTTCTTTAAACCTTAATCTTTCTCTTTGTAACTATTTTATGTTTCTGTTTTTTTTTTCTATTAAATTAATAGTATGTAAGATGTAACTACATATGGGTATTTGCACAGAAATGTCAACCACGACCAAAAAATTAAATGTTATTAAACAAACATTATTGAATTATATTATTAAAGAAAAATATTGAAATTTTATTAATTTAAACGATTTTCACTTGAATTAATTTATATGCTGAGTAAATCGACTTTTAAGTTAGTTGAATGCAATTTCTCGTTAGATATTTTTCAAAGCTTTTTCGCTTTAGTATTTACATCTTTAAAAGAGGTGATATATTGTAACTTTCATTCCACAAAATGGCTCTTAGAACATCTATTAACTAAAAAAAAATGCAAAGAGATCATTCCGATATCGATCAACGGTAAATTTGCAATTTGCTTTAGTTCATCTTCTAATGTCACGTTTGAGTCCGAAAAACATCATTTGTTTTCATTTCGTGATTGATAACAGCAGCAAGTGTGTCCAAATTTTTCTTTAAACAGAGTTTTGTGTATTTAATTAAGAAAAAAAAACACCGAGTGCCAAAAAATTATTATTATAAAATTTAGAGCTATTTGAAGTTGGTCACGTTTGAGTCGTAAGTGTGAAATTTTGAGATTATAAGTATGAAGACCTTTGTTAATATGTATGTATAGATGAACGAAAGCTCTTCTAAACATAAGAAAAAAATCTTGGATAGAAGACCGGTTAAGAACAAAGAACGAAGTCAAAGAAATAGAGCACAATGGAAAACATTAGCTAAAACAAATGAAGATATGCTTTTAATCAAGAGAGAAAAGGATCGCATAAGGGAGAGAAACCATCGGGAGAAAAAAAAAGACAATAATATAAATAGCCCGTGTGCATCATTTATGTGTAGGGAAACATTTGCAAAAGCGGTAAAAAAAGTCAAGGCAGCATTGTCAAATGATTTGGAGAAAAAACTTAAAATTCTTGATTTTTTAAACAAAAAGCATAAGAAACCATCAACTGAGGAGGTAGAATCTAGCCGTTTTTGTAACAATGAGCAAATACGAGAAGTTCAAAACTTCTTCATTAGCGATAATTTTAGCATGCAAGCTGCTGGCAGGAAGGACACCATGTTATTTGATGGGAGAAACAAAATCATTTGCTATCGTCAATGACAAATTAAGCCACAGCAAAGATGATGTTCGTTGTTTTTTAGTGAAATTTATGCAGAAGATACAAAGTCAATATGGAAGGTTTGCGAATGTGTTTCTTTTTTCAAATGGAGGCAGCTTGTAGTTCAAAAACAAATTTATCGTTTCGAGCCTCTTCGATTTTCTAGAAGACTTTGGATGCAAGTACATAGAATGGAATTACTTCGCAACTTCACATGGAAAAGGCGCAGTTGATGGTGTAGGAGCAGTTTTTAAAAGAAAAGATTGGCAGCTCACTAAAACAAGAAACCTGGTTTTATGTGACGCTTTCTCTTTTTATGAATGTGTAAATAATAGCATTAAAGGTGTTCAAATTCTGTCATCTCTTCGGACCAGGTTAGGAAAATTTCACTACAATTAGTTTTAAAATGAAAAAACTCCTTAAATATCCAGGGGATCCAAAAACTACACAGCTTTTCATGTGACGGGTATCAAATTAAAGCAGCTCGTACTGCGTATTCTGTTAAGAAAAATATATAAAATTTTGTACTACTCATTGGTTCCTACTTTCTATGATTAAATGATATTAGTTATAATTAATAATTGTTATTTTTCGATAAAACCAAATGTTAAATAAAGTGACATTATTCCTTAATATTTTAAAATTAGTTGCACTAAAATTTTTTGGAAGGTTTCGCTGACTTTTGGATTTTTGTCGATGATTACGAAACCCACTTCCGTTTTTTGTCACGTTTGAATCGCTTTTATTTTGCCTGTACTTCAGAACCAAAATTACGTCTGGAATCAACCTTTTTACTAAATGTACTACTCCCAAAAAACTATTACATAAACTAAAGAAATAAAATAAAATGTGTCTAACACTAATTGTTTTTCCACTTTAAAAGCGTACGACTGTCACGTTTGATGCTGTGGAAATGCCCATATGTAAATGGAGTTATTATTTTCTAATAAAGTTAATGATAGAGTTGATAGTATTGAAAGTATTGATAAAATTGTTTCTGCTGAAATTCTTGACACACATACTCATCCAAAATTACATAAATTAGTAAAAAGTCATATGATTCATGGTCCCTGCGGTGTTCTTAATCATAATTCAGTGTGCATGCGACAAGGAAAATATTCTAAAAATTTTCCTAAGGATTTCTCAGAACGTACTCATGATAGTGTGAATGGTTATGCAGTATATAGACGTCGTGATGGTGTTTCTGTTGATGTTCGTGGGCATAGTGTTGATAATAGATTTGTGGTCCAATACAATTCGTATCTTTTAGCTAATTTCAATTGTCATTTGAATGTTGAAGTTTGCACGACTGTTAAGAGTGTCAAATGCATTTACAAGTATGTTTATAAAGGGTATGATTGTGCGCCTTTAGAATTTGGTGTTGAGTATGTTGGGCCGAATGAAATCATGATAGATGAGATCCGAAAATTCTTAAATGGTAGATTTGTTGGATCCACTGAGGCTGCTTGGAGGATATTTGAATTCCCAATGCATTATCAGTCTCAAAGAATTGTTTGGCTTGATTGCCACTTACCTGGAAGGCAAAATACTTACTTTAGAGAAGGAAATGTGGAACAGGCCCCAAGAACCAAATTATTAGCATTCTTTGAATTGAATACAAACGTTGCTTCTGCAAATGAATGAATGTGTATTGAAATTCCAGAACATTTTGTGTGGGATGGTTGGGCAAAAAAGTGGACGGTTAGACAACGTGGGGCAGAGAAAGATATTTCTCGAATACATGTTGTATCTCCTAAAGATGTCGAGTTATTTCATTTACGGTTACTTCTATTACACGATCGTGGTGCCAAGTCATTTGAGGATTTACGATTCTATAATGGGGTTGTGTATCTTACTTTGTGGAAGCATGACATGCGCGGGGGATTGCGTCGAATGATAACGAATGGCGTGAATGTTTAAATGAAGTAAAACAAACTAATTCTCCAAGACAATTGCGAGAGTTATTTGGGTTTATTTGTGGTTTGAATGTTCCAGCGAATGTGTTACTTTTATGGAATGAATTTAAAGATGATACGAGTGAAGATTTTCTTACAGACTACAGTCAGGATATTTCTTATAATCGAATTCTTCTAATAATCGATGATATTCTTCAGACTCATAATACTTCATGTCAAGAGCTTGGTCTTCCAATCCCTGTTTATTACCCTGTTGATTCTGTTTTCAGTGATAGTACTAACCGTGTTGAAGAAGAAAATATTTATATGTTTAATAGCGCTAATGATGAACAACGTAATATTATAGATAGTGTTTTACGAGAAGTTTTGAAACATGATACTGGTAGCATTGTATTTTGTTTAACGGCTCACGCAGGTTGAGGGAAAACTTATGTCCAAACAGCAATTATTCGCAAACTAAACTCATTAAATCTTCGTTGTATACCCACAGCTTTCAGTGGTATTGCTTCTACTTTCTTGATCGGTGGCAGGACCTTAACAAATGTGTTCAAATTACCAATTCCATTATTGGAAAATTCAGTTTCAAATATCAGTCCTAACAGTAGTCAAGGAAGATTCCTCAATTCTGCGTCACTGATTATAGTCGACGAAATTTCTATGTGTCTTCTTTATGCTATTAAATTAATTTATAGATTGCTGAGAGACTTAAGTTCGGGAAGAATAGAAACAAATTATTTATTATTTTTTTTTACGAACAATTGTATGTTGCCGCCAGTAGAGTTCGAGCATTCAATGGATTGCGATTTTATATTTCTGAGACATCAGATCACGGCCATTTATCACGTGATAGTAGAGTTTTCACAAAGAGCATTGTTTATAGAGAAGTTATTAGCACTTAAATACAAATGTGTTTCTAGAACATGTGACCTCAGGAGAGTACTCAATTAAAGGGGGGAGGAGTTATGTTACAACCTTCACCTATCCCAATATTTTAAAATAAAGTAAGTATATGAGACACATTAGTTTACATTAATTAATTGCAACCTCATCATTTCATATTATTTATACTTATCAATAAACTAAAAATGCAACATATGCATAAAATCATTTTGTATTACTCATATTCCAGATATGTTAACAAACTTATGATTGCAAACATATGTAACTCATTTAATTAATATGATATGTAACACTTATGTCAACAAACTATTACGCATTATTTTTTTCTAACTGGTACAAACATCTTATTCTTTGGTCAGCATTAAAATAGTATAAATAAGTTATTTTAATCAATTGTAAATTAGTCGTAAGCTTGTACTCATTAATAAAGGAACACAAAACTTTTTGAGTTGCTTTTGGCTTAAGTTTGTAATTCGCGTGTGGCTGCTCGTTTGTGATAGTGTACGAGCTAGTGGGTTAGAATGTTGCGAGAGTGTGAGTTGGTACTTCTGCTTCAGTTGGGCCAGTTCAGTTTTAATTAGTGGGACGTTAAGATCCCTGTGGATGTTCGCATTCGATATGTACCAGGGAGCACCTGTTAAATAGCGAAGCATTTTCGATTGAGCTCTTTGGATGACTTCAACGTAACTTGAGTTAGCATTCACCCAAAGCTGGGGACGGTATGTCCAGATTGGCTTTACTATACTGTTATATAGTAGCACATTAAGATCGAGGCTTAGTCCAGATCTTGGGTTTAAGAGCCAGTGTAGGGACTGGGCTTTTTATTTCATGCAAATTTTTTGGCTTCTATATGTTTCCGCCAGGTGAGTCGTCTGTCCAAATGAACTCCTGGGTAGGTGACTTCAGTAGAGTGAGGAACAGTGGTGTTATTAAAGATGATAGACGGACAATCACTTTTATTTAGGGTAAATGTCACGTACTTACATTTATCCGGATTGTTATACGCCAATTATCCAGCCAGACCGATAAAAGTTGCAACGAATCGGTTAGCTCTTTTGACGCTTTTTGGGGCAGCGTGAGAGACTGGTGATTGCCGTGTCATCTGCAAAGGTTGATGTCATGAGGCGGGGATATGTAGGGATGTCAGCGGTGAATAGTACGTATAAGATCGGACAAAGAACATTGCCTTGTGGAACGCCAGCGTTTATGTGATGCTCGTTTGCGGTGTAATTTTTGCATTTTACCACGAATATCCTTTTGGTAAGATATGACTCTAGCAGTTTGTGTGATTTCTGTGGACACGGTTTACTTGCTCGATTATACTGTGTTTTGATCTAAAACCGAATTGATGTGTGGGGATGAAGTTGTTTGCATTTATGTGTGGTGTGAGATTCTTAATCAAAATTTTTTCAAATAATTTTGGTAGCACCGGGAGCTAACTTTTGGGCCGATTTTTTTTTGTTTTTTTTTCCAAATGTTTTTGTATTTTTATC
>JBAMAV010000868.1:0-19231 GCA_037043315.1 Amiota communis | reverse complement strand
TCTGAATTAAAATCATATTTGACCACACGACAAGCACCAGCTTTCAACTAGAGAAGGAATTATCAAAATTAATTTACCTAAAAAGTCCTGCGGTGACAAATAGATAGCTACCCGTCAGATCTTAATTAAACTCATGTGGGACCACACGACAAGAACTAGCGTTCAAACAAAGAAAGAATCATCAAAATCGGTTTACGGAGAAAAAAGTTTTGAGGTAACAAACAGATAACTACTGGTCAGATATTGATCAAACTAATATGGGGCTACGTGCCAATCACCAGCTTTCAATTAAAGAAAGACTCTGAATTAAAATCATATTTGACCACACGACAAGCACCAGCTTTCAACTAAAGAAAGAATTATCAAAATTAATTTACCTAAAAAAATCCAGCGGTGACAAACAGATAACTACCTGTCAGATCTTAATTAAACTCATGTGGGACCACACGACAAGCACTAGCTTTCAAACAAAGAAACAATCATCAAAATCGGTTTACGGAGAAAAAAGTTTTGAGGTAACAAACAGATAACTACTGGTCAGATATTGATCAAACTAATATGGGGCTACGTGCCAATCACCAGCTTTCAATTAAAGAAAGACTCTGAATTAAAATCATATTTGACCACACGACAAGCACCAGCTTTCAACTAAAGAAAGAATTATCAAAATTAATTTACCTAAAAAACTCCTGCGGTGACAAACAGATAACTACCTGTCAGATCTTAATTAAACTCATGTGGGACCACACGACAAGCACTAGCTTTCAAACAAAGTAACAATCATCAAAATCGGTTTACGGAGAAAAAAGTTTTGAGGTAACAAACAGATAACTACTGGTCAGATATTGATCAAACTAATATGGGGCTACGTGCCAATCACCAGCTTTCAATTAAAGAAAGACTCTGAATTAAAATCATATTTGACCACACGACAAGCACCAGCTTTCAACTAAAGAAAGAATTATCAAAATTAATTTACCTTAAAAAAATCCTGCGGTGACAAACAGATAACTACCTGTCAGATCTTAATTAAACTCATGTTGGACCACACGACAAGCACTAGCTTTCAAACAAAGAAACAATCATCAAAATCGGTTCACGGAGAAAAAAGTTTTGAGGTAACAAACAGATAACTACTGGTCAGATATTGATCAAACTAATATGGGGCTACGTGCCAATCACCAGCTTTCAATTAAAGAAAGATTCTGAATTAAAATCATATTTGACCACACGACAAGCACCAGCTTTCAACTAAAGAAAGAATTATCAAAATTAATTTACCTAAAAAAATCCAGCGGTGACAAACAGATAACTACCTGTCAGATCTTAATTAAACTGATGTGGAGACCACACGACAAGCACTAGCTTTCAAACAAAGTAACAATCATCAAAATCGGTTTACGGAGAAAAAAGGTTTGAGGTAACAAACAGATAACTACTGGTCAGATATTGATCAAACTAATATGGGGCTACGTGCCAATCACCAGCTTTCAATTAAAGAAAGACTCTGAATTAAAATCATATTTGACCACACGACAAGCACCAGCTTTCAACTAAAGAAAGAATTATCAAAATTAATTTACCTAAAAAAATCCAGCGGTGACAAACAGATAACTACCTGTCAGATCTTAATTAAACTGATGTGAGACCACACGACAAGCACTAGCTTTCAAACAAAGAAACAATCATCAAAATCGGTTTACGGAGAAAAAAGTTTTGAGGTAACAAACAGATAACTACTGGTCAGATATTGATCAAACTAATATGGGGCTACGTGCCAATCACCAGCTTTCAATTAAAGAAAGACTCTGAATTAAAATCATATTTGACCACACGACAAGCACCAGCTTTCAACTAAAGAAAGAATTATCAAAATTAATTTACCTAAAAAAATCCTGCGGTGACAAACAGATAACTACCTGTCAGATCTTAATTAAACTCATGTGGGACCACACGACAAGCACTAGCTTTCAAACAAAGAAACAATCATCAAAATCGGTTTACGGAGAAAAAAGTTTTGAGGTAACAAACAGATAACTACTGGTCAGATATTGATCAAACTAATATGGGGCTACGTGCCAATCACCAGCTTTCAATTAAAGAAAGACTCTGAATTAAAATCATATTTGACCACACGACAAGCACCAGCTTTCAACTAAAGAAAGAATTATCAAAATTAATTTACCTAAAAAAATCCAGCGGTGACAAACAGATAACTACCTGTCAGATCTTAATTAAACTCATGTGAGACCACACGACAAGCACTAGCTTTCAAACAAAGAAACAATCATCAAAATCGGTTTACGGAGAAAAAAGTTTTGAGGTAACAAACAGATAACTACTGGTCAGATATTGATCAAACTAATATGGGGCTACGTGCCAATCACCAGCTTTCAATTAAAGAAAGACTCTGAATTAAAATCATATTTGACCACACGACAAGCACCAGCTTTCAACTAAAGAAAGAATTATCAAAATTAATTTACCTAAAAAAATCCAGCGGTGACAAACAGATAACTACCTGTCAGATCTTAATTAAAATCATGTGGAACCACACGACAAGCACTAGCTTTCAAACAAAGTAACAATCATCAAAATCGGTTTACGGAGAAAAAAGTTTTGAGGTAACAAACAGATAACTACTGGTCAGATATTGATCAAACTAATATGGGGCTACGTGCCAATCACCAGCTTTCAATTAAACAAAGACTCTGAATTAAAATCATATTTGACCACACGACAAGCACCAGCTTTCAACTAAAGAAAGAATTATCAAAATTAATTTACCTAAAAAAATCCAGCGGTGACAAACAGATAACTACCTGTCAGATCTTAATTAAACTCATGTGGGACCACACGACAAGCACTAGCTTTCAAACAAAGTAACAATCATCAAAATCGGTTTACGGAGAAAAAAGTTTTGAGGTAACAAACAGATAACTACTGGTCAGATATTGATCAAACTAATATGGGGCTACGTGCCAATCACCAGCTTTCAATTAAAGAAAGACTCTGAATTAAAATCATATTTGACCACACGACAAGCACCAGCTTTCAACTAAAGAAAGAATTATCAAAATTAATTTACCTAAAAAACTCCTGCGGTGACAAACAGATAACTACCTGTCAGATCTTAATTAAACTCATGTGGGACCACACGACAAGCACTAGCTTTCAAACAAAGTAACAATCATCAAAATCGGTTTACGGAGAAAAAAGTTTTGAGGTAACAAACAGATAACTACTGGTCAGATATTGATCAAACTAATATGGGGCTACGTGCCAATCACCAGCTTTCAATTAAAGAAAGACTCTGAATTAAAATCATATTTGACCACACGACAAGCACCAGCTTTCAACTAAAGAAAGAATTATCAAAATTAATTTACCTAAAAAAATCCTGCGGTGACAAACAGATAACTACCTGTCAGATCTTAATTAAACTCATGTGGGACCACACGACAAGCACTAGCTTTCAAACAAAGTAACAATCATCAAAATCGGTTTACGGAGAAAAAAGTTTTGAGGTAACAAACAGATAACTACTGGTCAGATATTGATCAAACTAATATGGGGCTACGTGTCAATCACCAGCTTTCAATTAAAGAAAGACTCTAAATTAAAATCATATTTGACCACACGACAAGCACCAGCTTTCAACTAAAGAAAGAATTATCAAAATTAATTTACCTAAAAAAATCCAGCGGTGACAAACAGATAACTACCTGTCAGATCTTAATTAAAATCATGTGGAACCACACGACAAGCACTAGCTTTCAAACAAAGTAACAATCATCAAAATCGGTTTACGGAGAAAAAAGTTTTGAGGTAACAAACAGATAACTACTGGTCAGATATTGATCAAACTAATATGGGGCTACGTGCCAATCACCAGCTTTCAATTAAAGAAAGACTCTGAATTAAAATCATATTTGACCACACGACAAGCACCAGCTTTCAACTAAAGAAAGAATTATCAAAATTAATTTACCTAAAAAACTCCTGCGGTGACAAACAGATAACTACCTGTCAGATCTTAATTAAACTCATGTGGGACCACACGACAAGCACTAGCTTTCAAACAAAGAAACAATCATCAAAATCGGTTTACGGAGAAAAAAGTTTTGAGGTAACAAACAGATAACTACTGGTCAGATATTGATCAAACTAATATGGGGCTACGTGCCAATCACCAGCTTTCAATTAAAGAAAGACTCTGAATTAAAATCATATTTGACCACACGACAAGCACCAGCTTTCAACTAAAGAAAGAATTATCAAAATTAATTTACCTAAAAAAATCCTGCGGTGACAAACAGATAACTACCTGTCAGATCTTAATTAAACTCATGTGGGACCACACGACAAGCACTAGCGTTCAAACAAAGTAACAATCATCAAAATCGGTTTACGGAGAAAAAAGTTTTGAGGTAACAAACAGATAACTACTGGTCAGATATTGATCAAACTAATATGGGGCTACGTGCCAATCACCAGCTTTCAATTAAAGAAAGACTCTGAATTAAAATCATATTTGACCACACGACAAGCACCAGCTTTCAACTAAAGAAAGAATTATCAAAATTAATTTACCTAAAAAAATCCAGCGGTGACAAACAGATAACTACCTGTCAGATCTTAATTAAACTCATGTGAGACCACACGACAAGAACTAGCTTTCAAACAAAGAAACAATCATCAAAATCGGTTTACGGAGAAAAAAGTTTTGAGGTAACAAACAGATAACTACTGGTCAGATATTGATCAAACTAATATGGGGCTACGTGCCAATCACCAGCTTTCAATTAAAGAAAGACTCTGAATTAAAATCATATTTGACCACACGACAAGCACCAGCTTTCAACTAAAGAAAGAATTATCAAAATTAATTTACCTAAAAAAATCCAGCGGTGACAAACAGATAACTACCTGTCAGATCTTAATTAAAATCATGTGGAACCACACGACAAGCACTAGCTTTCAAACAAAGTAACAATCATCAAAATCGGTTTACGGAGAAAAAAGTTTTGAGGTAACAAACAGATAACTACTGGTCAGATATTGATCAAACTAATATGGGGCTACGTGCCAATCACCAGCTTTCAATTAAAGAAAGACTCTGAATTAAAATCATATTTGACCACACGACAAGCACCAGCTTTCAACTAAAGAAAGAATTATCAAAATTAATTTACCTAAAAAAATCCTGCGGTGACAAACAGATAACTACCTGTCAGATCTTAATTAAACTCATGTGGGACCACACGACAAGCACTAGCGTTCAAACAAAGTAACAATCATCAAAATCGGTTTACGGAGAAAAAAGTTTTGAGGTAACAAACAGATAACTACTGGTCAGATATTGATCAAACTAATATGGGGCTACGTGCCAATCACCAGCTTTCAATTAAAGAAAGACTCTGAATTAAAATCATATTTGACCACACGACAAGCACCAGCTTTCAACTAAAGAAAGAATTATCAAAATTAATTTACCTAAAAAAATCCTGCGGTGACAAACAGATAACTACCTGTCAGATCTTAATTAAACTCATGTGGGACCACACGACAAGCACTAGCTTTCAAACAAAGAAACAATCATCAAAATCGGTTTACGGAGAAAAAAGTTTTGAGGTAACAAACAGATAACTACTGGTCAGATATTGATCAAACTAATATGGGGCTACGTGCCAATCACCAGCTTTCAATTAAAGAAAGACTCTGAATTAAAATCATATTTGACCACACGACAAGCACCAGCTTTCAACTAAAGAAAGAATTATCAAAATTAATTTACCTAAAAAAATCCTGCGGTGACAAACAGATAACTACCTGTCAGATCTTAATTAAACTCATGTGGGACCACACGACAAGCACTAGCTTTCAAACAAAGAAACAATCATCAAAATCGGTTTACGGAGAAAAAAGTTTTGAGGTAACAAACAGATAACTACTGGTCAGATATTGATCAAACTAATATGGGGCTACGTGCCAATCACCAGCTTTCAATTAAAGAAAGACTCTGAATTAAAATCATATTTGACCACACGACAAGCACCAGCTTTCAACTAAAGAAAGAATTATCAAAATTAATTTACCTAAAAAACTCCTGCGGTGACAAACAGATAACTACCTGTCAGATCTTAATTAAACTCATGTGGGACCACACGACAAGCACTAGCTTTCAAACAAAGTAACAATCATCAAAATCGGTTTACGGAGAAAAAAGTTTTGAGGTAACAAACAGATAACTACTGGTCAGATATTGATCAAACTAATATGGGGCTACGTGCCAATCACCAGCTTTCAATTAAAGAAAGACTCTGAATTAAAATCATATTTGACCACACGACAAGCACCAGCTTTCAACTAAAGAAAGAATTATCAAAATTAATTTACCTAAAAAAATCCGGTCAGATAGTGATCAAACTAGATATGGGGCTACGTGCCAATCACCAGCTGTCAATTAAAGAAATACTCTGAATTAAACTCATGTGAGACCACACGACAAGCACCAGCTTTCAAACTAAAGAAAGAATCATCAAAATCGGTTTACGGAGAAAAAAGTCCTGCGGTGACAAACAGATAACTACCTGGTCAGATCTTGATCAAACTCATGTGGGGCCACGCGCCAAGCACCAGCTTTCAATCAAAGAAAGACTCTAATCAAAATCGGTTTGACGGCACGACAAGCACCAGCTTTCAGGTAACAGAACAGAATTATCTACATGGTCAGATATTGACCTAAACTAATATGGGGCTGCGGTGCCAATCACCAGCTTTCAACTACCTGTCAGACTCTGAATTAAAATCATGTTGGACCACACGACAAGCACTAGCTTTCAAACAAAGAAACAATCATCAAAATCGGTTTACGGAGAAAAAAGTTTTGAGGTAACAAACAGATAACTACTGGTCAGATATTGATCAAACTAATATGGGGCCACGTGCCAATCACCAGCTTTCAATTAAAGAAAGACTCTGAATTAAAATCATATTTGACCACACGACAAGCACCAGCTTTCAACTAAAGAAAGAATTATCAAAATTAATTTACCTAAAAAAATCCAGCGGTGACAAACAGATAACTACCTGTCAGATCTTAATTAAACTCATGTGGAGACCACACGACAAGCACTAGCTTTCAAACAAAGTAACAATCATCAAAATCGGTTTACGGAGAAAAAAGTTTTGAGGTAACAAGGTGATAACTACTGGTCAGATATTGATCAAACTAATATGGGGCTACGTGCCAATCACCAGCTTTCAATTAAAGAAAGACTCTGAATTAAAATCATATTTGACCACACGACAAGCACCAGCTTTCAACTAAAGAAAGAATTATCAAAATTAATTTACCCAAAAAAATCCAGCGGTGACAAACAGATAACTACCTGTCAGATCTTAATTAAACTCATGTGAGACCACACGACAAGCACTAGCTTTCAAACAAAGAAACAATCATCAAAATCGGTTTACGGAGAAAAAAGTTTTGAGGTAACAAACAGATAACTACTGGTCAGATATTGATCAAACTAATATGGGGCTACGTGCCAATCACCAGCTTTCAATTAAAGAAAGACTCTGAATTAAAATCATATTTGACCACACGACAAGCACCAGCTTTCAACTAAAGAAAGAATTATCAAAATTAATTTACCTAAAAAAATCCTGCGGTGACAAACAGATAACTACCTGTCAGATCTTAATTAAACTCATGTGGGACCACACGACAAGCACTAGCTTTCAAACAAAGTAACAATCATCAAAATCGGTTTGCGGAGAAAAAAGTTTTGAGGTAACAAACAGATAACTACTGGTCAGATATTGATCAAACTAATATGGGGCTACGTGCCAATCACCAGCTTTCAATTAAAGAAAGACTCTGAATTAAAATCATATTTGACCACACGACAAGCACCAGCTTTCAACTAAAGAAAGAATTATCAAAATTAATTTACCTAAAAAAATCCTGCGGTGACAAACAGATAACTACCTGTCAGATCTTAATTAAAATCATGTGGAACCACACGACAAGCACTAGCGTTCAAACAAAGTAACAATCATCAAAATCGGTTTACGGAGAAAAAAGTTTAGGTAACAAACAGATAACTACTGGTCAGATATTGATCAAACTAATATGGGGCTACGTGCCAATCACCAGCTTTCAATTAAAGAAAGACTCTGAATTAAAATCATATTTGACCACACGACAAGCACCAGCTTTCAACTAAAGAAAGAATTATCAAAATTAATTTACCTAAAAAAATCCAGCGGTGATAAACAGATAACTACCTGTCAGATCTTAATTAAACTCATGTGAGACCACACGACAAGCACTAGCTTTCAAACAAAGAAACAATCATCAAAATCGGTTTACGGAGAAAAAAGTTTTGAGGTAACAAACAGATAACTACTGGTCAGATATTGATCAAACTAATATGGGGCTACGTGCCAATCACCAGCTTTCAATTAAAGAAAGACTCTGAATTAAAATCATATTTGACCACACGACAAGCACCAGCTTTCAACTAAAGAAAGAATTATCAAAATTAATTTACCTAAAAAAATCCTGCGGTGACAAACAGATAACTACCTGTCAGATCTTAATTAAACTCATGTGGGACCACACGACAAGCACTAGCTTTCAAACAAAGAAACAATCATCAAAATCGGTTTACGGAGAAAAACAGTTTTGAGGTAACAAACAGATAACTACTGGTCAGATATTGATCAAACTAATATGGGGCTACGTGCCAATCACCAGCTTTCAATTAAAGAAAGACTCTGAATTAAAATCATATTTGACCACACGACAAGCACCAGCTTTCAACTAAAGAAAGAATTATCAAAATTAATTTACCTAAAAAAATCCAGCGGTGACAAACAGATAACTACATGTCAGATCTTAATTAAACTCATGTGGGACCACACGACAAGCACAAGCTTTCAAACAAAGAAACAATCACGGAGAAAAAAGTTTTGAGGTAACAAACAGATAACTACTGGTCAGATATTGATCAAACTAATATGGGGCTACGTGCCAATCACCAGCTTTCAATTAAAGAAAGACTCTGAATTAAAATCATATTTGACCACACGACAAGCACCAGCTTTCAACTAAAGAAAGAATTATCAAAATTAATTTACCTAAAAAAATCCTGCGGTGACAAACAGATAACTACCTGTCAGATCTTAATTAAACTCATGTGGGACCACACGACAAGCACTAGCTTTCAAACAAAGAAACAATCATCAAAATCGGTTTACGGAGAAAAAAGTTTTGAGGTAACAAACAGATAACTACTGGTCAGATATTGATCAAACTAATATGGGGCTACGTGCCAATCACCAGCTTTCAATTAAAGAAAGACTCTGAATTAAAATCATATTTGACCACACGACAAGCACCAGCTTTCAACTAAAGAAAGAATTATCAAAATTAATTTACCTAAAAAAAATCCAGCGGTGACAAACAGATAACTACCTGTCAGATCTTAATTAAACTCATGTGGGACCACACGACAAGCACTAGCTTTCAAACAAAGAAACAATCACGGAGAAAATAGTTTTGAGGAAACAAGCTGATAAATACTGGTCAGATATTGATCAAACTAATATGTGGCTACGTGCTAATCACCAGCTTTCAACTAAAGAAAGAATTATCAAAATTAATTTACCTAAAAAAAAGCCAGCGGTGACAAACAGAAACTACCTGTCAGATCTTAATTAAACTCATGTGGGACCACACGACAAGCACTAGCTTTCAAACAAAGAAACAATCATCAAAATCGGTTTACGGAGAAAAAAGGTTTAGGTAACAAACAGATAACTACTGGTCAGATATTGATCAAACTAATATGGGGCTACGTGCCAATCACCAGCTTTCAATTAAAGAAAGACTCTGAATTAAAATCATATTTGACCACACGACAAGCACCAGCTTTCAACTAAAGAAAGAATTATCAAAATTAATTTACCTAAAAAAATCCTGCGGTGACAAACAGATAACTACCTGTCAGATCTTAATTAAACTCATGTGGGACCACACGACAAGCACTAGCGTTCAAACAAAGTAACAATCATCAAAATCGGTTTACGGAGAAAAAAGTTTTGAGGTAACAAACAGATAACTACTGGTCAGATATTGATCAAACTAATATGGGGCTACGTGCCAATCACCAGCTTTCAATTAAAGAAAGACTCTGAATTAAAATCAATTTGACCACACGACAAGCACCAGCTTTCAACTAAAGAAAGAATTATCAAAATTAATTTACCTAAAAAAATCCAGCGGTGACAAACAGATAACTACCTGTCAGATCTTAATTAAACTCATGTGGGACCACACGACAAGCACTAGCTTTCAAACAAAGAAACAATCATCAAAATCGGTTTACGGAGAAAAAAGTTTTGAGGTAACAAGGTGATAACTACTGGTCAGATATTGATCAAACTAATATGGGGCTACGTGCCAATCACCAGCTTTCAATTAAAGAAAGACTCTGAATTAAAATCATATTTGACCACACGACAAGCACCAGCTTTCAACTAAAGAAAGAATTATCAAAATTAATTTACCTAAAAAAATCCAGCGGTGACAAACAGATAACTACCTGTCAGATCTTAATTAAACTCATGTGGGACCACGCGACAAGCACTAGCGTTCAAACAAAGTAACAATCATCAAAATCGGTTTACGGAGAAAAAAGTTTTGAGGTAACAAACAGATAACTACTGGTCAGATATTGATCAAACTAATATGGGGCTGCGTGCCAATCACCAGCTTTCAATTAAAGAAAGACTCTGAATTAAAATCATATTTGACCACACGACAAGCACCAGCTTTCAACTAAAGAAAGAATTATCAAAATTAATTTACCTAAAAAAATCCTGCGGTGACAAACAGATAACTACCTGTCAGATCTTAATTAAAATCATGTGGAACCACACGACAAGCACTAGCGTTCAAACAAAGTAACAATCATCAAAATCGGTTTACGGAGAAAAAAGTTTTGAGGTAACAAACAGATAACTACTGGTCAGATATTGATCAAACTAATATGGGGCTACGTGCCAATCACCAGCTTTCAATTAAAGAAAGACTCTGAATTAAAATCATATTTGACCACACGACAAGCACCAGCTTTCAAACAAAGAAACAATCATCAAAATCGGTTTACGGAGAAAAAAGTTTTGAGGTAACAAACAGATAACTACTGGTCAGATATTGATCAAACTAATATGGGGCTACGTGCCAATCACCAGCTTTCAATTAAAGAAAGACTCTGAATTAAAATCATATTTGACCACACGACAAGCACCAGCTTTCAACTAAAGAAAGAATTATCAAAATTAATTTACCTAAAAAAATCCTGCGGTGACAAACAGATAACTACCTGTCAGATCTTAATTAAAATCATGTGGAACCACACGACAAGCACTAGCGTTCAAACAAAGTAACAATCATCAAAATCGGTTTACGGAGAAAAAAGTTTTGAGGTAACAAACAGATAACTACTGGTCAGATATTGATCAAACTAATATGGGGCTACGTGCCAATCACCAGCTTTCAATTAAAGAAAGACTCTGAATTAAAATCATATTTGACCACACGACAAGCACCAGCTTTCAACTAAAGAAAGAATTATCAAAATTAATTTACCTAAAAAAATCCTGCGGTGACAAACAGATAACTACCTGTCAGATCTTAATTAAACTCATGTGAGACCACACGACAAGCACTAGCTTTCAAACAAAGAAACAATCATCAAAATCGGTTTACGGAGAAAAAAGTTTTGAGGTAACAAACAGATAACTACTGGTCAGATATTGATCAAACTAATATGGGGCTACGTGCCAATCACCAGCTTTCAATTAAAGAAAGACTCTGAATTAAAATCATATTTGACCACACGACAAGCACCAGCTTTCAACTAAAGAAAGAATTATCAAAATTAATTTACCTAAAAAAATCCTGCGGTGACAAACAGATAACTACCTGTCAGATCTTAATTAAACTCATGTGGGACCACACGACAAGCACTAGCTTTCAAACAAAGTAACAATCATCAAAATCGGTTTACGGAGAAAAAAGTTTTGAGGTAACAAACAGATAACTACTGGTCAGATATTGATCAAACTAATATGGGGCTACGTGCCAATCACCAGCTTTCAATTAAAGAAAGACTCTGAATTAAAATCATATTTGACCACACGACAAGCACCAGCTTTCAACTAAAGAAAGAATTATCAAAATTAATTTACCTAAAAAAATCCTGCGGTGACAAACAGATAACTACCTGTCAGATCTTAATTAAAATCATGTGGAACCACACGACAAGCACTAGCGTTCAAACAAAGTAACAATCATCAAAATCGGTTTACGGAGAAAAAAGTTTTGAGGTAACAAACAGATAACTACTGGTCAGATATTGATCAAACTAATATGGGGCTACGTGCCAATCACCAGCTTTCAATTAAAGAAAGACTCTGAATTAAAATCATATTTGACCACACGACAAGCACCAGCTTTCAACTAAAGAAAGAATTATCAAAATTAATTTACCTAAAAAAATCCAGCGGTGACAAACAGATAACTACCTGTCAGATCTTAATTAAACTCATGTGGGACCACACGACAAGCACTAGCTTTCAAACAAAGAAACAATCATCAAAATCGGTTTACGGAGAAAAAAGTTTTGAGGTAACAAACAGATAACTACTGGTCAGATATTGATCAAACTAATATGGGGCTACGTGCCAATCACCAGCTTTCAATTAAAGAAAGACTCTGAATTAAAATCATATTTGACCACACGACAAGCACCAGCTTTCAACTAAAGAAAGAATTATCAAAATTAATTTACCTAAAAAAATCCTGCGGTGACAAACAGATAACTACCTGTCAGATCTTAATTAAACTCATGTGGGACCACACGACAAGCACTAGCTTTCAAACAAAGAAACAATCATCAAAATCGGTTTACGGAGAAAAAAGTTTTGAGGTAACAAACAGATAACTACTGGTCAGATATTGATCAAACTAATATGGGGCTACGTGCCAATCACCAGCTTTCAATTAAAGAAAGACTCTGAATTAAAATCATATTTGACCACACGACAAGCACCAGCTTTCAACTAAAGAAAGAATTATCAAAATTAATTTACCTAAAAAAATCCAGCGGTGACAAACAGATAACTACCTGTCAGATCTTAATTAAACTCATGTGGGACCACACGACAAGCACTAGCTTTCAAACAAAGAAACAATCATCAAAATCGGTTTACGGAGAAAAAAGTTTTGAGGAAACAAGGTGATAACTACTGGTCAGATATTGATCAAACTAATATGGGGCTACGTGCCAATCACCAGCTTTCAATTAAAGAAAGACTCTGAATTAAAATCATATTTGACCACACGACAAGCACCAGCTTTCAACTAAAGAAAGAATTATCAAAATTAATTTACCTAAAAAAATCCAGCGGTGACAAACAGATAACTACCTGTCAGATCTTAATTAAACTCATGTGAGACCACACGACAAGCACTAGCTTTCAAACAAAGAAACAATCATCAAAATCGGTTTACGGAGAAAAAAGTTTTAAGGTAACAAACAGATAACTTCTGGTCAGATATTGATCAAACTAATATGGGGCTGCGTGCCAATCACCAGCTTTCAATTAAAGAAAGACTCTGAATTAAAATCATATTTGACCACACGACAAGCACCAGCTTTCAACTAAAGAAAGAATTATCAAAATTAATTTACCTAAAAAAATCCTGCGGTGACAAACAGATAACTACCTGTCAGATCTTAATTAAACTCATGTGGGACCACACGACAAGCACTAGCTTTCAAACAAAGAAACAATCATCAAAATCGGTTTACGGAGAAAAAAGTTTTGAGGTAACAAACAGATAACTACTCGTCAGATATTGATCAAACTAATATGGGGCTACGTGCCAATCACCAGCTTTCAATTAAAGAAAGACTCTGAATTAAAATCATATTTGACCACACGACAAGCACCAGCTTTCAACTAAAGAAAGAATTATCAAAATTAATTTACCTAAAAAAATCCAGCGGTGACAAACAGATAACTACCTGTCAGATCTTAATTAAACTCATGTGAGACCACACGACAAGCACTAGCTTTCAAACAAAGAAACAATCATCAAAATCGGCTTACGGAGAAAAAAGTTTTGAGGTAACAAACAGATAACTACTGGTCAGATATTGATCAAACTAATATGGGGCTACGTGCCAATCACCAGCTTTCAATTAAAGAAAGACTCTGAATTAAAATCATATTTGACCACACGACAAGCACCAGCTTTCAACTAAAGAAAGAATTATCAAAATTAATTTACCTAAAAAAATCCTGCGGTGACAAACAGATAACTACCTGTCAGATCTTAATTAAACTCATGTGGGACCACACGACAAGCACTAGCTTTCAAACAAAGAAACAATCATCAAAATCGGTTTACGGAGAAAAAAGTTTTGAGGTAACAAACAGATAACTACTGGTCAGATATTGATCAAACTAATATGGGGCTACGTGCCAATCACCAGCTTTCAATTAAAGAAAGACTCTGAATTAAAATCATATTTGACCACACGACAAGCACCAGCTTTCAACTAAAGAAAGAATTATCAAAATTAATTTACCTAAAAAAATCCTGCGGTGACAAACAGATAACTACCTGTCAGATCTTAATAAAACTCATGTGGGACCACACGACAAGCACTAGCTTTCAAACAAAGAAACAATCATCAAAATCGGTTTACGGAGAAAAAAGTTTCGAGGTAACAAACAGATAACTACTGGTCAGATATTGATCAAACCAATTTGGGGCAACTTGCCAATCACCAGCTTTCAATTAAAGAAAGAATCATCAACAGATTACTACTGGTCATATCTTAATTAAAATCATGTGGAACCACATGACAAGCACTAGCTTTCAAATAAAGAAACGATCATCAAAATCGGTTTACGGAGAAAAAAGTTTTGAGGAAACAAGCTGATAAATACTGGTCAGATATTGATCAAACTAATATGGGGCTACGTGCTAATCACCAGCTTTCAACTAAAGAAAGAATCATCAAAATTAATTAACCCAAAAAAAAACCTGCGGTGACAAACACATAACTCCTGGTCAGATCTGAATTAAAATCATATTTGACCACACGACAAGCACCAGCTTTCAACTAAAGAAAGAATTATCAAAATTAATTTACCTAAAAAAATCCTGCGGTGACAAACAGATAACTACCTGTCAGGTCTTAATTAAACTCATGTGGGACCACACGACAAGCACTAGCTTTCAAACAAAGAAACAATCATCAAAATCGGTTTACGGAGAAAAAAGTTTCGAGGTAACAAACAGATAACTACTGGTCAGATATTGATCAAACCAATTTGGGGCAATTTGCCAATCACCAGCTTTCAATTAAAGAAAGAATCATCAACAGATTACTACTGGTCATATCTTAATTAAAATCATGTGGAACCACATGACAAGCACTAGCTTTCAAATAAAGAAACGATCATCAAAATCGGTTTACGGAGAAAAAAGTTTTGAGGAAACAAGCTGATAAATACTGGTCAGATATTGATCAAACTAATATGGGGCAACGTGCTAATCACCAGCTTTCAACTCAAGAAAGAATCATCAAAATTAATTAACCCAAAAAAAAACCTGCGGTGACAAACACATAACTCCTGGTCAGATCTGAATTAAAATCATATTTGACCACACGACAAGCACCAGCTTTCAACTAAAGAAAGAATTATCAAAATTAATTTACCTAAAAAAATCCTGCGGTGACAAACAGATAACTACCTGTCAGATCTTAATTAAACTCATGTGGGACCACACGACAAGCACTAGCTTTCAAACAAAGAAACAATCATCAAAATCGGTTTACGGAGAAAAAAGTTTTGAGGTAACAAACAGATAACTACTGGTCAGATATTGATCAAACTAATATGGGGCTACGTGCCAATCACCAGCTTTCAATTAAAGAAAGACTCTGAATTAAAATCATATTTGACCACACGACAAGCACCAGCTTTCAACTAAAGAAATAATTATCAAAATTAATTTACCTAAAAAAAAACCTGCGGTGACAAACACATAACTCCTGGTCAGATCTGAATTAAAATCATATTTGACCACACGACAAGCACCAGCTTTCAACTAAAGAAAGAATTATCAAAATTAATTTACCTAAAAAGTCCTGCGGTGACAAATAGATAGCTACCCGTCAGATCTTAATTAAACTCATGTGGGACCACACGACAAGCACTAGCTTTCAAACAAAGAAACAATCATCAAAATCGGTTTACGGAGAAAAAAGTTTTGAGGTAACAAACAGATAACTACTGGTCAGATATTGATCAAACTAATATGGGGCTACGTGCCAATCACCAGCTTTCAATTAAAGAAAGACTCTGAATTAAAATCATATTTGACCACACGACAAGCACCAGCTTTCAACTAAAGAAAGAATTATCAAAATTAATTTACCTAAAAAAATCCTGCGGTGACAAACAGATAACTACCTGTCAGATCTTAATTAAAATCATGTGGAACCACACGACAAGCACTAGCGTTCAAACAAAGTAACAATCATCAAAATCGGTTTACGGAGAAAAAAGTTTTGAGGTAACAAACAGATAACTACTGGTCAGATATTGATCAAACTAATATGGGGCTACGTGCCAATCACCAGCTTTCAATTAAAGAAAGACTCTGAATTAAAATCATATTTGACCACACGACAAGCACCAGCTTTCAACTAAAGAAAGAATTATCAAAATTAATTTACCTAAAAAAATCCAGCGGTGACAAACAGATAACTACCTGTCAGATCTTAATTAAACTCATGTGAGACCACACGACAAGCACTAGCTTTCAAACAAAGAAACAATCATCAAAATCGGTTTACGGAGAAAAAAGTTTTGAGGAAACAAGGTGATAACTACTGGTCAGATATTGATCAAACTAATATGGGGCTACGTGCCAATCACCAGCTTTCAATTAAAGAAAGACTCTGAATTAAAATCATATTTGACCACACGACAAGCACCAGCTTTCAACTAAAGAAAGAATTATCAAAATTAATTTACCTAAAAAAATCCAGCGGTGACAAACAGATAACTACCTGTCAGATCTTAATTAAACTCATGTGAGACCACACGACAAGCACTAGCTTTCAAACAAAGAAACAATCATCAAAATCGGTTTACGGAGAAAAAAGTTTTAAGGTAACAAACAGATAACTACTGGTCAGATATTGATCAAACTAATATGGGGCTACGTGCCAATCACCAGCTTTCAATTAAAGAAAGACTCTGAATTAAAATCATATTTGACCACACGACAAGCACCAGCTTTCAACTAAAGAAAGAATTATCAAAATTAATTTACCTAAAAAAATCCAGCGGTGACAAACAGATAACTACCTGTCAGATCTTAATTAAACTCATGTGAGACCACACGACAAGCACTAGCTTTCAAACAAAGAAACAATCATCAAAATCGGTTTACGGAGAAAAAAGTTTTGAGGTAACAAACAGATAACTACTGGTCAGATATTGATCAAACTAATATGGGGCTACGTGCCAATCACCAGCTTTCAATTAAAGAAAAGACTCTGAATTAAAATCATATTTGACCACACGACAAGCACCAGCTTTCAACTAAAGAAAGAATTATCAAAATTAATTTACCTAAAAAATCCTGCGGTGACAAACAGATAACTACCTGTCAGATCTTAATTAAACTCATGTGGGACCACACGACAAGCACTAGCTTTCAAACAAAGAAACAATCATCAAAATCGGTTTACGGAGAAAAAAGTTTTGAGGTAACAAACAGATAACTACTGGTCAGATATTGATCAAACTAATATGGGGCTACGTGCCAATCACCAGCTTTCAATTAAAGAAAGACTCTGAATTCAAATCATATTTGACCACACGACAAGCACCAGCTTTCAACTAAAGAAAGAATTATCAAAATTAATTTACCTAAAAAAATCCTGCGGTGACAAACAGATAACTACCTGTCAGATCTTAATTAAACTCATGTGGGACCACACGACAAGCACTAGCTTTCAAACAAAGAAACAATCATCAAAATCGGTTTACGGAGAAAAAAGTTTCGAGGTAACAAACAGATAACTACTGGTCAGATATTGATCAAACCAATTTGGGGCTACGTGCCAATCACCAGCTTTCAACTAGAAAAAGGATCAACAAAATTAATTTACCTAAAAAAAAACCTGCGGTGATAAACACATAACTCCTGGTCAGATCTGAATAAAAATCATGTGGGACCACACGACAAGCACTAGCGTTCAAACAAAGAAACAATCATCAAAATCGGTTTACGGAGAAAAAAATTTTTAGGTTACAAACAGATAAATACTGGTCAGATATTGATCAAACTAATATGGGGCTACGTGCCAATCACCAGCTTTCAACTAGAAAAAGAATCAACAAAATTAATTTACCTAAAAAAAAACCTGCGGTGCAAACACATAACTCCTGGTCAGATCTGAATTAAAATCATATTTGACCATACGACAAGCACCAGCTTTCAACTAAAGAAAGAATCAACAAAATTAATTTACCTAAAAAAAAACCTGCGGTGACAAACACATAATCTGAATTAAAATCATATTTGACCACACGACAACCACCAGCTTTCAACTAAAGAAAGAAACATCAAAATTAATTTACCTACAAAAATTTTGCGGTGACAAACAGATAACTACCTGTCAGATCTTAATTAAACTCATGTGGGACCACACGACAAGCACTAGCGTTCAAACAAAGAAACAATCATCAAAATCGGTGTACGGAGAAAAAAGTTTTGAGGTAACAAACAGATAAATACTAGTCAGATATTAATCAAACTAATATGGGGCCACATGCCAATCACCAGCTTTCAACTAAAGAAGGAATCATCAAAATTAATTTACCTTAATACAAACCCTGCGGTGACAAACACATAACTCCTGGTCAGTTCTGAATAAAAATCATGTGGGACCACACGACAAGCAGTAGCGTTCAAACAAAGAAACAATCATCAAAGTCGGTGTACGGAGAAAAATGTTTTGAGGTAACAAACAGATAAATACTGGTCAGATATTGATCAAACTAATATGGGGCTACGTGCCAATCACCAGCTTTCAACTAGAGAAAGAATCATCAA
>JBAMAV010000867.1:0-46314 GCA_037043315.1 Amiota communis | reverse complement strand
TTTCATTACTTTCATCAAGTTTCTTCATCAAGTTTCTAGTGCGGCAGATATCTTCGGTATTTAGGTCAGAGCTTTGTGTTCTTTTCTGGTAACAACAACAGCGCCTAATGTTATTACATTGGTTCCCTTTATTTGACTGCATTGTAGTGGAGTGCATGTCACATGGTTTCCGTTGATTTGACTGCATTGGCATGCAACATGGGTTCCTTGGACTTGACTCCAATGTAGGGGATGATATGGGAATACAGGTGGTGGTGGGTACGCAATACTGATATGGCGGCAAACAGTATTGGTAATTGCTGTATTGCGGGTACACATGGTGACAGGAGCATAAGTTGGGCATAGTCTGGGTGAAGCCACAAGGAAATACGCTACACTGGGATGGCGCCACTTGCCCAAATGTACAGCCCGCACGTTCACGAGACTCTTTCTGCATATCAATCTTGGCATTTAAATCTTTAAATTTGTCATTTAGTTCTTCGCATAATTTTTTTAATGTTATTTTCGATACTTTAGGGAGATCCTCATCATCTTTATTCCTTTTTTTTGTGACCGTGTATTTGTTTGTATTTTCTTGGAATTTTTCTCGCCAGGTCATGTCGTTGTGCTTGTTAGTTCTGTTCATTTTTAAACTTTTGGTTACACTATTCTTACAGCCGGTTGTACTTGTTTCAACGTGAACCTCTTTCAGATCTGGGCAGGGCTTATCCTTCTTCTCTGTAAGGTATTCACGGTATCGCTTCAATTTGTTTATTTCATCCTCAATTGTTTTATTCAACGCCTGCAACTGAAATTCGGTTTTTTGAATATTTTTTGTCGGTTTTTAATGGTGAAGTTGTAGATGGAGTATTTTGTTGTACTTTTGTTATGATTGCATGACTATTATTAGATATTGGTGTTTGAATCACATATAACTGCTCTCTCCCTTGTCGCTCAGTATATCTAGATTCTAGTACATCTTTATAAAACTCCCTGACTTTGTGTGTGACTTGGTAAGTGTTTTTGCCTGACGTTTTCTTAATTGATATATTCTCCTGATATTCTAGCACAATTTTCGGTCCTAATAATACGTGTAGGATGCAATGATTGATTGATGGGCCGTCTATAATGTATAAAAACTTACCCTGCAACTGTTTTTGTTCACGATTATTCTTATCCATGAACTATTTTTGCTTTTAAATAATATTTTTGTTTTTGCAAGCGTTGATCTTTCTACTTTTAAAAATTTGTTCAAATTTTCTCTAAGAAAATTTTAAATAAATGTACTACCAAGTCTATTATGACATTTGGTTCAAAGAGTTTTTGTCGGATGTTTTATTTTTTTTTTTCTTTTTAAATTCTAATCAACAATGAGTAATAGGCCTTTCACACCGAACGTTGAACCAACTACATTAGCGCTGCCAACCTTTTGCCATTTTTGGTCATGTGCTTCATTGAACAGCTGATGATGGCACATAATATTTATACTCTTCACGGGAGGGAATAGTATTATAAGTTTGTCATGAAGTTTGTTACACACAGAAGGAGACATCGCAGACCACATAAAGTATATATATTTGTGCTCAGCTCAATGAGAATAGTTGAGAATAGTTGATTTAGCCATGTCCGTCTGTTCCTAAAACTAGTCCCTCAGTTTTTAAGCTAGAGAGCTGAAATTTTGTACATAGGTCGCTGAACATTTGCTGAAAGCAGCCGAATCAGACAACTAGGGGGAGTACCTCCCATACAAACCCCCTTTTAAATTAATGTTCCTATTAGAAAAGGTTTTTTGTTTTTTGTGATATCGAACACTATAAGTTTCTGGTTCATATACATCAACCATGTAAATTTCATGATCCTAGGCTTACCAGGAGGGGTACCTCCCATACAAACCCAATTTAAATGACAAACTTATAAAGAATAAAAGTACAATAAAAGTGCAACTCAAACTGACGTGATACTAAGAGAGGAAGGTTCGATGCAACCCGGAGGAGCGTCAAGAGTATTATATCTTTGGCATAGCCAATGATGGCCTTCTTTCTGGTTTTAAGTAAAATTCAAATTGTTAATTCTTTTGTAAAATTTCAATTAAATAAGTGAAAGGAATGAAGAATTGAGTTGCAATAACTATTTGCATATTCTGTTTTAATTTTGCCAACGTGCGCGCAAAGCTACATGTGTATGTATAACCAAAACAAAGAACAGCTGTTCAGAACACACCAGAGCTCACTGTGGACGCAAAACCTGAACTCTCAACTTTTTACTCACTGTATAATCGCTATAATATAATAATACGAGTAGGATGCGTTGTTTGACTGATGGGCCGTCTATAATATATAAAAACTTACCCTGCAACTGTTTTTGTTCACGATTATTCTTCCTATACATGAACTATTTTTGCTGTTAAATAATATTTTTTTTTTTGCAAGCGTTGATCTTTTTACTTTTAAATATTTGTTCAAATTTTCACTACGAAAATTTTAAATAAATGAACTTATACTTCTAAGTCTATGATGACATTCGGTTCAAAGGTTTTTTGTCGGATGTTTTTTTTTTTGTTTTTTTTTTTTTTTGTTTTTGGGAATAGTAATAGGCCAATCACACCCGAACATGAATCAATTCTATGTTGAATTGACCATTGAATCTGACAGCAACCATTAGGAAAAAAGATAGTTATTGTTGTAGAATGTGCGTCGATTCAGCTAGATTCAACAATGGAATCGGCCGTGAGTTAAAACAGGGCTGGCACATTGCTGATAGTTTTGGAAAATTATCCTAACCGGATGAATCAGTTCGGTGTGAAAGGCCTGTAATAAAACAAGTTCCCAAGGGCTGGGTCATTAAGTATTTCGGCATGCATATCTCTTCTATCATCAATAAAGCTAGAGGCTTTTTAGGATCTATGTATTAAACGTTGGTCTAAAGAGTTTTATGATCTTTACACTACTAAGTTATAATTCACATAAATGGTTAGACCAATTCTTGAATACGCATCTTGGACCCACAGTTTAAAAAGTATACTGATAGTATTGAATCTGATCAAAATCAATTCCTATTTTTTGCACTGCGTAGCGTACACTGGGATACTAACATTAACCTGCCATCCCATCCTACGTCTTAAGTTAATCTACCTCCCAAAATTATCCAGTCGTAGAACGATTCTTGTCACTTTTTTGCACAATCTAATTGTTGGTAGCATAAATTTTAATGTTCCTTCTTGGGTTACATATATTCCTATATTTGTTGGTACCTGTAAAAACACTTATTTGCAGCATGAGTCATGCTGCATGACCCATTTCACGTATGTCAATTATACAAGCTGCTTATACTAAGACCTGACATCTATCTCCGATCAGCTAAAATCTAATCTTTTGACTCATCTAAACACTTAGCGGTCTATTCACTGATTAACTTAATCTGATTTAACGTAATAAATTTAGCTTTATTGTACATGCTGAGTGTATGTGGCTGATGACGTTAGGTTTGAAACTCAGTCTTGTTCGGTTTTAAGGCATCCCAGCTCGAGCGTGCTTTGGGTGGGAAAGGGGCGTATGATAGTTAATTATACTTGACAAAAGATGTACAATCTTACGAGTTATAGCCTTTTTGCAGCGAGTAAAAAGTTGTGAGTTCTAGTTTAGCGTTCACATTGTATTTTGTTGTGTTCTGAACACACGGGGAACTTTGCGTGCACATTAGCAAAGTTTAAACGTAAAATTTGTGAAAAATATATGATGATATATAATCAATCCTGCTAAGCAGTGATGCCATTTTAGCCTTTTTTCCGGAAAGATATTTCCTTCGATCCAAAGGGCAACAATAAGGCTATTGCAAATTTTGTAAGTACCGCAGATGAAGAGGATTATGACTTGATAGATGAGGCAATAAAACTCATCTAATTTATAAAAATAAATTTATAAGATAAAAATTACAAAATAATCTGTCCTGTTTTTGTGATAGGTAGATGGCATCACTGCTGCTAAGTATTTTATTAAAATTTAAAAAAGAAATCGGATCAGGTAGGTTCGCTACACTACCGTAATTGCGTGAAAACGTTTTTTTTTGTTATGTGTCACGAGATTACACACAATTTGTTGTTGGGTATCCCAAAATATGAATAATAAGAAAAGATCGCCCGTTGTGACCGACTTGTGCAGTCTATATAATTTCATAGTCTTTGTATAGATGATTTAAGAGAATCCAAGTACTGGTGTTAACAGAGCAAGCAGATAGACAGAGAGTAGGGCACGCTTTGAATATTGTTCTATTTTACTGTCATTAAGATTTCATCAGATTTTAATACAAAAAGCCATAATTTCCAACTTTTCTTTTATATTCTTCTAATTGGCCTTTGGCGAACACAAAATAAAAAAATCAACAAATAGGGCAGACGATACGTTTAAAAAGCAAAAAGTTGGCAGCGCTACTGTAGAATGACCTGCCTTAAAAGTGGGTTTAAGTTGGGTTCATCGAGAACACAGCATGAACTCTGTGTTCTGACGGCTACAACAACAATAAATTTCGTTCGCTTCCTCTGTTGTTGTTGTCTTCAGAACACAGAGTTCAACTTGTGTTCTTCAGAAACCCAACTTTTTACTCACTGTGAAAAAGCTATAAGAATAATGGATGGTGTAAATTCGCAATTACAATTGGTTAGATTCCACTCCATAACATATAATTTAATAGGGTTTGCGATACAAAAGTATGTGTGTTTCAAATCAATCTATGTGTCTAAAGGGGCCAAGACACGATACAACGATTGTAATACAACAACGCATGAGTGTGTGATACAGCATACCAACACATGCAATGAAGTTGTAAAACGTCCATTTTTTGTTGTCTTTTGAAGTCTGCAGACGATAATGTCAATGACGGACGAAACATTATTATTATTTTACTATGATGAAATTGTATTATAATCGTTGTATCGTGTCTTGGGCCCTTAACTTACATTAATCTTTTTGCCAGACATTTTGACAGTTGTTGAAAAATTTCTTGCTTTCTCTCTTCAGCCTAAACAGTTTTGCCTTTTATATAGTACTAGCACATATAATATATAATATTTGACAAAATAAATGTCATAAGATTTTTGACAAATTTATTCATTCACTACAAAAACTGTAAGAGGCAACAAGAAACTTGTTAAAAACTTCGAAAAAATTATTTGTTCAATACAAAAAATTATACAGACTGTAAGGAAAAATAATAAACTTGTGAAAAAATTCTTCCAAAATGAAATATTTTGTTCCTGTTTTTATATTCGCGAGCATTCCGATATTGGTAAACTTGATAAATGCAAATGAAATAACTGATCATAGTGGTGGCGATTACTGTCCGATCAATGAAAAATATTCGTGCATCGCATTTAATTCGCTATATGGGGGCATCGAATCTATGGAATCGGACATTCAAAACTACATTAATGTACAATTGGCCAAATCGCTTGAGTATTTATTGTTGGCTACCAATTTCAATTCATATGAATTGAATCGCCCCGGATTTCAAAGATTATTTCAACATCTTTCTGACCGTTGTTTCAATGATGCCATCGATTTAACCAAACATCTGACTCTTCGTGGTGGAACCCTAAATTTGACGAATCATTCTGCAGGACCAGCTGGCGGCAATGGTGAATTTCCGGAACTCGATTTAAGTGAACTCGGATCAATAATGGTAGCATTAGATTTTGAAAAACAATTGGCTAAAGGTGCTATTCATATACATTCCTTGGCAACACACAATAATATTACAGATCCAGAGTTTGCTGATTACGTGGAAAAGAAGTTCTTAGGAAAGCAAGCAGCTTCGGTGCGTCAATTGGCTGGTTTCGCAAACGATTTGCAATTATTGTGTCAGAGTGTAGATCGAGATGTTGCATTATATGTGTTTGATGACTTTTTGTGTGGAACACAGTGTGTCAAACATGGTTTACACGGTTAAGCAGATTTATGAGTTAAATTATTGTCATTAAAAGCTTTTAAATTCTAAAATTAAAATATAAATGTAATCTTTTTTTTATTAAATTGAAATTGAAAGAGAAAACGTGTTTTTTATTATTAATTAAAAACAATTTATTATTATTGATTCAATTCCAAATGAAACGTGAAAGATGTTTCAATCTTAAAATTTTACTTAACAATAGTGAATACAATCAGTTAAATAAATAGAGAACAAATGGTGATAAAGTTTTCTGATATTATCGATTGAAATGCATTTTTTTTTATTTTTCTTCATCATTACATCACTTGAACAATACAACAATAATGAGTATTTCATACTACGTGTAGTATATTCAAGTCTTGTGCAGAATTTCACACGAAATTAAATAGAATTACTTGTACATACACATATGTACATCAAATATGGCGGCATGTTTTATTTTTTTTTTTTTTATTTTATTATTACTCTCTTTTTGCAATGAATTCTATTGTGACAACAGTGAGAATAAATGAAAAAATTCAATTTAAAAAAATGTCACTTCTGCCATTTTCATATCCGATTTCATTATTCGATTTTGTTTTGTTTTTTTTTATACATTTTACGAATTTGCAATTGTGGCATATCAAGTTTGTCCGCGAGTTTGTGACGTTGTTGAAGATATTATAGCAAGTGCCTGTGAACACAGTGACGAGCCAAGCAGTTCCTAAATGGAAAAATTTGAAGTGTTGGTAGAACAGGTTGAAAATGACATACAAAAAAAGGATTGCCATCAGAAGGCACCAGTAGTGTTTAGGCATACCGGACCATATTGGATCCAACTTTATGTGAACAACTTATATTTGTGCCTACAAAACTCTATTCACGCGAATCATTTGTATTTTGCTTCCATCTGAAAAAAGAAGCAGATAGTCATCGGCTGATGTGTGATGCTTACGGAGAGCTTGTTCCGACGCTTCAAAAGTGATGATTTTGACACAACTGACAAGGAAAGCGAAGGACCAACGTTTGTAGACGCCGGATTGGATGAAATTTTTGACGAATACCCATGCCAAACCCAAGAAGAACTTGCGGCGTCAACGTCAGGCGTGACTCAACAAGTCATTGGTATGGTCTAGAAGGTCGAAAACTGGGTGCCTCACGAACTCAAACCAAGAGATATCGAACGGCGTGTCACTGCTTCCGAAATGCTTCTTCAACGGTACAAAGGGAAGTCGTTTTGCATCGTATCGTCTCCGGCAATGAAAAAAGGTTTATTACGACAATCCAAAACGCAAGAAGGCGTCTGTTATGCCCTGCGATTCCGAACCATTAGTCCAAAGCCAAAAATACATGGCAGCATTTGGTGGGACCAGAAGGGAATCGTGTACTACGAGCTTCTGAAAAGTGATCAGACGATCGACGGGGGGTTTTTTTTTTTTTTAAAGACAACAACTGAAGCAATTGAAGCATGATTGCACGATTGCGGAAAAACCGTCGGAATGGTCAACCAGGAGCAATTAACTAGAGATGAGCTAAACAGTGACACAGGGATCTAAACTGTGATTGAGTCACAGTCATTTGAAGGGAGACACATAGTTTACTTGATTGATTGTGACTCAATTTGGTTTAGTTGCTACCTAAACTGTGATCACCAATCACAATTTAAACAAAGTAAACTGTGTCTCTCCCTTCAAATGACTGTGACTCAATCACAGTTTAGAATCCCTGTGATTGTGAAATCACCGTTTAGCTCATCTCTACAATTAACATTTCACCATGACAATGCTCGGCCGCATATCGCAAACGTGGTAATAACCTATCTCGACAGTACCGGATGGGAAGAGTCCTAATCCACCCGCCTTATAGTTCAGATCTTGCACCACGCTCTTACGGGAATATGCTTCACTTCAGTTGAAGGTATCAAACATTGGCTAGATGCTTTCTTGGCCTCCAAAGACGAACAGTTTTATTAGTGTGGAAGGGATGCATTGCCAGAAAAGTGGGGAAAAACCATAGCTAGCACAAATAAGCTTAAAACTTGTATGCCCAATAATTAAATAAGATCAATTGTAATTAAGACGTGATTGTCAAACAATGTTAAAGAAGACATCAGAGAGTCTAGTTTGTGGTATTTTGAAACATGCTTATTTACAAAGGAAATGTGTAACAATATTTTAGACTTAACAAGTTTTATTTGTATGAAGTGTACTAAGTTTTCATATAAGCCTATTCTTGCTTATTCTTATATATATTTTCCTTTTTTTGTTTTTTGTTTTTGGCGATACTTCAAAACTCTTACGCTATGAGTTTTGTATGCAAATTGTTTTGTCAGCATCAAAAAGCAGCATTCGTGAATATAAAAAGAAAAACAAAAATTGAAAAAGAGAGCGTCAAGTTGACGACAAACAGCATTACAAACAACAAAATCTATAACAAGTAGATGATGTATGTATGAATATATCATATATTAAAATACTTCAAAGATCACATTTCTAATATAATATTGAAGAATATATTCATATATGGTATATTGTATATATTCGGTTTCTGGATGAATATTTTTTTTTTTTTGTTTAGAATATTTTATCAGAAATCGGTTTGGATGTAAACAAACATTGGATAATCAATTGTGTGAGTCAAATCAACTCAATTTACTCGGTCTCGGTCTCTGCTGATATTCTCCGTATTTATTATTATTTTCAAGTCACGTAGTGTTGGCGACATTCATTCATTTCCAACATGAACTCAAACGTATTTATTTATTGTTTTTTTATTTACTTTAGAGAAGCTGAAACTTAATACTGTCAGCCGTCTCTTGAAATACATAGTGTATTCTGTATTTGTTATTTTTCACTTTAAAATCTTTAAATTGTTTATTTTCTATAACAAATAATTGTTATTTGTATGTCTAAAAAAGGTTAGCAAAGCAAGTGAGTTGGTTAGAAAAAAGAAAAAAAAAATATCATGTTTGTAATAAAGAGAGAAATTAAATTGAATAATTATGTTTTTGCTATAAAAGATAGATAATATAAACTGACTATAATTAAAAATAAAAAGAATTTTATCTTTGGCTATGTCAAAGTTGTAATACTCTTCTTGCTCCTGTGAATGAGCATGCAGAAATATTATCCATATATATATACGGAGACAAGATTCTTTCACACCCGTTTTACCTTACTTAACATCAGTGTATTTTCATGAAAATTATATGCTTATAACTTACACGAGTCAGAGTTTTAAAGATATAGGTTCATAGAAGAAACATTTTCTATAACATTTGTTAAACAACATCGAACATTAGTCGTAAATATCATATTGTCTTCCAAGAAATATGATAGCTGTAATATTTTTCATTTCATTTCATTTTCACAATAGAAATATTCGACATCTATTGGATAAGCAAACCCACGCTCTTTATTATTTTCATTTTTTTTTTAATTTAAACATTATGATGCAACAGATTCACGTAACATTATTATCAGCAAATATGTTACAAGAAAAAAACAAATATATATACTGTTCCCACTGGTATGTATGTACTTGTATATTTGTATTATTCTCCTTTCATTAACGAATATATTTGTATGCGTGTCCTACTCGTAGTATTTAATGAACATCCAAACACATGTTCAAGATGTAGATTTGTGTCTTTGTACTTTGCCTTTACCTTGGTAATCATTTTAACAATTGTGGGCGACACAAATACAAAACGCCATTATCGATCGATTCTCAGTCATTTGCTGAATTTTAATCCTCCCAAAATGGCACACTTAATTTACTTAGTACTAAGCTTCTTAGACTGTATGGGTGTCTCGAAAGGAGCTTACATAATAATAGCAAGAAAACAAAAAAAAAAGGAACTCACATTGGCATTCATTCATTCATACGTACATAAAATAAGTAAAAATAATCAATTAAATGTTCATGTTCCTTAAGATTGGGTGGCATAAATATTATAATAATGTATCAAAGAATTTCTGTGGTTGCTGTACTGTATGTATACTGGTATTATAAATATTAACATAAATTTGTGATTTTAGTATTGGCAGAATCGGTGAAGCTCTTTAGTAGCCAATGCACGATGCTCTAACTAGGCACATGGGAGTAATTTATCTGTTCCAATGAAGTGATTATCTTTTCATCGCTTTGAATGGCTGTGTAATATTTTACAGAAAATAACTACTCATATATCTGTCGGAAGAATTATTGGAAACTGTCAGTATAAAATGAAGAATAAAAGTGTGTTAGGGAAAATATTATTCTATTTGATCCTATATATTTGTTTAAGAAGCAATACTAAATCCATCACAGGTTTTGATAAAAAATTTCTATCATTAATTATAAACTGCTTGCTTTAACTTTAATTCTGTGAATCTTTTGACAAATGTTCCATTGAAATAAATTAACCATCATTAATTTCAATTTATTAGTTTAAAATCAATTGTGCTTACAGTGTTAGTTTCTTAATGTTTACCCATTTTCGGTTGAATAATTCGTATCCTTTTAGCTCGACCAAACATATCAATGACAACATGAACTGGTAACTCATTAATAGGTAGCGATTTGGTAAAAGCTCCTAGATCCTTGCCATTAAGAATAATATGCATTTCTCCCAATGATTCGTCATGCTCAGTTGGCACATAGATAATGCCAATGCGTGATCCTTTTTCGGGGCAAAATTCACCCGAAGAAGGGTATAGAAAATGTTTTGGCATTAAACCAGCTGAAGTGTGAACGTATGCAGAAGGACCTAATACATCGATATCTGAAGAAAACATGAAAACAAAATAAATAAAGAAAAACATATCATATTATTACGTACTAGTTTTCAATGCATCGCCTTCTGATTTACACATATCTATCTTTACATCACCATTGGAATTTGATGTTTCCGCATTATCCTCATTCGTATGTTCAGTAATCTTAATTTTTTGTGTATCATTTAGATGAATTTGATGTAACCAGGTGTAGCCAAGTGTTTCCATATCAGGCCAAGCATACTTGGGCAATATATATTGTAAACCAGAATCAAGATATTTGTGTCTTACTTGCATCCAATTTGGCCACTTAAAATTGGATACACGTTCTTTCGGTTTCGGACCAAAAAATTTAGGAAAGAGTTGTGTTAGACCTAAACGTAAATGACGTCCTTCACCCGGATCAGTTTCCTCAATTTCAATAACAAATAATTCACCAGGCTGCAGTGGACGCTCTGAAAAAACTATTGCCTCGGCATAAGAGCTACTGCGGCAGGCAATGCTGTTATCATTGTCCAGTATTATGTTATCACCATGACAGCTATGGAAGCGTATTAATTGTTGTTTGCGCTGTTGTTGAGAACTTCGTTCACTCGTATCAGGATGAAGGAGGATTGGTTTTAAAGACATGATGTTCTTCAAAAAGTATGAAATTAACAGAACATAAATTGTATAGACATCAACTAATTTATTTGATTATTTTTTGTTAAAATACTATATACTGATAAATTTATTGTATAATTTTGAAAGGATTACTAGATGATGTTGTTTTTTGGGGAAAATGTGAAACAAATCAATCTACACATATGTATGGTTATGCAAATTGGATTCAAAATTTTCAGCAGTTAATTCGGCTGCGACATTCTACATAAACATTAGAACTACATATTTTAATTATATATAAAAATACAAAGAGCGGATATGCTCACGTTACTAACTGCTCATATCCCTCAAATCTTCCTACTCTCACCTCCATCTTGGAAACCTGAGAAACCTAGGTGAAGATGTAGTACCTAACCCATGTGGGATCCTTGGTCAGGGCTAATGAGAGAGGGAGGTTTGGTGAAGCCACTCTGACATATTCGGTTTAAGGGTTCACCAAAGTGTGCAAGGCCAAGGTGGGTTTTTGCACATTAGGTCAATGGCGGAAGAGTACTATAGGTACCAACGGCAGCGTCCACATCCCCGAAGTGGGATACCACCAATCAACAACGGAACTCCATAGGCATAAAAAAACCTTCCAATAAAAAGAATCAAAAGAGCATGGGATATGGACTATCGATTAAAACCGACACACGGTTGTAGCTTACTTATTATTATTAGTATTATTGAAAATACTATTTTAATTAATATTTTTATCAACAATTTTTCGACAACACCGGGTCCGATCCGCATCAAACTTCTCCCGACTATGCTTAGGTTTCTTTGAACATTTCATAAAAATTGGTCCAGCAGTTCCGTGATCCATAGGGAGCATACATACTTACATTCAATTTTATATATCTAGACGTTTATTTTGTAAAGCACAGAACTTTACATTTGAGTCTTCATATTGTATTCATCTAGCCACGTATATCTGTCTCTCCGTCTATTTATGTACAAGTTCTGTTGAAAAAGTATCGCGAACGTTTAATTATGTGGGCTACGTATATTCGATTTTCGATTTGTGGCATTATGTTGGTACTCATGTCCCTAACTTATGCTGACAAGGTCGGTCATTTTGACTGTTTAGTTTATTTTTGGCAGCTGTTTTGCTTGGACGTCTTTTGGCTCGTCTTCGATTTTTGCCTATTTAAAAAAATGGATTAAATTTTGTGTGAACAACAAAAATAAGGACGCATTCCGAATGGTGACTGTGCATATGGTGAAGCTACTTAGGATAAAAGCAACGTTTATCTTATCTTGTTCTTAGAGGACCGAGAAGATGTGAACGACGAAGAGCGTCAATAACAGACGAAAACATTGATAAAGTGAAAAAAATAGTATTGGTCAATCGTCGAATCACCATTAGAGAAGTTGCTGAGGATCTAAACATATTGATTCGCTCGTGAAATTCGATTTTAACGAATGATTTGGGCATAAGACGTGTCGCCGCAAAATTCATGCAAATTTATGCTGTTGGACTCGGTCCTCGACGTCCCAAATTTGCTCCAGAGGGTCATAACCACTTGTTATGAATCATGGGTTTATGGTTATGATGTGGAAACAAAAGCTCAATCATTCCAATGGAAGCTGCCGGATGAGCCAAGTTCGCATCGAAGTGGAACCAAAACATTCAAATTGTACCAACATAATGCCACAAAAAATCGAAAACCGTATATACGTAGACCACGTAAATTCAAAATTCGCGATACTTTTTGAACAGACGTCGTATATTGTTACAAAAGTTGGCTTCCAGGTGGTGTAGTGTGCTGTTGATGCGTACACGGCGATCCAGAAAGCAAGTGGCGATGTGCAACTCTCGACGTGATCCAGTTGCGTGAAAAACGAAACGGCTACTTCACGAAACAACCAAAAAAAATATTACGTACCACAACACATAAGACACAGACTTCTCCTTTATTCCAAATCACAATCCATCATGGAGATCTTTTTCTTTTTATCAGTCCAGTTATCCAAAAATTTCTATTATTTTCCTTCTATTTCATTTTTCTTGTTATTTATTCTTTTTCTTGTTTTTGTCCCTCAGTTGCTATACCAGGGCTACCCGCATCTATTTAAGTGCTGCCAAGGTGACCTGGGAATGTAACAATATACAATACAAAATAGACTCTTCATTTTTTAGGTGAAATTTAATCCTTCCATCATTGAAGCACTTTTAAGTGAAAAATCGAAGATTTGAAAGATTTTACATGATTGCAATTACATGTTACTCTGAGGAAGTGAATAATTGGAAACAAAAGAAAATAATACATATATGCATAGTGACAACATCAAAGCTTTGGAGAGAACATAGAGTGAAATTTTTCATGATTCATTATCAGTCCGTCTATAGTTCCGTCCGTCATGGGTTCCCAAACTTATTTCGACCACCGCCCACTTTGAGAATAAAAATTATTTTATTTTTTTTTAGATAGAATTTGTCTGCTGATGACCCTATGGATTGTCTTAACGCCTCATAATTTTCTCTGATCCTTCTACTGCCGTCTGAAATCTACCAGTTCACTTTAGGAAACACTGATATACAATAGTATGTGTTCATTCATCTATTTACAATGTACTTTGTCTGATATCTGAAAGCTTTGGTAATACTTATAAAATTTATAAATTATTTTAACAATTTTAATCAGTTTTTAAAACAGTTCAATGAAATGTCAAACTTTTAATTGAATATTATCATTGAACTCCTCTCATATCATTTTAACAACAAAGTTATTTTGTAAAAACCATAAACTAATTCAGCTCATTTAAGCTTAAATGTTTTGCTATATTTAACTTCTTAATGCTACTTTCTAAGTATTGTGTAAATAATTCAAAAATTAACAAAAACTAACTTCAGTCGAAGGAAGGTGATTTAAAGGATTCATTAAACGGTCACTTAAAACTTGAAATCGAATTACAAAACTAAGTTACTTAGATACTTAGATGAACATATAATATGTACGAGTATTTCATTGTCTCTTTATTGTTTGTGTTCCTGTTTTGTTGGTGTTGACATTTTTTGATGCCAACAGAAATCGAATAAGATTTTAAGCCACCACAAAGATAAGACTGCTAGACAAAGCATAAGAGAGAAAAATGAAAAGACAACGAAATAAAAACATCTTCATTGAACATTGTATACCTTTCATTTTCGTATTGAACTTAAAAAGCAAAAAGGAGTTTGTCTATATGTTCCCTGAAATACCGGCATTGCATACGAATTCATATACTTATTTGTGTAGTGGAAGAATTCAAGTGAGGAGCTTTGTTTTCCCTATACAATATATCATTGCTCCACATTCAGTTATCAGGTGCAGTGATGTTTAATTACCTTCTCCGCAGAGAATGGACAATATAGAACTCAATAAAATATTTATTAAATGAGCATTAGAAAATCGTTAATAAAAATCATGAAAAAACCGCAATTACTTTTGGAACAAGCCAATAGTATCCCAATTTATTATAGTATTTTTTTTTTATTATAAAAACAAAAGTTTTCTTATAAATGTAAAGTGGTTCACAGGCTTACTGCACTGATTCTCAATGTCCCAGGTTTTCTTTATTGTATAACTAACGTTCGCTTGAACTTAACATGCCGCACAATAAGGTGAAAGGTATAAGTAAATGGAAACACAACCAACAGTTTAGTTAAGCTGATAAAAAGTATTTAGCACACTGGATTAGTCATCGTCATTGTGGATTATTTTTGCAGTCTTAGCTTTGATTGGTTACCATAATCTTTTCAGATATTAGATACGTACAAAAGTATAGTAAGCATAGAACTAAGGAGAATAACAAGGTGGATATGGATGATTGAATGTTGGTATGATTTTGTGAATCTTTAATGCCAAAACATAATTTTGAATTATGTCTTTTTTTAAAAAACTGCAAATTGTTGCAACTTTATTTTAAAATATAATGGAAGTGATGTAAACTATTTGAAACTGAAAGTTTCATGTTAACATTTCTGACATTACTGTACTATAGATTTATGATGAGCTTAAGTAACTTTCAACAAATACATACACAATAATTAATAGCATCTGCTGCACTGTTATAATAAGAGTATCTTAAGCTATGTAAAATGTATTGCTTTTGGTGTTTCGCATAGTTGCTGACGTAATGAACGCGCAAAGTTGGCATCCATGACGTAGCACAAGCAATTAAAATTTTACGTAGTTACAAAAGTTATAAGAAGATACACTAAAAGGAAAAACCAAAAAATTATCATTCTCTCTTCTCTGTATTTAGTTTTATATTTATATTCATTCATTATTTTTTGTTATTAATAAGTTTTGCACATAAATAAAATTTTAACTTTGAGCAACAACTTCTATCTTTCGATGTACGAGTACAATAGTTTGCTAAAATCTTTTGAGAAAGAACAAAAATCAGATTAAAATAAAATAAAAGAAGTAAATATGAGTAGTAGATCTTTAGTTCCATGACTGTTGTACCATTCATTTGAATCTTTCTCCATTTACTTTTAATGTGCTTAACAAGGATTGCTGCCTTGCTTAGTAAGTATACCCATGACTGCTATTCAGTAGTATAGAACTTTATCGCTATAGTAACAGTAATACCATGATTTTTCCTTTTTATTTTTAGTAATTTAACTCTTGCTACTTTAGTGAATTGAACTTATCCTTGCTTATAAAACCAACTGTAAATCATAGCTTATGCGTTACTTCTTCTCCTATGTATGTGTGAGTGTATGTGTGTGCGTGAATGTGTGGCACTTTTGTGTGTGTTTTTTGCGGTAAAACTTACAAATTTAAATTTTGTACTTTGGGGTAGTTCGCGTCCTTATGTTGCCGTCACAAACTCAACAAGCAACATACACACCAAAGTATCTACAAATGACAACAACACCAGCAACAACAACAACAACAACGAGAATAACGAAACGAAAAATTGACACAAAAGTTGTAAATCTCTTTTTGTTCGTTTGGCATTTGGTTAGAATTTGGTTTAGTTTGGTTTGGTTCGGTTTGGTTTCTTGTGAGTTCTTTTCGCTTTTCCCCCAAATTCTTTTGCTCATTCTATTTTTTTTGTGACTTACAACACTTTGGGGACTTTGATTTTCAACTTCAATTACGCATCTTTTGTCTAGTTAAGCTTAATTCTGCATTTTGAGATTCAGTTTGTGTTTCTTTGTATCTTTTATTTACTATTTTATGCATTTGGATTTGAGAAAATTGGTAACGCAGTGCAAGCAAGATGGCAATGAACTTTACTCTTTATTACCAAGTTTTATGTGGAGAAAATTAGCTTCTTTTGAATGACTAGAATTTCAATGTTGATTAATGTATGGTAATATTATATAGAAGGTGAGTCGGATAAGTTTCTTCATTGAAAAATATGCAATTTTCTGTAAGATTTTATACAATTGGTAACGTTTTCTTTAAGCCTTTTAATGAACTTGATGCATTCCAAAACATAGATCTTCTCAAAGTCCACAAAATGGTCCCCAACGTCGGGATCGTGAATACAACATTAGCAGTCTTTTGGTGTTTGATCGAAATTTTCCAGCGCTTTCAGCATATGGCTAGATCATATATATACTTGAAAAAGTTACGCATCTTTGAGAGGAAAGCTTGAAAAGGCATGTTGCTGGTGAAAATTGAGAAACGGATTGATCCGATGACCCTCCCTTGGGGAACTCTTGTATTGATTAGCCACGTTGACCGAACCTGTTTAGAAGAGAGCTCTTCAGAACAGAGAACTATGGAGCAGACAGTTGTTGATGACACTGATAAAATTATATTGGGAGGCTTACTTCGCGAACCCTGCGGTCTGCACCGACAGTTTGTCAACCATTACAGCGATACAGAACATAAACTATAATAACAAAATAATAGTCGATATCCGCAGCTTCTGCATACGAAAAAAAAAAACAAAAGACAAAATTTTGTTATTTTGGGTGCCCAGTCACCATGCAATGGAAACTCTTCGCACTACGTGCTATCGACACATTCTATATCGATCGAGGATTCCAACATCGGTATACGAACTACAATCCTACGCGCACTGACATTCATTCTCCATCAAAATATCGGTGGTCTAAGTTTGTCCACCTACATATCGGACATACTGAGATCACGGTCTCCGTTGGATTCTAGGTGTGTGTTCAATCTTGGGAAGAGCAAGGGCTGTATTTTTACCATCAGTACTCTTAAAAGAATGCTCTTCGTAGACTTAGTTTATAATTAATCCACTTATTCTAATGATCATAAATAAGTACATCTCATCTTAGAGACATAGTCCCTGGTAGTTGGTACTCTCTCTTAATTTTAGGGGTATTATAAAATATTATACATAATCTTATATTACAATATAATAGAGGAGACCTTCATGCCAGACTCAATCTGTACGTCCAGGAATGCGTCTTTACAGAATTGTTTGTAGTAAATCTCTTACCAAAAAGCTATTTAATCATGTTTGGTAAACTGATAGCTGTCACAGGGTGAGAAACGGTAGAGATGAAGCAATTCATAGCTGAATTTATGAATCATTACCATTGCTATTCTCAATGTGTGGTGCACTGTTTTAATGGAAAAGTACTTTCTTGTGTAGCAAATGCAATGATTTATTCAACTATGCGCATCGTTTTTTCTTATTCGAGGTGGTCATTGAAGATATTTTCTTATGAATCTTAAAAAAATAGTGGCCTCTTACAACAGTTGAACTACATTTGACTTTTTTGACCCACTGTTTCGATTGTTCCTTGCTCTTAGGTGTGTAGTGGTAGATTCATATTTCATCAATAGTGATTTATTAACGAAGATATTTCTTTGTGTTACGCTTCGAAGTGTTTATACGTTCGAGTTTTTGGCCCAACATGAGTAATCGCGGTATGCATCTTGCTTCTTCATACCTAGTTTTTTGTGCAATCGATGCCCAACTGGTTGTTGATACCTTTCGGGCATTTCCATTTTATATAATTTCCCATTTTCAAAAGTTAATTTCCTTAAAAGACTACAAGAAAGTGCTGGCAATAATAGACTCATAAAACTTGGGTTTACGGTTTATTCTAAAACTTTAATTATTGAGAACATGTTTTAGTTTGCAATGGTTATCTGTTTATCTTGGAAATTCGTAATAAAATATAAAAAATCTTTGTTTACTTGAATCAAGTATACATACATTTTAGAAGAAAACAAAGCTTCTATTGAAATGCAATTCGAACTAAACTCACAGAGAATGTCTACAACTTTAAAGAAACAGAAAGCTAACCAACTATTAAATAGCATTCAATGGAAAGGCATGAATATTGTACGTGAACGATTTATTTCGTTCGAATCACAAACAAAGCAAAAATACATAAAAGCAACAGGAATAAAAAGAGATAAAATTGTGAAAAAAAAAAACATGAAAAAATGGCACAAACAATCATTTTTACCCAAATTACCCACAAAATATGCAAAATCGAAAAACATAAACTCATGGAGGGAAGAAGAGGCCAAGAGGCATAAACTATGCAAATTTTTTTCTGTGTGCATAAAGGAGAAAGACGACACACAAAAAAAAAAAAAAATAATAATAAAAACAAAAAACATTGAATGAAGTAAGTTAAAACAAAAGTGGAGTAGATCAAATTGCTGTAGTATAGAAACAAAAGCAGATACTCGCGTAACACATACGATTCATAGACTACAAAGGCAACGGAACGTATGAGTGATGACAGCACGTACAACAAGGATTCATCATATACCATAGGCATAAGCATGGTCTCTTCTCGTCTTCTATTAAAGGGAAACGGCATGAGATTCATAAAAGTGATGAAAAAACAAAAAACAAAACAAAAATGTAAGAGAAAAGAAATTGAAAATTTCATTTGGTAGCATTCAACGTCGTCGTCGACGTCGTTGTCGTGGAATAACATGAGCTTGAAGTCGACTTCCGTTTTGTAAAAGGAAACGGAAATGTAATCGAATGAAACGAGCACGCGAGAGAGCGTGATTCATCATGATGATGGTATGAGCATCATGAAGGAAGGGAGAATAAAAGTACCAGTAGTGAAAGTAGTACCTGACTGAACAAGAAAACATTGATGCGTGGTCATGCATGAACAAACAAAGATGCTGGCAACGTTTCGATAGCAATGGCGAGTTTAGTGTAGCATAGTGCAGCGCAACTTTGCTATTTTCTTTTCTATTGTTTGTATATATAGAGGTGTGTATGTGTTTAGATACATGTATCAGATGTATCTGCGTGTAAATTTCCGACAGCTTGTTTTTTGTTTGTTTGTACTTTCTATGGATGCGTCTGTTTTGCTTGTTCGTTCGCTTGCTCACAGTTCTAGAAGTCAAAACAAATTAAGTGGCTTTCAAAAGAATGAATTTTCTAACTGAATGTTTATTTTCGCTTTTCTCTTCTTTGTTATGCTCAGCATTCTCAAGTAAGTATAACGCAATTGTTGTACAATAATTTGCTTAAAATCAATTCGTATAGGGCATTGAAGTTGAAATTTGTTTATTAAATTAATCGAAAAAGGTGCAAAATAAGTATCACTTCAACTGAATAATTTGAGTGGATCTTAAAAGTTGTTTTAACAACTTTAAGATTTTATATTTGAGTTAACAAGTTAAGAAGGAAAGTATACAAATTGAATTGGAAATTAAAGAAGAATTGGCATGAGTTTTGCTACATTTAAAATTAAATTTTAATTTCACTTAGTACTCGTAGAACGAAAACTAAGCATTAATTCTCATTATTTGTACTATACTCGTTTACAAAATTATTGTATTGAAAGACATGATTTTGTCAATGATTATAGTGTACAAATATATTGAAAATGAACGTTATACATCTACAGATATCATTGGTGCATAGCGAAATTTAATTTTTTGATTTACTGGCAATTTTTCAATGAAATATACATATGTTCATCCGGATATTCCAGGTCCCGATAATTTGATTAAGTCTGACATCAAGATTGTCAATTATTGTTGTTCGGTCATTCATCGTTATTCCAATTCCATAATGGAGTCAGTCAAGAACTTGTAATCATGTGTTCTGAACAGCTCCTTTTGTAGTTCTTTGTCATTTTGTGCAACGTATTTTATCAAGGCAATGACGGGATTTGTGCACTTTCCAGATCAAGCACAATATTTTTGATAGGTGAGGAGTTTTTTTGCATAGTAAAATGATGCAGCATTCAACCAGAAAATTCTATTCGGTCTAACACACTATGCTGTATCACAATACATATTTACACACTCTTTGTTGTGTGTTTCGCTCTTCGACCTTTTCTATCATGGGAGATGACACTGTAATTGGATCAACCTACCAAGACGTCCGCAGCATGCAAATGGGTTTATGAATTTCCGCTTATTCGCGGGTGTTTTTCTTCATTCGGGAATTTCAGACGCCTATGGATATGGAAAAACCAATAACAACGTAGGCAATCATAAATCTATGGTCTTTCTTGAACAAGCAGCCTATAAGTCGATCCCAATTATTACGTTGGAAAGTTATATCTTAAAGTTTTTCATTAATAGTTGACTTTCTTCTTTCCTGAAGATAATATTCGAAGACTTGTTGAGATTTTTCCCTGTGTCATTACTTCATGTGTTTTCTTTTTCACCTAAATTTCTTAAACCAACCCATGTTCTCTATTTGAGAAACTAAAAGAATCACAAGATCGATTGAAAAAATAACCCAAGCCCTGTCTACCGTAAAATTCTGATCTTTTAAATCTTTCCAACATTTTCATACTCTTTTTGTCAAGAACCGTTCAATGCAACCCCAACCAGGAGGTTCAAAAGGCTGCATTTCAGGTCTTTGCTGCGATCGAGCAGAGTACGCCTTGGGCTTACTAGGCGAATTCCCGGTCTCCCCAGGCCATGAGTAACCTCTTTAGCAATCTTATTTTATTGATTTAATACTGTTTATCACACGCAGAAGCGAAGTGTATCATAGGGCACAATGAGCCCTGTTTGGCAATTAATTAAAAAAAAAAAAAAAGAAGTAACACACAGAAGAAGACATCGGAGACCCCATAAAGTATACGTTCTTGATAAGACTCGTTGATTCAGCAATGTCCGACTGTCCGTCTGTATGCCTCAGTTTTGGAGCTAGAGAGCTGAAATTTAGGTTTCTTTTTACCATACGCCATACATTCATACTTCCATACAAATCTCCATTTAAATTAATGTTCCTATTAGAAAAACTTTTTAGGTTTTTTGTCTTATCAACTATGAGTTCCTGTTCCATATTCCCCAACCACAAAAATTTGAAGATCCTAGGATTACTGGATCATATAGCTCCCGATATGTGTGCTCATAAAGTCAGTATTAGCGCCATCTATATATAATTATTGATGTATTGAAATTAGTATGAATACTGACGCTACCGTAAACGTAAGTCATACAATAATATAATATTTCTGTATGCTCATTCACAGAAGCGTGAAGAGTATTACAACTTTGGCATAGCTAAAGATAACATTTTTTCTGGATTTATTTGAGTTATGATTATCTTTCCAGACATAGCTCCAATAAAAGGTAGTAGTAATAGTACTAAATGAAAATATTTAAGATATTTATAAGAGGAATCTTCAGATATCAACCCGAGTTAATAGTTAATAGCCTCTATGCTGGCAATCTAACAATATTTTATAAACTTCCAATCTCAGGAAAGAAAAGTCATTTGAGGCTAATGGTCTACACTTCTGCTTAGATTACTGTACTTTACTCACTGTTTTTTCCGTGAATCAATTAAATTTGAAATTTATATCTCTGTACTTATGTTTAAAGAGAGACACCTTCCTTTACTTCTTTGTCTACAACGACCCAATTTAACAAGGTTCAATTCATGCGCTTTCAACGATGCTAATTAGACTTGAAAGCAAAGGAAATGAATAAGAAACTTTTGCATTTTCATTTTTGTTTTTCTTATCTCAAAGACCAATTAGCAAGCATAAATTGCACGTTGCAAAGTTCATTCAAGGTGAATTCATAGAATTGCACTAAGGGTGCTCCTCCTCCAAAGTGAAGTAGTAGTACTACAAAATGCTATGTAGTATGTGGCGTTGTGCGAGTATAAGAAAATTGGTGAAAAGTTAGTTAAATGTTTAAAGATTTTTATTCAATTTCGGATATCTCTTCAAAATCTTATACTCATAAGAATTACAGTAATTTGTCTCTCTACTCTATGAAGGACATAAAGAAAAGGCAACAAAATAGAAAAATACTCGAGTTTTTTAATCGTTTGACCAAAAGTGTAGATAATTCATTTACTGGTATTCCTCTTGACCTTGTATTCTTGGCAACAACACAAAAAAAAAAACATAGATACAAATATACTCCTATACAATATGTACTAAGTAAAAGAAAAGAATGCCCAATGAAAAAAAAGAAGAAAAAAAAAACAACAACACATATTTTTGTCATTGTTATTCTTTGAAAGACTCTCTGCTTGACACATATGAAATTGAATTTTTTTCATGTTTCTTCATTTTCTTGTTGGACTTGTTCATATTTCTTCCTTGTAGTACATACGTATTTTGAAGTTTCCTTTACTTCTGTATCTGTGTGAAAATGTATTACGATAACGTAGTGCTTGACAGTATATTCTCATCATATAGGGTTACCATATAAGTACTAGTGGAAGAAAGAAGAGAAAACCAAGTCAATTTATTGCCAAGTTCTATAGCCTCAAGTTTCATTTTCAATGCTTACATTTTGCATAAACTTGTGCGTTTTGTTAGTGAGATGAAATGTTAAAAAAAAAATGAAATTGGCTAACATAAAAACACAAAAAACAGAATGAAATACAAACAAAAAACTTGTCAAAATTGTGTTCGCCTGAGCCAAAGAATAAATACACTTCACATAAGAAAATTACTTTATTGAATTATTCAAATTTTTTCTTTGTATCCATTTCAATAACAAATTTTATCTATCTATGGGTTAGTTACTTATAATTCAATTGCATAGAAAATTCTTCAAAGTTAATAATATTTATTCAATATTTTTGTATTGTGAATAAAGTTTTCAAAGGCAAACTTTTTGATATCATAAAGTCCATACCTAGTTTTCGGGATGCATACAACAAATTCTTCCTTTACCATATGTAGGCATCTTACTCCGTTTGAGGTGCATAAAATTATCATATTCCGAATATAATAGTGTGTACTGTAAAACGTACAGATTATATTCTTTCATGCGATTTTAAGTTAATAGATCAATAAGTTATATACGTACGCTTATATAGATATCATTATTATCTGATATCTAAATATTTCATACTTTAAATTGAATTTGGAATGTTTGTCTCCAATTTTTTACACAATCTTATCATGTTTGTTACATGTACTGCTTCCAACTCAGTTTTTTATGAACATTTAGAGACATTCAGAGTGAAAGGCAGAGAAAGGGTACAGTGCTAGACTGGGGAACCACACGAATAGACTGCCAATACAGCGACTGAAAAGACGTCGCATTAATCACTTATTACTTAACAATTAATCCATTGTAAATATTGTAAATACAAATAATACTGTAAATTAATATTACGAGCACTCATAAGGTATTTGCACCTTGATTGGTAGCAGCTCAATAAAAATACATGCATGTGTCATCACATGTTAAAAAAATATATATATATATATTCCAGCAATAGAAACACAAACTCTGTGAAAATTTTAACTGTCTGTTTACCTATTACAGTTTATGAGACACAACCCGCTGACAGACATGACGTGACGCGTGTGAAATATCACTCTTCATTCTCGTCCAATATTTATTTACCGTCGAACTGTCGCCTAAGAAGTCGTAAAATTGAACGATAATCAAAATAATAATAATAACGTAACAATAATAACCTATCTATTATTTTTAGCTCGGATATTTGGAGAAGAAATAATTAAATTGATTAAAAATGAATTTGATTAATCTATAGAGTGTATTTGGTTCATTTTCTCTACCCTTAAGCAACTTCTTTATGAGAAAAAGTGTTTCAAATCGGTCACAGAATATACCCTAAGAGTAAGTGTAGGGTATTTCAATGCACTTAGATGTGTGATATGAAATATATTAGTTGAAATTAAAATTGACAGCTTGCGGTATCATAACATGGCTTCTGTATGCGTTTCTATTTGTTTGCTTGTGAGTTATTTTGTTCATCCAAATGCATTTGCGTGTGTGTGTGTTGTTTATGGTGTATATTTGTGTGTGTGAAGTGAAAATGCACAATTTCTGTTGCACTTGTATACGTTTGAACTTTTATTTTTTCATTATTTAAACGGCATACCCACTTTGAATAGCAGCCAAGTGGCAGTTTCATCTTTTTATACACTTCAAACTAGTGTCAATTGCATTATCACTTATAGGCTAAAGTTTGTAACTTAGAGAACTTTGTATTGTAGAGCCAATAAACTATATATTGACTTCATAAGTAAGGCGAGGGAAATGTATAAGTATCCAATCAAATAGTTTTTTTTTCCTTTTAATTTTTATTACATTAAAACAACTTAAATTATATAACAATCATTTAAACACAATTTTTTGTTACATTTTTAAATTCAGAATCTTCAAATTATACTTGAAGGTGGTAAACTAGACCAAAAACATTGCACATAAAAATGGGATTGGTCGAAGTGATTTAAGCTTTTTGAGAAAAGGATATACTTTCATACAATGATTTTATACTATTTTTATTTGAAAACGTAATTCAAAATAAATCAAATTTATTTATTCTATGGTGTTTGTAATTTTGCTAAGACCAAAACTATTACCCCTTTTCGTGTTATTTTAATTTATTTTTGTATGCTTTGTTTTGATGCAACATTTATTATTTTTACAAAAATTAAATTACCAAATTCTAGCAAAAAACCTTGTTGTAGAAATTAAAGTTTGGCAAAAGAAACAAAACTCCAATCGAAATTCTTTAAATTAGGACTAGAATGTTTATTTTCTTATCGCTTGATAAATATCTTCTAGCTTGACATGCATATGGCAATGATTAGTAGATAATTTCTTTATTTAAACAAAAATATGTAGTATAAAATCAATTAAATCATAATCTTCATCTGTCTGTCTTTTTGAATATGCTCCAGTAATTCGAAAACTAATAAATGATAATTTTCTCGTCTGTATGTTAACTAACTTCAAGTAGTTAACTGCAATAGATATCTTAAAATTGTGCATCAAATGAAGAATATAATATTTGTATCATCTTTTTCCTTTCTTTGAATACACGTATATTAAATTCACATGATCGATAGAACCACCCTCACTATGAGATTTTTATTTGGCTTATGAAAAATATCAAAAATTATGATTGTATCTTCATATAGAAATAAGAGAAATGATCTAAGAAATGCATACAATATTTATAAGTACAATATTTCTATGTTACAATTTGTTTGTTATTTGTAGAGTCCTGTAATTCAGTTTTCTACGTACATTTGCTGAACTTATTGTTGATGCTTCTTTATTGTACTTAAATATGCCGTCTGTCAAAGTCTATAAATTTTATGATTTTTATTACAATGAGTATTTCTACATTTATTTTTTACTTTTCTATATAGACTGTATGCCAGCCTGTTTGACTGTTAGACTGCCTTAGTTATCGTTTTTGCTTAAAACAGTTCTGACTGAACTAAGGAAGCTTTCGTCGTGCTTTGTGCATATGCCTTTAGCATGATTGTCATATTTTATGAGATATAACAACGCAGTAAAGCAGAGAGAAATGAACATATCCTATATCCTTATGACGATTCGTAGATTTGTAGGAATATATGAGTACCACAAACATATAGTATATCATATATGGAAAAGGATGAGAAATAAAAAAAATGAAAAAAGGAAGTGTTGAATGTGAATATGAATATGGCAATATATGAGGGAGCTTGCAACAATGGCGACACTTTTGTATGTGTGTTGATGCTTGCAAATGCATGCGTATGAATTATTTGCTCTTTGTTTTTTGTATTTTCCTTTCTAAGTGCGTGTCAGTGTGTTCGAGTGTATTACGTTTTGCATTCTAAAAGTATCTAAAGTGCTTGCTCCTTAGTAGTACATAGGTGGGCTACAGAGTCTTAGTCTCAGTTATGTATATGTTTGTGTTGTGTGCTACTTTGCCAATGTGTCGAGAATATGCCGCTGTCAAAGTCTTCCATCTTTTGCTTTCTACCCATACTACTACAACGATATGACTTCATTTTGAGTTCCAATTCGCTTGGAGCAAGAAAACAACAATAAACAGGGGAAAACAAACACTGATATAAGTACTCGTAACTGTTGTAATAAAAAACTTGTTGATAGTCGCCCAGGTGCAATGTTAGTACATACAATGCTAAGATAAGTAGTACGTTGCAGCTGCTGCTGACATGCAGCATGTAACATTTTCCTAGCCAACCGTGCAATGTTGGTGCTCTTTACAATTTTCGAACGAAATGAAAGTGTGTTAAGTGCGTCGTCAGAAGCTTTCAAAGCCAGCAAGAAAAACATCAACATCATCATCATCGTCATCACATATTCTCTACTTTGTACTTCATTCTTTAGTACTTTTGCACTCCATTAAAGCGAAAAATATACATAAATATTCAACTAACTAGTACGTGTAGAAGAAAAGATAGTGAAAATAAAAATTTAAATAGAAAAAAAAAAAAAAATAAAAACTACAAGATAAACGTTGATGTTTCAACAACATTTTCTCAAAATGTAGAAAATTGCACCTTAAAAATCATTTACGAAAATTAGCAAAATGCAAAACATACTATGGTATTTGGCACTCTAAGCGCTTAAGAAAATTGCTTTTCTCTAAGGTGTTACTCCTTCTTTGACTGTTTTTCATATATTGCCAGCCATCATTATCATCATCATCAACATCATATTATAAGACGAGGCATTCAGACACATGCTTGCATACATTCATATATCAACAAGGACATTGAATGATGCTCAACGTACATATCTTTCATTGTTGTAAGTATCTTCGTCTTAAGTGAAAACTTTTTCACAGGTAAAATAACTTTGAAGACTTGCACAAATTAGCTAGAAAAATACTATAAGCAGCTGTTGCTATTGACAGTTCCTGCAGTGAGAAGAAGTAACTCCTTCCATTAGGCTTATACTCGTACCATATATACGTAGTATATGTACTAAGAAGAATTATGTTATTTCGTAGAGAGAGAGAGAGAGAGAGAGAGAGAGTTATGCGGGACTTGTGAGAATATTTAACAGAAAACATTATTTTAGTTATTTACTTAAAATTTAAAGTGCTCACAATGTAAAAGGCTTTAAAAATATAATAGTGATGTTGTTGATTTAAGTTTTGTTGTTGAGTATTATCATGTTGTGATAGAATTGTCAGAAAAATGAACTTCAATACTACTATTGTATCTATTATTTCAAAATAGTTATATATAAAACTATCGTACCCAGTGGACCAAAACTATCATAAACGATACGTATGCGATAGATTTGCTGATCTTTTGCGGACAAAACTATCGCGGTCGGATCCGCAAACGATAAGCGAATGATTCATCTGTCGTTCAGTTTGTGGTAAAAGATAGGTACTATAGTGATATCGCTTTTGGACTGTTTGCGACAGTGTTTTTGTGTCTTTTCTCGCTTGCCATAAAAATCTTCCCATCTCTTTTGCCTATTGTTTCTTATTCATCATATTTATACCCGTAAAACTATTTTAACAAGCACATTGGCGGACATAAAGCGTATGTTCAAGCAACGTCCGTATTTTGTCCGCAAAACGCTTGTTTCTGAGCTCGATTGCGATAGTTTAAACGGATGGCCACTCAACATTCGCTGCTTGGTCCACTGGGGCGTGATTTTTGTAGTCTTTGTTCCTTTCTCGCTCTAATTTTGTCCACGCACATTTGTTAAATTTTTTGCTACTAACGAAAGCAAGCATGATTTTGTGTTTGTTTATTCTAGTTGATGTTTTCTTGCATGCTGTTGTTGTTTCCAAATGTTTTCTTTTCGATAGAGAAACATATAGATCCGAGCCAATTACCATTTAACTTTAAAACATACAATAATTGAACAAACAGAAACGGAGTTCTATAGGAATGAACTTTTTGTATCCTAATGAACTTAAAGTAGAGTCAAATTAAATGCACTTCATATTAAAAAAAAAAAACCGAAAATATATTAAAACTTGCGAGTTGTATCAAAGTGGATAGCATATAAACATTATCCATGAAGAAATACATATACATGCCAACTTTCATGCTGATCGGTCAAACGGTGTTGAAGTTCATCGCCGTTAAACTACTTTTCTTTTACTATTTTATAGATATAGATAATATATATAATACTTTATTCAATATTCTCTTCTATTTTTTTCAGCAATCACCTCTGCATAAAAATCATTTAAACAGCAAAAATGGTAAGTTTTTATATTGCAAACACTTGTACATGTTCCAAAAAAAATGATATTGTAGCAAAATATTTTAAATTTGATTATGTTAATCATCAGCTTTGGGTTCACATTCATTTGATTTGTGAAACACTAAGAAATGTGTAGGGTATGTTTGCCACATACTCGAAAACTATTGTGTTTTTGGTAAAGTAAATGTATATTAGTATATGATGATCGCTTTGTTCGATGATCTTCTGCTGCCATAACTGAGGCAACTTTATATAATTTTGTATAATTTGCTGTAGAAATGTTGTAAAGTGGTTGTTTTATTACTGATGCTTGTGACCTCAATTTCTTTTAAACCGGTTATTGAAGTGTTCTAAACGCTTATAAAAATCTCCGTGACATGCCATAAAATCATTTAAACTTAATAAGAATAGTTCTTTACCTTTAAATAGCAAGAAAAATCGGTCAAGTGCGAGTCGGACTTGGACAAGAAGGACTTCGTACTACCGCACACAATGTATGCAAATTCGATAGGCATTACGCTTGTACCTCTAATATGCTTTTGTTTTTTGTCGTAAAGTGAAGTATACTACAAATCATATTGGAGCATTAATTTCCTGTATGGGGACCCTTTAATTTTTCCGGTTTTTTTTAACGGGAAATCAAATATTTAAAAAAAAAAAAAATGGAAAAAGTAATTTATTCAAAATATTTACCATTCAATTTTTTACACCCTGTCCATCTTTCTGGCAATTTATGAAAAAAAAAAAAAAAAAAAAAAACGATTTGTCCTTTTAGGCAAACCACACATCAAGCGAGAAAGTACATTCCGGTACACCACACACTCTGTGAAAATTTTAATTGTCTTGTAATAGGGTCGTTGGCACCCTTTGAATACGGAACAAGAGAGCTGATTGAGTTCACTCAATCTAACCCGCACTCAGAGTTGTACTGAATGAAACTCAAAAACTTATGTAACCAATACAACAAATAACCATTTGTTTTGGTTAGAATGGTAATTTTATCAGTTGTGCGAGCATTCAAAATGATTGAGTTGTTAAAAGAAAAAAAAAAAACATTCAAAAGAATTTAAGTTAACCGGATAACTCAGTTTACACTGATAATGCAGTGTTTGCGCAAGTAGCAGAAATTGGGTTTTTCCTTATGTTTTGTGTGAACGTAGAATGGTTTGCAACAACAAAATCCAACGAAATTGTTGTTGTAATTTTAGGATTGAGATCGAAACATGTGTATACTAGTGAAGTTGCGAATATTCGCATTCGTATTCGCGGTTATTCGGTTATGCAGTATGACGTTGAGCGCCACCACAAGCTCCGTCAGAATTGGGACGAACCACTCCGAGCTGTTTCATACCAATCGAGGTTTCAGACACGGCGATTCCCTTACTTGCGATTTCTTCAACCTTCTACTGGAAAAAATTATCTGGGCCGCCGAGCTGAACCGACAAGGCACTATTTTTTACAAAAGTGTCATGTTGCTGGCATATGCCGACGACATAGACATCGTCGGCCATAACAGCCGTGCCTTATGTTTAGCGTACTCCAGTCTAGAGAGGTTTTTGCGGTGAATGAGGGCAAGACAAAGTATCTTCTGTCAACAAAGAAAGAATCTACGCGTCTTGGAAAAAAGTCAATCTTGGCGACCGCACCTTTGAAGTGGTGAAGGACTTTGTCTATCTTGGCACCAGCATCAACAGCAAGAACGACGTCAGCCTAGAGATCAAACGGAGGATCACTCTTGGTGCTATTTTGGGCTCAATAGGCAATTGAAAAGCAGAGCCCTCCCTCGACAAACTAAACTCAACTCTACAAGGCAGTCATCCCCTTCCTGATCTATGGCGCAGAAGCATGGACGTTGACTAACAGCATTGAGAATGCATTGAGAACGTTCGATAGACAAATACTGCGTGATATCTTCGATCCTCTCTGCATAGACTGTGTGTACCGTATTCGATGGAACATCGAGCTGTATAAGCTATAAAGGGACATGGACATAGTGAAGCGCATAAAAATGCAGCGGCTGCGCTAGCTTGGCCACGTTTCGCGTATGAATGAAGAAGCTCCGGCAAGGCAGACCTTCGTGGCGGTACCTCAAGGTGGAAAACTAGGAAGGGGACGTCCACATCTCCGTTGGAGAGATCAAAGTACGCGGGGCCTGTCAACCTTGGGAATCTCCAACTGGTGCCATCGTGCAAAGAACGGAACTAGTTGGCGCGCTCTTTTGGACTCGGCCAAAACCCACACCGGTATATAGCTTATTATTATTATTCGTATTCGTGAATATTCGCATATTTCTTGATATTCGCATTCGCAAAAACTTCTGCTAGTGTACTAGTTAAGCTGCGTTACAGTAGTGTAAGCTATGGTTGTTTGCCCAATTTCGCAGCACATAAATAGCAGCAGAGTACAACACTCTATCCATACAATTCATTTCATTTTGGTTACTCTTATAACCGGTTAAAAAACTCATTCACTCATTTTTGACATGAGTAACTCAAACGCCGTTTTTAGTGCACTCATGCAGCTGTCTATACGGAACCCTATAAATGGATAAATTTGTCTGTTGAATTACATATAACATGACTCTTGTAGCAGTTCTTTACCTTCAAATATTAAAAATTGAATCAATTTGTCTGTTCAATTATTGCACGACTCTTGTAGTTTGTATGGCTTAGCATACTTGTAATGTGCTCTTTATGGTTTCTTGTTTTGATGTGATTGTAAAGTATTGAATCAATTAATAAGTGTCTGGCCTAATATTTAATTAAATCCTATACTGATTTACTTGTTCTACAATATAATTTTATTTTGAGCAAAGTTAATAATTTAAATTGTGAATTATACACCCAAAAAGACTTTCAAGTCTTTAAAATTTATGTCTTCATTAACACCACGAGTTTTGTATCGTGTCATGATCGATTAATTGAAATTTTTGAACATTTGCAATTTTACAGTTGATTGAATCATTTATGTTGTATAAATAAATGATTATGGTGTACATACATAATGAAAAAATTTAAATTAAAAATAAATTATATGCAAGCATCCTTATGTAAATTTATAATGAAATTAATAATTACATTAAATAATGTGAGAACTTAACGGGAATTAAGCAGCCGAAGAGTATTTTATTGTAATACTTATGTCACATTTATTGTTGTCAGTCACTGGAAGCATTCAAAATTAATGAAATAAAATGAAATTTAAATAAAAATATTTCCCAATTGAGCGTGAAATACGGAAGTACCAATACAGTAGACGAATCCTTAGATAGTATACTTTCATACAGACTGTCGAAAACAAGGACTGGGTCTGTGTAAAAGTGTGAATGGTAAAAAATATTTAATCGAATTGTGTGTCTGTCACTCTGTCTGGATTTCATAAAATTGTTTGGTGAAAAGTAACTGACTGACTGACTGACAGACTAGCAACATCGAAACAACCAACACCAAGTGTCCGTGTTGTACTCTCAGGTGGGACGACGACGATAAGGATAACAAGGAAATTGTGACAAAATGTAGTTACATTTTATTTATTTATTTATTTGCGTAGTTATTTTTACAAAAAGCATGTAAACAGAGTTTTATTTCTGTTGATTTATTTTTCATTTTTATGTCATTGTTGTTGTTATTCTTTGTGCTTTTATAATAAACAATGAACAACTGCTTGAACGAGACTGCCTGACTTGACTGACTCCCATGTGGATGTGGAATAAAGAGGATGACAACAATCATCCCAAGGCATTTAATGCTGTTGACTGTCTAAGAGGGTGAGAGTTGTTTTTCTTTCCTTCTAGATTCTTATCCTTATTTTGCAAGTCTGCTACTCGTCTGTTTATCTGTCTGATGGCCTGCCGGTCTGTCTGTCTATCTGTCGCTCAGTCTGTCCTCTTTGGTTGCCTATTTGTCTGTGTCAACTTTGCCGTGTCAACTTTGACTTCCGTGGCTTTATTATTATTGTAATGGCGCACATCGCAACATGCTGGCATGATGATGCAACTGGAGAAAGTATTAGTATAAAATTCAGTTGGCCAAGTCTTCATTGTGTTGTTAAAACTTTTTCAAGCTAATAAATATGCACAAAGCACTTCACTTTACTTCTTTCTACTTGTTATGCTATAAACTGTTTTCTATCACTCGCATCCTTTCGTCGCTCTCCTTTGCTTTTCCTCACTCGCTGTGTAATTGCAATTGAAAATATAATCAAACTTTTGCCACAAAATGAAAATCCCATTCAAATGATTTAAATGAATCTCAACTTGTTATGGCAAAGATAAATACATAAATTTAAATTAAGTCTAAACAGGATTCTTTGCTTTTGGTAGAAATAGTATATTGTAAATGGCATCACTTAAGTTGCTTGCTAACCCTCTTCCTTCATCTCCAAGGTATGAAATTGTTGAATTTACATGGGATTACACACACGCACACACAAATACACAGAATTATCTTTCCATCAATTTGTCTGTGTGTGCACTTGGGGCAATCATAATTTGCAATTGCAATTAGGAAATCTCTACATTTTCTCATTTCCATTTACTACGTAAACAGTTCCGATTTCTGCAATTAGACAAGTTGATTTCATATGATGGTACTCAAGATACTCATAGTAGGTAGATAGATAAAGGAAGGATGAAGGATGGACCTAGCTTAAGATTTTAATAAATAATTGCCTTCTTCATTGGAAGTGCTTGATTTATTCGTAGAACTTGATTTTGTAGCACATTGTAGTAAGCCAAATAAGTAATTAAAAGATTATTTATATTGGAAATTGTTTCTATTGTACAAGTATTCAAAAGTTTGTTGAGTTTTCATGATGATACAATAAATTTAAAATATTTGAATAAGAACTATCTGAATTTCAATACTAAATATATGAAGTTGAATGGCATAACCTATTTAAACAAATTGAATACTTATTCAAACTACTAATAGTGATGTGCAAACTATAGATTATTTTATAAAAAGCTTAGTCAAGATTATGATACACGTAGAGATGAGCTAAACAGTGACACAGTGATTCTAAACTGTGATTGAGTCACAGTCTTTTAAGTCATCAAGTTTACTTGATTGATTGTGACTCACTTTGATTCAATTGATTGGTAATCACAGTTTAAACAAAGTAAGCTGTGTCTCTCCCTTCAAATGACAGTGACTCAATCATAGTTTTGAATCACCGTGTCACTGTTTAGCTCATCTCTAGATACACGTTCCTCAATAAGTTAATCATATTAATGTATATTCTTTCAACAAACTCATATTTCAGTATCGCTAAATTGGCAAATCAATCAATAAACCAATCATGCTACTTACAATCAAGCGAACATATTTGAATGTTGAGCCATTCAATTATGTAGATTTATATTACAATATATACGTATAAACATGGAATCTAATATTTTATAGGACTTACTGTTTATTTACTGTTAAGTATTTAGTTACTTATCAATGAAATAATGTACACATGTCTTTATACTTAGTACAGTATGTGTAGTACTATTAAAATAATATCCAACAACAGGCTGCCATGAGAGTTTTTTTTTAACTATAATTTGTAAATGCAACTGTCTCAAAGGGTACAACCAGCGAATTTTTTGTGTTGAGATTGACATGTTATTATATTATACAATTAAAGACCTATATTTTCAGAATTTTATTTGGTGTAGTTCTTTGTTTAGTTTTCCGGTGATCTGAAGGGGAGTGTGCAGGCTATAGTCCAACAAATTGACGCCGAGGTGGTTTTCATCAGATGCAAGCCGAATAATGTGTTCTCTATGGTTAGCGGAGTTGCGGACATACCATTCAGCGTTGACAAGCCTCCTTAAGAATTTGGACAGAAGACTTTGTATGATTTGGGCGTTTGAATTTAAAATTGTGCCCCAAAGTTCAATGCCATAAGTGCATACTGGTTTCAGAATGGTTTTATGTTGAAGTAGCTTATTTTTTGCGCTTAATATGAGATTCAGCTGTTTCCTTTTGTTTATGATGTGGGGTTTCCAAGTCAACCGCCTATCAAATGTCAATCCAAGGTACTTGGCTGTGGTGTAGGTGGTTTTTTTGTTTCCGTTTAGCTGGACCGCGTGACAGAATGAGTGCCTCAGAGTAAAGGTGACATGTGAAGATTTGTCTGAGTTGTTTTATGTCTTAAGCTATGGCTCAATTATGTCTAACTTGTTCTGTGGTTGGGCCATGATGAGACGCCAGGAGGGCTGTGTCATCAGAGTATGTAGCTATCATTATGTTTTCATCACTTAGAGGCGGGAGGTCAGAAGTATAAAGCGTATATAGAATTGGCCCTAGCACACTGTCTTGTGGCGCCATGAAAGTTGATGCAAAAAAGAATCCTATGCGCATTATTCTCATAAATTTTTTATTATTATTAATATTTTGCTACTTTGGTCTGCATTTTTTGTTTTAGTTGAATTCCAAGTAATCTCACAAAATATTCGGCACTGCTAACAAACACTAACTTGTTCATCTGCGATCGGAATAGGTTTTCTGAGTGGCATTCAATCACTTTTCAATCGTTGAAACCAGCGCTCACAAGTCATGACTGTTCGAACAAGCTTGCCGTGAGTTTCCACAAGAATTCGATGACTTTCCGATGCTTTTTCCTTGTGACTGAACAAGAAAATTAGCACGTGCCGCAAATGCTCCTTATTAGCATGAAATGACGGCATGTTTACTACCGTAAAGAAATATGATACTATCCTGTAGACAAATAAGTAAACAAATTTCGCGTTTTTAGCGGGTGACCATACCTACAAAATAAAAATTTGGGTTTGACATAAAAATGAATTAGCACCATCTTTTGGAAGAAAAACGAATTTTAAACTTCTACCCGTGGTAATTACTGTTTATAACTGGATGGCGAACCCTGTATATAAGTATCTATATATCTGTAGGTACAATATCTATACGAAACAATATTTGGTTGCCTCCTACAATAAATATCAATTACAAATTGTATGGTCTCTTGAGTGGGAAATTGCATGCCAAAAACTCTCTATTCCTCTAATATACATACACATCCTTACATATGTATAAAATATATATGTATATCTATATTTATCTATAAACATACATATTTGTTTATAGCAAAACTCCTTTGCATTAATAAAAGCATTCCAGAGTTGAGTGTATGCAATTGGCGCATTTCCCATTTATGTATGTTTGTACATCTCTAAGTGTGCTTGTGCTTATTTCATGTGTTTTCCATAGATGATTATATGCTTCAAAATTATTATTATTGTTCATCCTATTTCATTTGTTAAGTTTGCTCCTTTCATTTCGATACGTTTTTACCTTCCGTTTGTGAAATTGATTATTGTTTCACACTAAAATCGTAATTACATCACATCTCTTGGGTATAATTTGCATTTGTTCTGCTATCACATAATCCGAAACATGAAAATTAATTTATTCATTTCATAACAAGAAACGGCAATTGTATTGATTTTACTTGTTTGATTGTTTTATTTTTTTTATAATCTTCTAAAATTAATACCATCAGGTGACAAAAAAAATCTATCTTGTTTGTCTTTATCCTTTTGGCAAATATGAAAACATATGCAAGTTAACATCCACTTCTCCGCACCTGAGTAGCGGTACTGCAGTAGCGATTGAAAACAAGCGGTACTGCAAGAAATGAAATAAAAAGGGACATGCGTAAGAATAATATAAGGGATAATAAAAATTAGAATTATTATTAGTTATCAATGCGATCACCTCCTCATTCGAGCCAAATCTCTTTCCGGTGAACATTTTTGTTTAGGTCTGCGCTTCAGGTAAAATTCGCTGGTGGCCAAATATGGAAAATAGGGCGGATACGCAAGCAATGCGAAGTGTAATATGTGCAATTTTGCCATAATGAAACGGTGCATTGTCTTGGTGAAAGATCACTTTCTTTCTTTACATATGGGTCTGTTTCTTTAAAATTTTCTCGTTCAAACGATCCAGTTAAGTTATTTAGTGATCGCTTTTGAATGGCTGGCCTTTTCCATGTAAGTCGTTAAACAAAACACCCTACGCCATCCTATAATATGGACACGGCTTTGGGCAGCTGACAGCCGATTTGACTCTGGCGTGTAAAATAGCTTAAACAGTGCTTGGAATCATTAACTTGTTGTTGTTTTTGGTCAACTGTTAACACACACAAGGCACCCACTTCGAAAACAGCTTTCTCATAGACAAATGTTCATGCAAAACAAAGCCTACACGTTCCTTCGATATCTTTGGAGTGTTTGTCAAATCGATTTTGCGGACTTTTCTGAATACGCCCGAAATAACCACATTTTTGGGGCAACCAGAGCTTGGCACATCATCGGTTTTCGTACGTTTTAATTAAGCAGAGTTCGGATAACATTTATCAAGCCATGCTTTTGTTTCAATGGTGATTTTTTCCATCAAAAAGCAATGTTTAATCAACACACGAAAATCATTTTTATCCATTGTGTTGAAAATAAGAAAAGTTGCTTCACTAACACATCTGTAGCTCTTCAAGGAATTGTCATTTGTCATGATTTTTTTAATTCTGGACTCTTGTATACCCTTTTTTTTTTGTAATAATAATCTTGACAAACAAACTTAAGTTGCCTTTTGATTTAAACTCAACTAAAACTAATAAAATCATTTCACATCGAATAAAAGCAACACAACATATCAATTATTTTATTGCTATAAAATTATCAAAGATTATTAATATGAACGCTCCAGAATCGGATCAACACGAAGAGTGTCAATTCATTTCCAGTGATGTCAATCTTATTATAAAACAATCCATTGATGCAACACTTGGTGGAAAGACGTATAATTATGATTCAGCTAGGAATTGGACCTCTTTGGTTGTAGAGAATTGCATCCAAGCCTTGTGCAAGGAACAAAAACCCTACAAGTACGTTGGCAGTTGCATAATCATGCAAAAGAAGGGTTCCGGATTTCATTTAACATCATCATGTTTTTGGAACAATTCAACCGATGGCAGTTCCATATTCCGTTGGGAGAACGAAACCATATTATGCATACTTTCCGTATATGGATTATTTTTTAAATGAATATAATCCATTTTTTGCTGACAGATAGACAATTGTTCAATTAGTTAAGCTTCATTTTGATGTTAGCAAACTGAAATTTATCATTAATCTTTTCATCCGGCTTTTGTTTTCAACCTAAAACTGACTGAATGAAAAATAAAAAAAATAAGAATTGCCACAAAATTAGAATTCTGTTTATTTTGCGCTTGAGTCCTTTGTCGTTCTGTGCTGTGTAGCGCTACCATGATTTTGTCTATGTCTACAAATATTTTTGATAACTTTGAACACAATCATAAATATTCGCACGATTGCTTGTAGTATGTACCTCATGTAGTATGCACGCTCATAATGCAGATCAAAAACATGACAGTGATGGGAATGATGACAAATCAGAGAAGTTCCGTCCAATTCGTATGTTCTTTTGTATATGCATAGTTCGATATTAAAGAGAAATGTTTCAAATTTTCGCTAAGAATAGTTTTAAAATATTGATCTAGTCGAGAAGTCATCTAATTTCTTTGACGTGCGAAACCGAAGTGAAGTCTTCATGAAATAAACTTTCGTTCGCAAGACTAGTCATTGCTTGTGGCGAATGCTTACTTTCTATCGGGCAGATGTGTATATAATTGGTCCTAAGCGAAATTGTGAGGGCACAATGAACAAGGAAGTTCCCTTTTACCGGATACTTTTTGTATTTTTGTTTCGACACCTACTTCTTTTTGTATTTAATCAAGATTCAAAGGCAGCAAAATGTGGTCAAACGTTTATGCTGTTTATGGAGAGGGTGTCATAAATGAAAGAACCTCGCTTGATTGGTTTGCCAAGTTCAAAAATGGAAATTTTCTTTTCAAAGAATCATCTCATTCTGGCCGCCCAGTTGAGTTCGATGTAGAGAGATTATACAAAATTTTCCACGAAAATATGACCAAGGGAGTCATATAAAAGTATGGCTGGGAACTGCTGCCCCATTCGACATACTCTCTCAATATCGCACCATCTCGGATTTCCATTTCCATCAAATGCTTAGCATGGAGCTATGTTCATAGCTGATGCAGAATTGAAAGCGTCGTTGGATAAATTTTGCAAGACAAAACAGTGTGATTTCTACCAACGTATTAACGAAAATCTTGTTGAACGTTGGAATAAAGTTGTAAACAAAAAGTGAGAATATGTTATTGAACGAGGGAACTTAGTTTCCAACCTGCATATATTCAATTTTGCTCCGCTGTAGAATCGGCAATTTTAAGCGTGAGAACAACAACGTTTTCATCCACTGAGAAGTGAGTGCAGTTTGTATCTACTCAATACACACTGATACTAAAAACTCAACGCACATAATAATACGTGTATGACTGAAATCATAAGTATTCGATTCAACAATAAACACCATCCACTCGTATTCGCTTCGAATGAGGACGGCACAACATGTATTCGTTTTCAGAGCAAATCCATTCATTATCAGTTTGATTGTATTCGCGCAGTTCTCTAATATACTTACATACTCGAATAATATGATATGACGTATGTACTTCACTTTGAGTTAAATATATATTATATACAAAAATACTGCTTTATAAAAATATTATATACCATCAGCTTTGCCCGGAATTTTGATATTTTGTGTGTAAATTATTGTTGTTTTAGAGGCTTTTTTTTAAGAGAGATTTGCCCAGTCCATTCATTTCATATACCCGTTTTAAACACAACGATTCCGCGACAACGGTTTTTGTCCAAAAAAATCTTTGTAAAGATGTGCGTTCTGTCGCAAATCAAATTCCTTCACATAACGCTTCCAATAACCAAAGACTATAAAATTGTTTTGTAGTCTTTGGTATCTCTCTCTTGACCCGCTTTTAATGGACATCATATTCAGAAAGAAGGGAACGAAGTGCGTAATACTCTCACCGAGTTATTAATAAACAAGCTGTGTCCACGACTTCGTACGCGTTGTAATCGAAATATGTTTGTACTAGCGTGTATATTGTTAACTTTTTTTCCTAATTATCAGATGTTGGCGCGCAGGCAATAAAATTAAAAATATGAATATCTTTTGATTCAGTTGGTCGATATCGATAAAATAAACTCTAACAGGTGTGTCACAGAATTCGAGAGAAAATGAAATTGAATTGAAAGCCTAAAAATATGCAAATATACTAGTCAAAGCCGCATTCAAGAAGGTTGGAGAAGATAGATGAGAGGAACAAACACAACAATAACAACATTACCCCTAAATTCAAGAAGCAGCAAAGCATGTTCTAATGTTCTAAATAGTATAGGTTTCTGATACATGGAATAAAATAGAGCCTATATTACTCGCGTAAAACATAGCTTTCTATAGGTGAAAGAATTTTAAAATCAATAAGTAGCTTTTGAGTTTATACATTACAAAAAAAAAAAAAATCTTTTCAATGTTATAATAAACACAGATATCCAAGACAATTCATTCTTAAAAAAAAAATTAAATTGAGTTTCATTGAGTTAACAAGCTCACCAAATTTAATCTACATTCCAAATTATATTTGAATTTTGAAGAAATGCCGTCTTCTCCAATAAATTTGACTACAGTCTATGCCATTTTGCGTCGTACAGGAACATCTGTCCGATTCTTGCAATTATTGGCCGAGCTGAGCAATTTTTCATCCGACCCGATCTACTTGAGTGCGATGGCTCGACGCTTACGTCGTACAATCCACGATGGAATACGTCTGGGTACCTTAGTGTTCAATGAAAATGGCATAGAATTGGTGGAGTTAGAAATTGACGAAGGATATTGGTCTGAAACAAATGATGAAGAAAACTAGTGGTCCACTGCTTACAAAAATCTTATATTTCCTTGCAAGTTCAAACAGAAAAACAACATTGCACGAGTAAAACATTGAAGTATCTTTCGATGTTAAATAAAAAAGAAACAAATAATGTTACATGGTTAATGTAACTTCTTGTATATTTTTAAATACATAATAAAAATTAAAATAAAATTCAACAAAAATAAACTGACTCTAATCTATTAAAGACATTATTCCTATATCTTTACTATGGTACTGATAATTGGAATAGGGACAGGGTGACTCCCGGCAATAGTCACGGGACTGACGACCCCGCCTTGCCCGAGTCATGGCGCATGCCAACAAATGCAGACGTAGGTGATCAGAAGTATGACCTCTGACCTCTAAGGGCAATGAAATAATGCTAAAAGGTTGTCTACTCTGAAGTAATACATAAAGCAGTTTCGGAGTAGTCATACTGCCGAGAGGAGGAGGGAGGTTTAGTGGAGATACCACACACGTAGATCAGACGGTGGCTACAGGTCCGAAGGGATTCCTCCCAACCTCATGTATATAAAAAAAAAAACTGATAAACGGAATAAAACTAATTTTTTCTGCTTATTTCATTCTTTAGTTTTATTTAACACTTAAAAATTTCAATAGATAACATAAATAAATATAATTTTAAGCCATTGTGGCTTTAATTAGCTTCTCTCTCTTCTTTGATTCTTGATTTAAACAGCCAATCCAAATACGGACACAATGCAATACATGGTTTTGTTCTCCCAACGTATGGTACAAGTACCATCCATGTCATTATTCCAATAACATGAGCAGGCTGTGTGTAAACCGGTTCCAACTCTCTGCATGATCATGCAAGTGCAAATGTATTTGTATGGCTTTTGTTCCTTAGTCAAGAGGCTAAGACAATTGTCAATGACATTAACAGTCCAATGTCGTACGAAATCACCATTATATGAACGTCCTCCAAGTGTAGATTCAACAGCTTCCTTGACAAGACGACTTATGTCGTCTGGGGAAAATTGATTCTCTTCACGATCATCCATTACTTGTAAGAAATATTCTTGTTCTTAATTAGATAAAATAGAATTCGTAATGGAAAAGAAAAATATAAGTATTATATATTCCGAAAGAAGATACTTGATTATAGTCAAATTTGAGATATAAATATCAGTGCTTACTTTCTAAAAATATTGTATTAAATTATGGTTTTATGACAACTAAACATTTTTATACTAAAAAATGTCAAATTCCTTAAAATGAGTCACTTTAAAATAGGCTTACCGGTGCTGTCATTCTCAGATGATTGCTATATTCATAATGAAAAGTTTTAAGTAGAAATTCATAGGATTTTAGTCACTAGTTTAAAGTTACCTTTGATGTGTGTTTTTGGGTAGTAAATGTAGTTCATAGGTGGGAAACTGAAGAATGTTTGATAAATGTAATAGCAAAAAAGAAAATAAATAAAAACTTGTTACTGGAAACAGTACATCGTAACTAGTGCAACCGTAATTACGAAAATAACATAAAGAAAAGTTAAATAGTCTTAAAAATTGTACACGGGTGGTGACACCAATAAGCTGTTCCCTTGCCCCCATGCACAGTAAGATGTTGCTAGTGTGCCACTGGCGTAGCTTTGGGGTCAGTGGGGGCCATGGCATACAAATAGGTTTACCGGCAAGCAACGCGATTTTTTAAATTAAAAATCAAAAAATCCTATTTCAAACTTCAAATCGCGCCTCCACTGACACGACCAAAATGGTATCGGGTTGGTGCAAATGTTGGCGCGGGGAGCGGGACGAGTGATGCCGAATAACACTCCTTATTTTCAATACTCGAAAACTTATTTCGAAATGTGTGTGTGTGTTTTTGAACTTCAATTACGACAATTCGTAGATTTGTTTATCATGTCATGTCATGCTTTTCAGACCGTATAAGAAGAAAAAACGAGAGGAATTCGTGGATGACGCTTTAAAATATGCTGTGAATTTATGTGAAGAGCATGAAATTTCTTTTGAACACCCCCAAGACGAATCAGGAGGAAACATATACTTGGCGACAGAAGTAAAGATGTTAAGTTATCGAGAAAGGTTCAAACAGAGAGTGTGCTGCACTTCTGTTCAGTATTAGATTCGTGTAAAGATTTCCATGGTAAATGAAGAACAGAGAATTTCAAAAAGCAAAAGCATTATTATTTGGCAAACGATTGCAATGAAAGTGTTAAAATGTTGACAAAGATACACTTGAGGCTTAAGCCTACTACATTGTGTCATCGTTCACATATTTGTGATTACAATACAAATTTCTTGCAAGCTCATTTGCCCCTGAGTCTTCTGTGCAGTGGATCGCTTATTTGTTTAAGATATGAATATAATTATTTCATTCAAAAAGTAATCAAAAATCGAGAGTTTTGATGTTATCAAATAGTAATCTGAAGCTGATAACTTCATAAGCAATGAACCTGTGTATACGAAGAATTAAAATGCTGTGATTGCGGATTGGTACATATATATATAACTAGTACAACAGTCATCAAGAAAGTTTGTTAGTAACAAATAACTTCTTGTATCGAGGTATCGCATGGTCGCACATAGTTAAACAGACTGAAGTGTTTTTGCTGCAGTGAAATAAGAAATTGATAATCCATTTGCAATTTCAAGTCCTTACGACTTCTTTTTTATTTTTTTTTTTTTGAAAATCTTTACCAGTACAAACTTTTGAAGAGTCTATAGAATTCTTCTTTTTCGGGCAATATAGTATACTTATAATTTGAGCAAAAAGGAAACACATTATTGTATACTAAATTCGCTGGCTCCAACAATTTGGTGTTACCCATGTAATATGAAGAAAGTAAACAACAAAAATGAAAGTACACACAGCCAAACGAGAACAACAATAAGAATAAGAAAATGTGCATTATAGCAAAGAAAAATGTATAAATAATGTTGCATACTTTAGCGCGTACAAAATTTTAAATACATGTGCGTGTAACACAAAACCACACAAGCAGACACACACATAAATTTAAGAATAAACTGAGTAAAGATTGTAGAAGCAAAACGTGCAGAATACTATAAAAAGGTTTCCTTATGCTTGATATAAAAATGTAATGTTAATAGTAATGGCACTGCCTCCGCTATATTGTAGTTGCTATGCGTGTTTGTATGTTGCCATTTACTTGCAATGAACTAATGTTGTCATCATCGTCATCATTGCCTTTTGTTACAATTGTTTGTTATACATAAAATGATGCAAAATTGCATTTGATATTACTGTGTGTATATGTATCTGTGTGTAAATGCGGTGCACACTTGAACTTGCTACTTGCATTCGTTCGTTCCTTCATTCGTTTCACTACATCCACCCACTTGATTTCCCTACTTTCACTTGTTTTTTAAGAGTTGACTGCTGCTGCTACTACTGCTGTTGCCACTTAAGCTTTACGAAATATGTGGCAATACTTGCCTTTGCCTTATGTCCTCGTAGTATACCCTCCCTTGGTATGTTTTTTTCTTTTCTCATCTCTCCATTAAATATTTTGCTTGCTATGCCTTTTGCCTTACATTGTTGCAATTGAGTGGTGATGCACTGCAAAACCACAAACACATATGTAGTTTATGTGTTTGTCCTGTGTTTGTTTGGCATTGTCTCATAAAAGGATATTTACGTGTATATTTGTATGTGTGATATACACACATAAATCATCATTGTCTACTACTGTCATTTGCACTTCTCAAATGTCATTGACATTATTTCCGTTCCATTCTATTGTAGTCGTAATAGTCGTAGTACGAGTATTTTAACTAAACCAGTACAGAGAGTACGACGCTCAGTAAGATTTATACGGAATTGAAAGTAAGCATCTATAGTCAACTATAGTCTACTTTACTTGTGTTTGTTGTTATATATAAACCAGATTATGATAAGAGCATTGTTAAGTGTGCTGATCTGAATTTCAAGTTATTTAAATAAAGGCACTTCTGCATTCAATTTATGTCACAAAAAAACAACAAAGAATGATAAAATAAAAAACAGACATATACTACAATACAAGAAGATAGATTTTTCAAATGGTTAATAAAGATATTTGAAATCAAGTGACAAATGCAAGTGAAAATAAAACCAGAAAGAAGGCTATCATTGGCTATGCCAAAGATGTAATACTCTTCACGCTCCTCCGGGCTGCATTACTAAATTCTCTTTTTTCTCATAAGAACATAAATTCAAATGGGTGTTTGTATGGGAGGTAACCCTAGGATAATGAAATTTACATGGTTGATAACTCAGAAACTTATAATGACCAAATTCCAGTTCGATAAGTTAAAAAACAATAAACTTTTTCTAATAAGAACTTTAATTTAAAGCAAAGTGCCAGCCCCTCACGGCCGATTCCATTGTTGAATCTACCTGAATCGATGCACATTCTACAACAATAACTATCATTTTTCCTTATGGTTGCTGTCCGATTCAATGGTCGCTACAATTGATTCATGTGTATTCACACATTACTATTCCCAGAAAACAAAAAATAAAAACAAAAACATCTGACAAAAAACCTTTGAACCAAATGTCACAATAGACTTAGTAGTATACGTTCATTTCATTAAAATTTTCGTAGTGAAAATTTGAACAAATTTTTAAAAGTAAAAAGATCAACGCTTGCAAAAAAAAAAATATTATTTAAAAGCAAAAATAGTTCATGGATAAGAAGAATAATCGTGAACAAAAACAGTTGCAGGGTAAGTTTTTATACATTATAGACGTCCCATCAATCAATCAATGCATCCTAATCGTATTATTAGGACCAAAAATTGTGCTAGAATATCAGGAGAATATATCAATTAAGAAAACTCCAGGCAAACACACTTACCAAGTCACATGCAAACATAAAAAAGTCAGGGAGTTTCATAAAGATGTACTAGAATCTAGATATGCTGTGCGACAAGGGAGAGAGCAGTTATGTTTGATTCAACCACCAACATCTAATAATAGTCATGCAATCATAACAAAAGAACAAAAAAACACTCCATCTACAACTTCACCATTAAGAACCGACAAAAATATTCAAAAAACCGAATTTCAGTTGCAGGCGTTGAATAAAACAATTGAGGATGGAATAAATAAACTACAGCGATACCGTGAATACCTTACAAAGAAGAAGGATAAGCCCAGCCCAGATCTGAAAGAGGTTCACGTTGAAATAAGTAGAACCGGCTGTGAGAATAGTGTAACCAAAAGTTTAAAAATGAACAGAACTAACAAGCACACGGTCACGAAAAAAAGGAATAAACCTGATGAGGATCTCCCTAAAGTATCACGCGTCCGAACGATTGGTATAAAAGGAAATAAGGCACAGTTTCGAAAACAAGAGAACATTACATTGAAAGATTTATGCGAAGAACTAAATGACAAATTTAAGGATTTAAATGCCAAGATTGATATGCAGAAAGAGTCTCGTGAACGTGCGGGCTATACATTTGGGCAAGTGGCGCCATCCCAGTGTAGCGTATTTCCATATGGCTTCACCCAGACTATGCCCAACTTATGCTCCTGTCACCATGTGAACCCGCATCACAGCAATTACCAATACTATTTGCCGCCATATCAGTATTGCGTACCCACCACCACCTGTATTCCCTTATCATCCGCTACATTCGAGTCAAGTCCAAGGAACCCATGTTGCATGCCAATGCAGTCAAATCAACGGAAACCATGTGACATGCACTCCACTACAATGCAGTCAAATCAAGGGAACCAATGTAATAACATAAGGCGCTGTTGTTGTTACCAGAAAAGAACACAAGGACGTGTCTCTGACCTAAATACCGAAGATATCTGCCGCA
>JBAMAV010000865.1:0-33676 GCA_037043315.1 Amiota communis | reverse complement strand
TCATTTAGAAAAAAAATAAGAGCCAAACAACATCGGATGACTTCTTTTGCGCCACCTTGTACATACACTCTTCTTTAAGATAAAAAATATCTTTATACTTATGTATTTGTACATATAATTATATTATATATAGTACAATACTTACATCTTTACATATCTCGCCTTCCTCATCGTCATCGTACATATTCGAAATTTTTCGTTTTTTCTTGAGACAGCAACCCATTATTTAGACCTTCTTTCACTGTACTTGTTTTAAAATTGACTATTCATATAGTTAAGCATATAAAATATTTGAAATCAGTTGTCAGTACGATAAATAAATTTAAATAAAAAAACAAAACTTTATCAAGTAATTAACTCCTGAAATGATAAATTAAACAAACAAACACAAGAGCTTTACTTTTCACAGGTTCTTAAAATAAAGCTCCCATTTATAGCATATATTTATGATATACTTTATTTACATGCACTTGTCACCATTTAATTAGTCATCATTCATTCATCATTAAAAAATCTTCAATGCTCACAGATATGTTTGTATAAAATTAGTTTGTTTTATTTAGCAATGATCAAGGTCAACACATCTGACTTTTCGCATTCACTTTTAGTTGGAAAGCACTCACTCTCTCTCTCTCTCTGAAATGAGATCACGAGAAAATGATTCCGTTTGCGAAGCAACACTGTCCGTCACTCTACGAGTCTCATTTGCAACTGATTTCAGATTTGCCAAATATCAATAGCCTCATTCTTAATAAACACGCTACACTCGGTTGTGTGCGGTCTTTTGGTGAGGGAATGTGAATGCTGGTGGCTTTGATATTTCTGGTTGACGTAATTATGTCCGAGAATATGTTTTGGCATATGTAGTTTCATTAAAACACACCTTTATATATTGTTGAATCGATTGGTACAAAAAAAATGTAAAGTGTAATGTGCTTAAAAAAATTTTTATAAAAGCATGATAGGTGACGAATAATGAATCTATGTGTATGAGCCCGAAACTAATCAGCAATGGACTTTATGTGTTTTCGAAGTCCAACAAAAGTTGTTTGCAAACGAATCACTTGGAAAGAAAGGGGCGTCTATTTCTTTGCAATAACAAGTGGCCATTACCGCAACGGAGGACGGTCAATTTGGAATGGTATACAACCATTTTTTCACAGAAGTGTTCAATGAAAGCAAACCGACTCATTCTTCACCACGACAATGCGAGCTTTTACACGTCGGATTACACAAGAGGCTTTTTGAGCACCCAAAACGTCGAATTGATTGGATATCCGACGTATAGTCTTGATTTTTGATTTTTGACTTCTTTTGTCCAGCAATAAAACAAAAGCACAGTACCCTGTTAGAAATCTCGTTATCATCCGAATCCTTTTTTTGTTAAAGTGTTAGAGCTCGTAGGTCAGGTTCAGTTGGTAGCAAGGCCAGGGGACCTAGCGACAACACAGCCTGACTCATTCTACTTAGAGCTAACGCGAGTCATACATTTTTAATGAATATGAATCTGTTCTTTTTTTTGTATTACTTCCGAGTCTCGCTTTGTTACATGATAAAAAAATATAATTTCCAGAAAGAAAAACGTCCAAAGAACGGGTTACTTTTTTCTGATTTGCAAATAAGAATGCAGACCATAACTTGCGAAAATAAACAAGCCGTGTTTATTTGAGAATATATGTATGTACTATGTATATAATTGAAGGAGGTGAAAATAACGATAAGACACTGAAATCATTCCACAAAAACTACAAAAGGAAGTTTTTAAAATCTCTGATATAAATTGGATCACTAAGCTATCCTTGGAGAAAATATAAATTCTACGGAAATACCAGAAGAAACTTGTACAGTAGATTATATGTGGGAACTTGGTCAAAACTACCTACTATGCACATATTTTATTTATATTTTTTTTTTATTCCTTTTAAACTTCTGGTTGGAGCATAGGGCCCCCACAAGACTTCTCCATCGCATACGATTCTGGGCTGTTGTCTTAGCGCCATCCCATGTGATGATGCTTGCTGGCGGCTTTCTTAGCGTGTCAACGCCACTTCCAAAGCTTAATCTGTTTCAGTATAGGCTCCTCATTTGTTAGACGCCATAGTGCCTCGTTGGAAATAGTGTTAGGCCAGAATATTCTGCACATGATCCTTAAACACTTGTTGACGAAAGCTTGAAGTCTCTGCGTGATGGAATTCGAGACCAGCCATGTTTCGCTTCCGTATTCCGTTGATTTCACGCATGCGGAGAATATTCGCAATTTCGTGCGTCTAGAGATTTGGGAATTTGCCCATACCGATGAGACTATGAGAATGATTTAGAGTATCTGTCATTCTATTTGTGAAATGAAGCATTGGAACAGCGAATAAAAACAAACAACCATGCGAGATTTTTTTAAAAAGTAACATTTAAATTTTCATGTGTTAAAATTCCAGTTTGCCAAAGGTTTTGAAATACATTTTAACATATATTGTATTGTATATGGTATATACTATATACCCCCTCACTTAAAGCAACTAATAATTTATTTAATTTATACAATATCTTTGATATTTTGGACTGCGTTTCCTTGCAATTTACATGGTACGGCATTGCAGTTTCACGAAGTTTAAAAATGTGTGTTGCGTGAAGACAATTTTTTTCAGTCCATTTAATGCAAGTGTTAAAACAGTTAATTGCAGTGTTGGATGTAATTGTCGATGAAGCCTGAATATTAGCAACAGTGCTTTTTTCAGTGCTTTCAATTTCTTCTATGTCGTCTGTATCTTCATCTGCGTTGCTGTCGTTTTCCTTTTCCTTTTCTAATAACCAATCACTTATGTATTTCATTATTTTAAATCGAATTTTCGCCAGTAATCTCCCGAACATAATCGGTAATAGTTCTAATCATTGATTTTTGATTAAAAAGTTCAGCTTTTATTACCCTTAACACATTCCAGCAATTTTTTACAATTTATACCATTCATTAGATAAAAGGCAAACAGCATTTCGTAAGTAAAATGTTTTGATTTTGAGTTCTATGTTGTCGCCTTTACTTCCGATCAAATGAGTCAAAAAACATGTTTTGTAATAAGGTTTTGTTAAGTTCATTACATTTTGGTCCATTGGCTGTAGAATAGCCGTGCAGTTGCTTGGAAAGCACATGGTGGTTATTATTCCATCGTCACTTTTTAATTGGCCATCTTTCTTTCATTTTCTTTCTTTTTTAACATTGATATTGTGGATTCATTCACTTTATATTCTTGGCATATTGATTTAATAGAAATGCGTTTATCAAGTTTACTAAGAATTTCACATTTTTGGGCTATTGAAAGCTTAACAACCAGCCCCGGATATAGGGGAGGCAATCCGGCAGTTTCAGGGGCGCCGAAATCATAATATAATATGATTGACAATAAAAAACTTGATCCACAAAGCGACTAGCCTGGTCGTCATAAGAAAGAACCATTGTATATTATATATTTGTGAGGTTTTTTAAGTAATTTATCTTAAACGTTATTTTTCAATTGTTTCGGTTTCTCACTGACCGTTACACTTATATTTCATTTTTTCGGTATGTTTTCAACCGTTTCCATTGAGATAAAACAGTATAAGTCCCAAAATAACAGTTAAAAAGTAACCTTTTGCTCAATCTCACACAAAATAAATGGCAATGATGGCCCGAAAAAAAGGTCAAAGCGAAAATGTCTCTTTTTGTTATTGTGTGACGTGAGTTAACTGCGTCGAAGAGAGGAAGGAAAAGGGGAAGAATGGAAAACTATAATAACAAAATAAAACTTTTTTATTTTCCAGAAATGAGAAATGAAATATGATGTTTGTTCTCTAATTCGAGATCACTGATTCCGAATCTGTCCTCAGTTTTAATTATTAAGCTACACGAATGAAGTGGTTAAAAAAAAAACTGAAAACATATTTCAAATTATCGTGACAAATTAGCTCAAATGATTTCAAATATTATAATTATAAATATTTGTTGCTATTTATTTCATAAATACAATATAAATATTTATTGGCTGACCATTTGAAAATTCAATTTATAATCACCTAAACGAGTCAAAAACTATTTAGTGAGACGACTATTGAAAATGCAATCATCAAAATGTTTTCCGGGTAACACATAATAGTCGACTGCAACGCACAAGCAGACACACCTATGTAAAAATGCATACATACACACGAAAAACGTTTTGAATAACTTCGCTCATTGAATCCTTTAGTGGTTGCACTGCCATAAAGAAACAAAAATAATTGAAATTGCTTGTACACAAAAAGTTATGAACGAAAAACAATTCACAAGGTTTTTTTCATCCCTTTTACATTTGGTTTCTTAACAACCGGTTGCTTGACAATCCGATGAATAGGTAGTCATTTGTATGCGAACTTTGTTCATATACTTAAGTGGGGAGTCCCAAACTAAATTTTGTTAGAAAGAGTACAAAGTAAAAGACCAAAAACATACAAAAATAAAGTAATAAAAATGACTTTTGTAAAAAAAGTTGCATTAACTGCGGCTATGTTTATACTCTTCACCACCCATACAATCCCCCATTTAAATTAATGTTCTAATTAGAAAAAGTTTTTTGATTTTTGACGTATCGGACTGAAATTTGGACACTATAAGTTTTTGATCAAGAGTGGAAACTCTGAAGGCGATAATGATAGTCAAATGTAATTTGACATATGCATGAGTTGATTTTTACAAATAGTACATAAAAACTAAACTGGAACTGCTTCGTCTCCTCCAAATATAAAGCAACAACCAGAGAAGGAGATGGAAAGCGGAGACGTTTCAATGGTGAAAATAAAATTCATATTCTTTAATTTGCTTTCTTTGTAAATATTCAATGAATAAAATTTATACTTCGAAAAATACTGTTTTTCTAAAATCGTTTATTTAACAAATTTTAGTTGAAATATATTGTTTTTAGTCCGAAAAAATATCTGACCGTTAGGTATACTATATACTTAGATAAAGTTGATTATTGAAGAAGTTTCTTTAAATTTTTGATGCAGAATGGTGGACAAATCTAAACAAAATATAAACAACCGCGCATAAACTAAGTGACAGTTAGTGCATATAAAAAAAATTTGAGTAAAATTGTGCGACGATTGAGTTGAGCAAATTGCTTAAAAGATTAGTGTAGCCACAGTGGTAGTTAATTGTCTGGCACCTCTGCCGAAATTATGTAGCAAATGTGAAATGTTTTACAAATTTAATTTAAGCAGAAAATAAAAGTACGATTAATAAATTATTTATTGATTGCAATAAATCTGAAGTTTGGCAGTTATGTTTGCGAGAACAGCTGATTGCATCAATTTATCCACTGCCAGCCGTGCGACTATTTATGCTAACTCGTGAGGACCCTAACTGTCTATTCAATTTAATATATTATATATGTTTATTTTAATGGATATATCAATGTAGTGATGCTTAAAATAATGATTAAAGTCAATTGTGAGATATATATTTTCATACCTATTTGCTAGCTTATGGGAACTTTCGTATCTTAATAGTACTACGTAATCCCTCGATTACGTATTAATTCGTTCTACGTAAATCAAAAAATGGTACTATAGATTAGTTTAATGTGGATTTTCCAAAATGTTTAAATTTATTTGTAAATTTGGAAATTACAATGTTAAATTTAAAACAAAAAACAAGTTGAAAGCATAAAAAAACAATTCAAAATTCATTAAATTTATTTACATAAAGATAAGTAATACATTTTAATCAGAAACGCTTGAAAGTATTTCATCCATTAGCATTATTATGTCATCGTCTGGAGCATTTCTCTGTGTAGTTTCTCCCTGACTTGTTGAAGGAGCATCTGATGATGAAGTCGGCTTAAAGAATGAATCAATTCACTTCTGAGTCAGAGAGAATTTTTTTTGTGTATGCTCACCGATTTCTTTGTTGACTCAACTCGGCCGTCGTCTTTATGAAATTTTTCAAAAATACATAAGACTTTATCTATGTAGTCTGATAGATTTTGTAAAGGGAACTATAAATTTTCAATGAGGTCATCTTCATCTGGCATATTATTTGCCAACACAAAGACTTCTGCACTGACAGATTCTCCGTCGAGTTTAATGTAATGGAGTTGTGTTTTTTTTTTTTAATTTTCCAGCCATACACTGCTTGCAACGAAACTCAAACTATTAGCTTCTGCATTTTCAGCATCATTAACTTTGTGATCGTTGAACAAACTAATCGCCTTATTTTTGATAACCAAAGTAGTTGTAGGAATATTTTTTCGCTTAAATCGTTTATCCATATAAAGAGGGCCATTCTCCATTTTTTCCATAATCTCGGGTCTTTTTTTCATAGTGGTATCGAGAAAAGGACCACCATCTTGAATCTTATGTCTATTTTTTTATGGTCGTTCTTAATGTAGTGTATGGCAAACCCGATACATTTGCAATATTTATAGTCTTTCTTATAAAGGCGAATAATTTCCAATTTTTTTTTTAATGAAATTTTATTTGGGCACTTTCGCAATATAGGTTTACAAACACGACCAGATTAATGTTTCGTATTCGTATTTTATTTTGTTACAATATTATATGTCTTGTTAGACAACTTTTGAAGCAATAAAACTTATTATCAAAAATAACAAATATTTCGTTATCTGCACAGACTCACTCTCGACAATAGATGCAATATCCAACATCAACAACCATAATACTTACCCCGACACCTTAAGATCCCTCCTCATTAAAGCTGCGCCAAGAATAAAAATTCTATGGGTCCCAGGCCACTCCAATATAAAAGGCAATGAGTTGGCACACAAAACAGCCAAAGCCGCCCTTAATATGCCCCTAATTTCAACTCAGAACACAAACCCAACGGACTTAAGCAAATATTTACGATCTGCTCTACCAGATGAGCTTCAGGGGAATATTACCAATTGCAATATATGGTATCAAAACATCAACATCAACTCTCTCCATACAGATGTTTACTTAAAGAGACTATCACATGAAAGTGTCAATCGAGTTGACCAAATAAAAATCATTAGGCTCCAAACTTACCCACCTACACCTTTTTGATCCAAATATAACTACACAATGCTAACATCATGCCCTGCAAACACAAACACTAAAGTAAAAATCTTCCGAAACAATAACCCCAAAACCGCACTCACTAACCCCACAAAAGAAAATATTATTAAATTAATCACATATTTAAAATAAATAAACATATACCATAAGCTGTAAATATATGATATGTACATACATATGTAAATAATATTAATTAAGCTATCCTTAGTTATCCACACTCAATGTATTTAAGACCGAGCCGAAGACCTAAGTAGCCAGTGCTCTTTTTTTATGTCAATATTGCATTGTAAATATTATTACCTTTATTAAATAAATAAATAGACAACTTTAAGTGAAAGCAAAATGCTCAAAATCTTAAGTGCGGGATACCCCGTGTTTTTTAAGTTCGTAAATCAAAATTGTATTAATCAAAATTTAAAGGAACAAATTCTTTGTTACAAATCGATAAAAGTACTATAGATTAGTTTAATGTGGATTTTCAAAAAATATTTAAAAATATTTGTAAAAATCGAAATGAAAGACTGATTTTTTAAGTATTTCTTTTGCTGTTGTTTTATTCTTTTGACTTCATAGATCATTTATAAATTCATTATATACTTAGTAATTTTTAAAAAAGAAAAACTCCATTATTTGTTTCCATATTACAATATTAAAATATAAACTCGTATAATAAAAAAAAAAAAAAATTGTATGTTCTTATAAAAAATACACTTAAGCATAATTCAGAAATATGTATTATTATTGTATTTTTTGTCTATCTTCATTGTTTAATAAACTTGCATAAGTATCTTTTAAAATTTGTAATTTCTTACAACGACAATTTTATCCATGTTTTCATTTTATAAATTTCATGTGCTCATTCATTTTTTTATTAGAAAAATGACAAACTTCTTATTAAGACAATAAACTAAAAAACTTATGTATGTACTTATAATAATATGTAATGTATCTATATCAAATAGATACATTTAATGAGTAAATATATGTATGTATTTATATTTTAAGATTTTCATTTTGAACTGATTTTTTGTAAATACGTTTATCTAAAAAATAATGATATCAGAAAAGCACTTGTGTGTTAACCAGGCCTTTTGTTTTAGCTCACAAATACTGAGTTTTTCGATGTTGATAATAATTTGTTATTTGTTATATATATGTATACATGTATTAATTATGTTGGACCAATGTCTTTAATGCTGTTTCGTTGATGATTTTGTTTTTAAATTTATGTTTGTAACGATTATTATATTATATTAACATATGCATAAGTATGTATCTAGCAGCTATTATTACATATATGTATGTATTTACTTGAAAAGCAAATATTTTAAAAATATAGGTAATTATATTAATTAAGCGTTTAATTTTGCCATCAACATTTGTTTGTGTTTTTTCAAAGAAAATGCATTCTAATGCAAACCATTTGCATTAAGAATTCAGTGTATAGTGTGTGTAAGTATTATATTACATAAGCTAAAGCTAATCAGTAATATAAAATGTTGATTGAGTCCACACCTTCTTTATCTATCCATATCCATAAATGAATCAAGTTCTATAAAAATAAAAAAACAAATTGTAATTTAGAATGAAATCACAATAGGTAGTAGTTCTTACTTATTACGCGAAGCACGTGTACCCATGCCATGCTTTGATTTCGCTGATGTCTTTTCGGGTCCCTTGTAGTATTTGCACATGGTTTTGCTAGTTCGTGGTGGTCTGCCTGAACTAGTTGACCTAGTCGGTATATCGTGTTCCACTTTCAAGGGCAATTCGTCGTCGTCATCCCAACGATCACTGGTAAGTGATTCCGTGTCTAATTCTTGTTTGTTCTTCTGCAAGGTAACAGGGTCTTGTTCATCCTTACGTTTGCGACCTCTGCGGCGAGGTGTCATATCCGATGAGCTGACATTAGCTTGTTCGGGTTTTTCACTAAATAGATATAATGGATATGTAATAAGGAACTCATTGAACAATTTTATAGTGATTCTTACCCTTTAATGACCGAAGCTTCATGTTCAAATTTAATTTCCTTATTTTGATTGCGTTTTGTGGTCTGTTCTTTTTCCGGGTTGTTTTGTTTGTGCTTGTCATCATCAGTGGATTCACGGGCTGTGCTTTTTGTTGTAGAGTCAGCAACTTGTTTCACTGGTTCCTCTTGTTTGGCGCGTTTCAATTGTTGCTCCTGTGCTTGTTTCAGTGAACGTTTTAGGGCACTTCGCAGTGAATCACGTGAATTCTCTGATTGAGATTGACGACCGTTATTGCCAGAACGATTACCTAATTTTTGAAGACCAATTGCCTGAAGAAGTTGCAGACCAAGCGCTGATTTTGAACTACTTGATTTTCTATTTGCAATGGAAGACTTGACCACCGGCGGCAATGATTCTTGGGATTTTTCGTTTGAATCCGAGTTGGGGGTCGTTGTTTCTGTTGCAATTGTAGATATCTTATTTATAATGGGTATGTTTGGTGTAATTGTATTTGTTGGTGCTGGCTCTGGTAATAGTATGATAGTTGAGATAGCAGGAGCAGGGATTGGTTCTATGGTTGAGTTATCACTTGGAATTTCTTGCATTGTGCTTGACGGCACTTGTGGTATTTCCAGAGTTGGTTTTGGATCAACAGGCTTTTCTGGTAAAGGTTCCTCTAGAACTTTTGCTGCAGGTTTATCAATGGTAACAGCTGTTGTAGCCTCTGTAGATACAGAAACTGCAGGGGTAGCAGTTGTATTACTTTTGATCTCTTTTTCCAGAGTCGATCCAACGTTCCAGTCTAATCGTGACTTTGAGCTCTGTATGACAGTTTTGCGACGTTTGATAATTGGCCGCGTTATCACTGGCGGCTCTTGTGATGGCAGTTTAAAGGCAGATAAAGCTAACTCCATAGGTGTTGGTTTCGAAATTGCTATCTTGGTTGAATTTGTATTCTCATTCTTGGGCTTGGGAACTGGTTGCGGTTGAAGAACTGGTTGCGGTTCTACCAAAACAATGTCTTCAAAATTAGTAGCATCAGTTGTCCTTGGCGATAAACTGCGATGCACACGTTGGCGACCAGTGCCTATTTTAATATCCATATTCAAGCCTTGCCTATATTGCGACATAAGCACAGAGTCCAGGTGTGCTTCATTTGCATCATTCTCTGGTGAGATGATAAGTGAATTTTCACGAGTACGCGTTCTACGTTGGTTGCGTGGTTGATTGACTGATTTTGATTCTTTTCGATTTGTGACGGTCAGAGTTGGGATAACATCCTGCTCCGTAGGACTTGATGGAACTAGTTGAACTGAGGTCTCTGGCGGAAGCTTATACGGCATTGCATTAGCCAAATCGTCACTGTTCTGAAGTTGATCTTGTGACTGTGGTTTTTGTTTAGATGATGTTCTTCTTGTCTTTTTAATTGGTTTTTCAATCACTTTACTCGGCTGTTCCGCTACAGGTTGCTGTTTCTGAAATGCTTGTGCAGCCCGCAATACTGGTGCAATGTAAGGTCCTAACAGTTGTGTAACATCTGTGTCTTGCAGTAGATTACTATCAGAGATGATCTCAGCAAATTTGGCGTTCTTTAAGCGTGTCATTTGCTCTTCAAAGTTACTCTTATTTACTGGCCACTTTAGGGATTTCAGTATAAGCTTCAATAGATCCGGATCACGTATAACCCCACCAAGAGAGATACCGTCTGTTAGACTGCCAACAGGATTGATTTCTGATGGGACCTTAGGCACTGATTTTGCAGATGCCTGAGTTTGTTTTATTACCTGCTTTTGTGGGGGCGGGGGCTGTTGGTGTTGTTTGGATTTCTTATCTTGCTTCGTTGGTAACCGTAGTGTAGTTGGATCTATTAGTGGCGGTGATTGCTGAGCATTGTCATCTCTTTTCTTTTTCGGTGCCGCAATTATTATGTTTTCAGGTAAGCATTCCTCTATGGATGTTGATTCATCGACGATAGTTTTGTTCATTTGAACTGTAGTCACAGAAACAGACACTTTAGATTTGTCCTCGTCATTTTGCAATTGTGGCTTGGGTTTCAATAGAGATACTTGGCCACTATTGACTGCCTTAATGTTATTCAAAGCCATTTTCAGATTTTTTCGCTTTTGCTGTATCACACTGCTAGGCATATTATTTAACAAGCTGCCATAGCCATTTGTGCTGCCTGTGACTTTTCCATGTGTTTGTATGAAATTGATGACACCCGATGGTGAAGGCTTTTTCGCAGCTTGACACACATTGTTCTTGGGTGTCGAAGTTGTTGGCGTTATTTCAAATGTTAATTTCTTTTGATTCAATAATGTTGATGGTACTGGCGGTGCTAATAGCCCACGTTGTGCAATGGATACAGGAGCATTAAGAAAACGCGTATCAAAAACACTATTTCTCCTTTGCTGTATTGCAGTATTTTTAGTTCGTGGCCGAGTTTCATTGTTCTTCTTCATTAAACTTATAACCACTTCATCACGATTTGGATGGGAAAGATGTGCAGCTGGTGGTGCCAATGTAATTGTCGTCTCAGGCGCTTTCGGCAGAACAATGGGGCGAAAATTAAGATTTTCCCTGGATGCAAAGGACGATTGTCCTGTTTGACGTGATTGTTGTTGATAATTGCCGGTCGCAACGCTAGTGGTAGAAGCGGCATTGCTTGCAGTAATGTTAACATTATAAGCAGCTGATTGTAACTGCTTGGGCTAAATGGGGAAAAATGGGATTTGTTAGCTGGGTTGATTGAAGTTTCAATTTCAAATGCTTGCGCTTACCAAAGTACTAAAAAGAAAATCCCGGAACACCTGCTGTGTATGTTTGGCAATATTTGATAACGAAGCAGTCGCCTCCACTTGACGGAAGCAACTTTTACAAAGCACTTTAGAAAAGCAATCATCATCAGAAATCTATAATGAAATTATTAAAAAAATATACATTACAATACACATCTTGTTAACACTTATGTATTATCTTAAATTAATATGTATTAATCTTGGAATATGTGAAAAAATATATCTATCAATTGCTTCTTTTTATATGTGTGGGTGGTATGTGGGTAAAAATGTGGGTGGTGTTCTAAGATAATGGTAATGTGCGAGAAGTTTAAGAACTCTACTCTAAGAAATTGTATTTACAAGGTTGTTGAAAAACTTTTTGTGAATTCCAACTTCATACATTTTTCTACATAAGCAGTTGGCTGTCGCACTCCTTCTACTACTCAGACAAATAACTTTAAAATAATAGAAGGAATCAAAAAGAAATCTATATTCTTAATTACAATATTAAAATTGTTGATTTAGAATAATTTTAATGATCAGCGATGCATTTGTTACCAAGTCCTGGGACACGGCATTTTTACATTAAATTTTAGTTAGTTAGAACCTTTGACCATCTCTCCTTGGAAGCGTTTGTTTTCAGACATTTACTTTTGTTGGTGTTCAAAAATATATAATCTAGTTAAATAACCAATACAAACGTTAGTCAAATGCAGCCAAGTCTAGTGAGAACACTGCCCTGTTAAGCACACTCTAATCGAAGTTTTTAAAACGTTAACGTTGCCTTAAACAAATCATTTGTTCTTTATGGAGATTTTAAGTGACTGTTTAGCCAAATTTCAAGAGCTCAACTTATAACACTCCTTATCCTTATCTCACTTGATGTACTGTATGTCCTCCCTTCCATTAATATTGACCAACTTAGATCGCAAACAATTTCACAACTCGATGCAAAAATTCTTTCATTTCTTTGCCTAACAACAAAACAGCATTTTGCAGATGGGTTTCCAATGTTCTCAGGAAGTTCAAGGTGTCAGAATCAATTTTAAAATGTTATTTTTGATAGATTTTAAATTCCATAAGCAACACAAAAGCAATTGCCTCGCGGTAAGAACAATTTTCTGTCTTGAATCGCGATTTCATGTTAATTTGTTGCCAAAAGTCAAGTTATGTACAATATAAGTATGTTTACTTGAATCTAGGAGACGATTTTTCATTTATTAACCAATTAAAAAACCCATTACTCAATAAGTCTAAGCCTCAAACACATGCATAGATGGGCACTTCTAATGAAAATCCCTAAGCCAGTACCAACTGACTTTATTCACATAATTTATGAAATTTGGATCCACCACTAAATTCTGGACTCCATCATCAGCCATATGGATGGATAACAGCCGGTGACAGTCGACCTGAACAACCACAAAACAAAAGTAAATGTTGGTTGCTGGGGACAACACAAGTCCGTTGCTTAATAGTGGATTTACACTGCTGAAAATTTCCTGTTTTTTAATCAGATGCTTGCAAAGATTTTTTCCTTGTTTTTTGTTGTAATTTTTTTTTTTTTAATTTTATACAATTGTCTTCGGAACAGCTGTTTTTTATTTTGATTATACATACATACAATTTTGCGGACACGTTGTCAAAATTAAAACTAAAAATTTGTGAATAATACATAATTTAGAACATTTGGAAATACATGCAAATAATTCTTACAGCCCCCTTTTTTATTCCTGATACTTAAAATCTTTTAAAAAAAAAATTAAGAATTTATATTTTACTTAAAATGTTGTATGCCATTATCAGCTGATTTATGTTTGGTGCGGAAAGAAAAAGGAGAAGAAGAGTCAAAATGAGCTAAATGATTATAATTTTGATTTTTTCCAAACTGACTATAATCAACTTTGGTTACCATAGCAACAACCCTCAGTGACATCACTTTTCCCTGTGGTTGTTGTAAAAATAATCAGATTTTTTACCTGATTATGGAAAAATCTGATTTTTCCTTTAGTCTAAACCGACTATAATAGTGGCTTTACAGTGAGCTAAGATTCGAATCTATGAAGATGAGACTATTGATTCGAGTTCCATTTGACAACAACAACATGGAAAATGAAGTTGTTGTTATAGATGTGATTCGATTGAAAGATGTTAATCTCAAATTGGTATGCTTAGATACGAGTTTTTCGTATGGTCAGTCTTCCATGTAAGTTTACAGCATTGTCATACATTCGTCGTTTTTTGAGATTGTCAGGTGGTTCTTCTTCCATTTTTGTTGCGCTCCACATATAATCAAAACAAAAAACAGCTGTTCGTGATGCTAAAATAACACTGTAAAGCACAAAACCGAATCTTCGTGATACGAGCCACTATAAGATGTCATTCAGCGTATTCTTCAAATGTTACTCCTAGTGACTACTATTTGTTCGCAGACAAAAGCTTAATTTAAGAGTAAAACTAATAAAAGGTGCATGAAATTTTAGAAAAGTGTTGGAATAATTACTCATCATTGAAGGAGTCTTCATGATTATAGTTGAATTTTACAAAAACAAAAGGAAGGTGGTTTATTTAGTTTAGCCTCGGGACAATACTATATTGTATCAAATAAGTATTAAAAGAATGCAACATTATAAGCAGGAATGAGAGGATTTGAAGTGTACTATTCAACATTTTAGATCTGATTTTGTTTATGGGGACTTTTCAAAATTCCATTTAGACTTATTCGTCACGCATACTCATTTGTACCCATGCATATACATACATACATACAAATAAATAGTTGTAAGACTATGTACAGTACATAACAAAGGCCTCTAAACGACTATATATAAATACGTGTAAGTATGAACGTATTTGTATAAAGCTTCTCTATCAAAAATGTCTGTATATGTATATGTAGATATCTACACGCATATGTATGTATGGCTGTATGAATTTATGTTTGTTAAGCAAGTATATTTGTGCATGACTAAAATATACATGCATAGAAGATAGCAAAAGCAGGAGGTAAACAGTGTTTTTTTCTTCTTTGCTTTGTCTGTGATTGCGCTTTTTTCACACTGAGCAGACACACACACACTCACACTGAATTATACTTGCCTTTTGTGTAAGCATGCTTGTTATATGCAAAAGTATATGTGTGTGTGTTTGTGCTTTAAACTTTTGCACTTGTATTGATGTCACTAAACAAGATTTTGATGTTGTTGCCCACTTGTTTTAATGTTTTGTTTTTGTTGTTAAGTTTATCGATCATATGCCTGCCTGCCTGCCTCTTTACTCTCAAATGAATATGATGGGGTATGTGTGTATGAGAGAGCATTGTCTTTTATGCATGATGCTCTCGGACTAATACAAAACTTAATGACTCCTCTCTCCCTCTCCCTTACATTACAGGATCTCTTTCTTTAATGCAATTGCAATTGTGCATCAGCAATGATATTGACAAACGTTACTCTACATACATATGTATGTACATGTATGTATGCATGTAATTGTTTTTTGTTTTTGAATTAACAGTTATCTATCATAACTGTTTGTGTTGTGTATTTGGCGATTTGAATACAAATAAATATAAGTAAATACATCAGCATACATAAAATTTCCTTGCCTACTTTAGATGTCGGTTTCTTCGTATATAAAAGCATCAATTCTGCATGGTAAGAAATTCATTTACATGAACACACACACACACAAGGCGAGGTGATTGTGTATGACACATACTTATAAACATACATATTATATATGCGTTTTGGTGTATGTGAATGACTGTGTAAGTGTTTGTTCGTTTTCAAATTTAGATTATTTTTTCATGTTGATTTTGCAAATAAAAATCACTTCGTGCGCACATTTTACGTAATTTTTGTTTTGTTTTGTTCTCTTTGTCTCATGTCAACCTTGTTTATTTACAAAACATACACAGTATATATACATATATATAATCTATGAACATATTTACACTAATAATTAGTGATACTTACAGTTAAGTATAAAAATCTCGCGACCTTATCCTTTAGTCCTGGTGTCTTTAAAATATAAACACATTCGGCCACAGAGTTTTTGCCTTTTGTATTCACCGCACAAACGCGGCATAAAAACTCGAAGTTTGGTTCCATATTTAATCAATTCTATATGGTTATTTATTATTATTAAGCAATTTTCTGTAAAAATAATGAAAAGTCCTTTTGATAATTAGATTTGTCAGTATTGATTGATTTTGTTATCATTGGTCTGATCATATGTTTTCAAAGGGATCTTTCTACTTATGTGACTGAAGTGTATGTAAACTTTGGTGAGACCAAAGTTGTTCTTTTGTTATGACAACATTTTCATTTCCTTATTCTTACACTTTCTTGTATATTTGTATACAAATACATTTATTGTTTATTTCTTTTAAGATGTTGTTGTTGTCAATTTTTATTGTATTTTGAATTAGTAATAAGTACTTATTTTTTGTTAGTGTCGGCTATTCTTTTAATGTTGCATGCCTTGTTTGTTGTTATTTTTCTATAAATTATTCTTTTTTTATTCTCATATTGTTTTGTTAGTTATTCTTACTTCACATTGATATTCGCAATAAAAACAGCGCTGACGACGGCGACTTGGCGTACTAGAAAGTCCAATGAGCACAACAAAAACAACAACACCACCACCACCGACACCGACACTAACACCGACAGCAACATACAAATGCGCAACAAATATAAAATTGCAAAAACAAAAAAAATAAGTACGAAATGGAAAAAGAAGAAAGACTGAAATTGAATTGGAATTTTAACAAATGTCAAACACAAGCAAAAGCATTAAAAACACGCGCTCTTACGTTCTCTTTTCTATACAATCTACTCTCTATCACACTTTGCTCTTGCTCTCAAACTTCAATGTTTGTCGGTCGCAGTAGTCTTTTCTTTTTTCGCTTTCGTTCATAGCACACTTCACTTATGACAATGCTCTCTGAACTTACTCTCTTTCTCTCTCTCTCTCTCTATTTGTTGGTCGCGTACACTCACTTGAATCACACAGATTGGTACGCCACCTAGTGGTCGCCGCGAATACTAACTGTACTTGGCCACTGACACTTTGCCTAGCGTTGTGTTTGTTATTTTTCGTTGCTTTGCTTTGCACGAGTTTTGCGTTTGTATTTTATTCTTTGTCACTTGTTTTTAATTTTTTGCTATATTTATTTTATAGTCAGTCTTTTATTGTTCTTTTCCTCACATTTACAAGAAATGACATAAATTAATATTATTTCAATAAAATATTAAACAATTTGCACATAGTTTTTCTTTATTATTGTAAAATACAATTGATTACGATTTCACTGGTGTTCGTTCGTGTGGTCCCTCGCGCACACAATAAAAGTTGCTTGCGCTTCGACGCTCGTACGAAAGAAAACTGCTGCCGCCGCTGTAAACGAAATGACTGAGACTTGCTTGCTTACACACGCAAACACATGCACACGTATACGTAAATAAAAATTTATGTGTATAAATATATGTATGCATGTTATATTACACGCATACAATGATAGTTGCAATCATCGTCCGTGTTTTGTGTCTGTTTCAATTGTGTGCATTTTGCCTTATGCACTGGTGTATGTGGCTTACACGTACTTAAGCGTAGCATGCCAGACAGACATTTTTTTTAGCTCAAAATGAGTGTGCATGTGTGTGTATTTGTATCTGCATACAAGTGTATTTTACGTATGTAGATGTGCCTGTATTTATTCATGGCGCACAGCCAGTTTTCCGTTACGCTTTGTCTACACTCTTCTTCATACTAGTACATTGGGTCCGGTTTGCGCTTGTGTGCGTGCGATTATTTTTGTTGAATTTTGTTTTTTCTTTTTTTTTTTTTTGTTCTGTTCTTTAGTTGTTACTATACCTACCTACACACATACACAAATACAAACGAACACTCTGATATAAAACTGTTATTGAATATTTTTTTTAAATTTTTTTCGTTTCTCTTTCCTAGTGGGTTTGCGTGCGTGTGTGTTTGTTATATCAATGTGATCTCTCTGGTTTGTTATGGTATTTTCTTTGCTCACTCATTCACTCACTTACTCACTAGTACAACTACACTGTCATACTAATACTTTTGCGCATTCCTTTTGTGCGCTTATTCTGTATTTTATAAGAAGTTTTAGTCAATTTTACGATTTACGAATGTCGGCTAAATTTTTAGAAACCAGGCAGCGAAAGCGAACGTAAAAGGACCATCGGGTGTGACCAGATCAGATCAATTTTGTGATAACCCTAAAAGTGAGCTGTAGGAAAAGGGGCAACACTAAATTCGTTTACATGCATACATACAAACATTCATATATACATGATGTATACTTACATATGTATGTATGCATGCATGTGCTTAAACATTCACCAGAATTTCATCATGATGAAAATCGATTCTATAAAAGTGAAATGGTACTATTGTTAGCGCTTGTCATTAGCCATAAGAAGAATAGAGAAACTACTTATATATTACTTACTTACTTACCTCTATTTTATGATGTCAGGAATTCATAATACAATAATTGTCCCTGGTTATTTAGATATTACCTGTATTTATTACAAACAGCTACGCACATGTACTAAATTTGTATGTATATCTATGTATAAAAGTAGTACTTATATATATATATACTTATTAAGTACTTATATGCAAAATTGCAAATATAAATGTGTGTAAATATGTGTGTATCTATGTATGTTTAATTTGGATACGCTAGGGACATGGGCGCGTTTTTTTATGGGCAACTTTGGCAAATATCCTGAGCCAAGATCAATATTTATATTGTACTTTCATCCAAATTAATCAATTTTAAAATTTTAAATCCGAAAAATGTTCCATGTCAAATCAAAAAGGTTAGGGAACCCACTAGTCAAAGCGCGTTAATGTTCATGGTAAAAGTATTGTTTATAAATCATAGTCATTATTGTAGAATATTTTTTAGTCTATTTGGCGCCTGCGTATTAAGTCCACCCCCGGTATGCGTTGGTTCATTTATTTCCAGGCGGTGTTGCTAAGTAATTAAAGTAATTTAGTAAGTCGAGCTTTTTAGCTGTTACTGTGTTCGTTTCTTTTAAGTTGTTGAAGTTTTACTTTTACTTGTGGCATATTAGTTGTAAAAGTAATCTATGGGGAGTGGATGTCTTGCACACAAAGCACTTTGGAGAATTTGTATTGGTCTTGCTAAGTACCCCGTTTGTGCCAGCGCGCTGCAGCGGTATCATCTGCCTTGAACTTCATTCACGTAAATGGTCAGCAGCCAATATTTAACAGGCAATGGGCCTTAAGGCTTCTGGGTGACCTCGCGAACAATCGTGAGCAGCCTGCATAGCCTAACCTAACCTTCCCCCTATTAAGCATCTTATACATATAATCACTAAAAGTAGCACATGCTTCGTGTAATAAGAAAATTATCATTAAATCATTTTTTTTTTTATCATTTGCAAAGTTATAATAACTACAGGACTCATATGTTATAGAAGACTTAAAAACAAATTTTAAGACGTTAAGAGATCTCTTTTTATATGACTCTTTCTCACTCTTTGTAGCGATTTTTGCGATGTCATTTGTTTTGATTTGTTACCTAAGGATAATGTAATGATGGCAAAAAAGAAATGTATTAATCGATTAATTGATCATATGTTTAATTGAATGGAAACGATTATTAATTGCAATTAATCGCGACAAATTAATCGATTGATCGAATAATTGATGACCCAAAGAAAAGGTCTTTGTCCAGTGCGTTTTTCTACGAATGCAACAAAACCAATTCGATGTTTTCAACTAAAATTGTAAACTATCATGAATAAAGAAAAATTAAACACAAAAATAAATTTTGTACTGATTACCAAATGCGAAAACAATTTGCTGATTATGAAAATTAAGCGTTTCTCTTATTAAAATGCACAAAACATGGGATTTATTATTTATTTAATAGTGCACTCAAAAATGTGAGTTTTTATAGGCGCTTAGTAGTTAATCTCTTACGTTTAAAAAAAATTTTAAATTTAAAAAAAATACTTATGGGTGAGAGTGTTTCATTTTTTCTCAAGCATCAACTACATTATGTTTCAATTTGAAGACCGGAGCACTGGAAGAAGGTACGTTCGTTTTGAGGTTGTTCTAACTCATCGTCCTTTTTAATTCAAACCTATTACAACAAAAATACAAAAGTACATTAAAATTTATAATAATAATAATAAATAACACTGTGCGACAAAAAGCGTATCCGAACAGCACCAAACACTCTTGAATTAGTTTCCCTGAATCAGAATCCGTAGGGATCATACATACATCCACTTTCATATAGATATATAGATGGTACTTTAAGTTAGCATAAATGGCATGTGTTAGAAGAAAACCGATAACACTTTTGTGATCAGCAGGTCCAATTTATTAATATTGTAAGTAGCTGTTTTCATTAATGGTATAAATTATTTTTTGTTTTGTTGCACACTGGTTTATTGATTTTATTGATTCAAAGACTTAATACTTATTATAAAAAACTACCCCAAGGACACTTAAATTAGTTATAGTTAGAAATGATCTACCGTGAATGTTACATTGAGTTAGAAAAGCTCATAATCTACTCTAAAATACTCCATATTACTTATTTCCTATCCTATCAAAATTCCACAAATATTTGCATGTTATAAATGCTCTGATTTTAAGTCAGTTCAAATACACGGAAAGCAAACAATCTCATCTCCGACCTCCTTGGCTATCATTTAGTAAGTGAATCGTTAAACAGAGATATCAAGACCGCTGGGACCCTGCAATGATAGGGGTTACTTTTAAGTGAAGTAGTACAGAATACAAGAAAAATTCGTAATTTGCAGAAAACAAATCAACCGAACAGTTACAATAGTTCCCTCGAAAATAAAAAGCTTATATAAAAAAAGAAAATTTTTTTTGTTTTGAAATTAAATTACCCAGTTTTCATGAATTTTTTGATAAAACTTTATGTAAATGTACCTCAAAATCTATACGTGCTAGAAACTTTTTAATTCCTAATACAAATTTAGGAAAGATAACGATCCAACCATAGGTATGCCATTTGAATTTTTTCACTTTTATTTGTAGGGTAGTGTAATTTATAGTTCGGCAAAGTTATGCTACAATCTACCTTGTCCGTTTAGTAATAATAATAATATTTATTGTAAATAGGGATGTAACGATTCCTATTGTGGAATAAATGGGGCGACCGATTTATTGACCGATATACGACGTTATCCTTTAACAGTTTAACAATTTGATATTCGGAATCAATAACAGATTAAAAGTAAAAATAGGGATAATGTGGATAATGCTCCTGTAATGTCTTAAAAAACTAAAGAGAAGGAGTGCTTACGATAATTTGATTAAATAAACTCAAGTCAAATACTCAGCCCTAGGTAGAATCTTATTTAAGGTGCCCAATCATTCCAAACAACTATTCACAAACTTCAAAAAGCTTGTCCAAAACTCTTGTCTTATCAACTGAGCTCAGTCGCCTCAGAAAGTAAATTTTCAACGGCATACCTTATACAGGAAGATTAGGTAAAAAATTATCGGAATATATGTATTTAATTTAAAAAACTTTGATTTCTAAAAAAAATTCTGCAAAAAGTGAACTATAATTAAGATATATTTTTATAGCCAAACTTTATGAATTGATTTATTACTTTGTGAAAAAAAGTCCTACTTTTTTTAGCATAAAGTCAAATCATGTTTAGAAACAAAACGTAGTTTATATTAATTATTCTTAAGATACATACTTGAGGTTTAATGAATTCATACATTTTTTTTTAAATATGGCAACCTTTAAATTTAAGTTGACTTTAAAAAGTCAGATGTTCGGTCAGCTGCTTGCGCGTCATATTTTTCAAACTTTGTGCTTATGCAAATTTACCACGTGCGGTTAAAAAGTGAATATTAATTATGGCAATTAAAGACCAAGGTATGTTAAATGTAAAACCAGAAAAATCCTTTTTTTGGACTTGTTAAATGTTATTTCTGTGCACTGTTTTGTTATGTTCTAAAATAGAAAAAAAACCTAACCAATGTGCCCGTGTATTGTGGAGTGTAAACTAACTTTCTGAAAATTTGTGCCAAAATTTAATTATGTGGAATTACAGCCAAAAGTGTATTTTCAATCGTGTTAATACTTTTTGAGACTTTTTGCTACTTTTCTGGATATCTTTTCATTTACAGCTAAGTTTTAGTTCTGCCATGCAACGCTGCTTGAACATAGGTTAACTCAAGCTAAAGCATTCAAAATGGCTTTCATCGAATATGATATTTACAATGGATTTTATAAGACCTTCAATGAATCTAATGCGGCGCCCACGTATGGCATACGACTATGTAGGACTACAACTGAAGAGGAAGTTAACGTCCGATTTAGCAGATAGCCAAGAACACAACACAACTCTTCTTGTGCATGCTGCAACAGTTTCAGCGAAAAAATCAAAAGACAAAGATATGGTTTTTGTATTGCAAGAAACTGAGAGTATTGGAAATATAGACAAAGCAAACATATTGCAGTTAAACCAGACAAAAAGTCAATATATCAATATGAAACAGAACACAAACCCAGAAAGAAGGTTATCATTGGTTATGACAATGATGTAATACTCTTCACGCTCCTCCGGGTTGCATCCAACCGAATGGCGTCAATAGATGTCAGATATGCTTCCTTTCTTAGCATCACTATATTCTCTGTTACAGTTTGAGTATCAACCATGAACACAGTTTTGAGTATCAAATATAAGTCACCTGGTCAACCTAGGATCTTGAAATTTGCATGGTTGATGAATATGGTTCAGAAAGTTATAGTGTCCAAATTTCAGTTCGATAAGTCAAAACACAAAAAACTTTTTCTAATAAGAACAATAATTTAAATCGGGGTTTGTATGGGAGGTACCCCTTCTGGTAACCCTAGGATCATAAATATGGTTGATGAATATGGATCAGAAACTTATAGAAATCCGTTTTTGTGGTCTGCGATGTCTCCTTCTGTGTGTTAGAAACTTCATGAAAAACTTACAATACTATTCACTCCAGTGAAGAGTTTAAATCATGTTTGCGATATATACCCGCCATGTCCGGATGTACTAGAATCTAAGCTATAATGCGGACCTGACGAAATTGTTTATTCAGAAAGTACTGTATAGGTAACTTTACAAAAATTTTTAGACCATACAGTTTATCGCACTAAAACACACCTAAAAATTGTGTCTGCGTACACTCCTTATTATCTCTGTAATATTTTACCAGGTAATGAGTTATAGGTCCTAATCACCGCCACACACGGACATTCCTTTGAATTAAGCCATGTTTATCGGTATTGTTCTTGATTGACTTAAGCAAGATTGACCCAATTACTTAAAATACAACAGAAGGTCTTAGAAACACTTCCCAACATGCATTTGAACTTTTTTTCAACTATGGATTTGAAGAATCCTCTGGCCACAGCATGTATATACAGCGTTGTGACAATCTTCCACTTGATACTTCACTCTTTGTTACCACAGTTTCAACACTGATGCAAAATTTGTTAAAATTTATCTTAATTTCCAGCACGAAGGAGTTATAATTTAAAACATAATCTACCAATGAAACCAACAAAGATTAATTAAATGTAATGATTTCATTACTTATTTTTTGTAAACTTTAATAAGTATAATTCATAGAAGAGAGTAACAAACATAGCATAGTTGGTGCAAGTAGACCAGATCGGTTATATAAAATACTGGGGTGTATACATTACATCCAACCTTGTCGCGGCATGCCCCTCTTCCCTAGATACTCTAGCCTTTCACGTACCCATACAATCTTGGGCAATTGTGAAGCTGACGAACTAGCCAAAGAAGGGACGTTACGTAAGGATGTAACGTCTCCGGCAAGACCATAAACGTACTAACGGCCCATTGCGTCATAGGCAAATATGTTGCCAGACTTGGGCTTCCGCATTACGATTTCTGCCGCAGCTGCGGAGACGGTGCTTCACCTCATGTGCCAGTGTTCATCTCTCGCCAGAAGATGATGGAATCACCTAGGCGCTGAGTTTCTCTCCAGCATAACTGAACTATCATTCCTACCAATCAGGGGCATAGCTATGTTCATTTCGGAATCCAAATGGTTCTCCGCATCGGACTAAGGGGTGCCGTGTTAACTGTTTCCTGGTATCACAACGGGCCATACTCTTTTTTGTGCCTAAGTGAGCCTCTCGTCTGAAAGCTGCCACTTAACCTACCCTAACCTATATAAAATACTGACCAAACCTAACCAAATTTGGTAAGCCAACTTTGGGCCCCAAAATATACGTAACAAACAAAATTTGGGGTGAATATCTCAATAATTAAAATTTTTTCCAACGATTTGCTAAAAAAAAAACCATAGTGCAACCCAAATTTTAAATATAACGCTAATTGTTTAACATTTTGTTTACCAAACTATTACATATCGAGTCCTAATCGCGAAAAGAGAGTATGGGACAAAGATCCAATTTTACAGGAGAGCTTTTTTTCTACCGCTCTTTATTATGGCTGATAACGTAAACGATAAAATTAAATTTGTATTATCTTCGTTACTGTAGTGATTATCACCAGGTGCGTATGCAAGGGAAGTTTTGGGGGTTCAACCGCCCTCCGAAATGTGAATAAAAATTGCCAGATTTTTTTTGGAAATGAAAATTTGCAATATTTGAAAGCCATCACGAACCGTTCCACGACAAAGATAATAGATTATAAGAGACATAGAGAAAGAAAATGTAATGAATGCATACGAGTTTTATGGTATGCGCAGCGAATGTACGAAGAAAAGAAAACGAGAAACACACAGAAGCTGTGTTGTGTTCGCAGTAGTACTCATTTGTTGGCAAGGCAAGGGCATACGGCAAACATAAAGACAACAACAACGCCTGCATTGAGATATTAAAGGTTATTGTCAATTTTTTACGTCGTAGTAACAAAGCTGGTCATATTTTGCAAACAAAAATTAAGGAAGCTGTGTCAAACGCAAGACAATCACGTCTATTGAAGTTTTGTGAAACGCGGTAGGTGGAACATCTTCACTCTTTGCATCAGAAAGATGCGATCAAATTATGACCAAAGTCGAAGGAGTTCAGCTTTAGCTGTTTTGAAGTCACTGAGTCAGTTCTTGCAAAAAGAGGACTGCGATTTAAGTCTATGCGTTCGATGCCACAAAATTGCCAAAGAAGGAAGCACAAAAAAAAAGCTCTCGAGATGTTGGAAGACAAAATACTCGTGACTACTACGTAGGAGCCGTATTATCGCCGATCGATCAAGATTTTTTCCTTAGATCACCATTTAGAAGAATTGGATTTTAGATTCCTTCAACATAGTGTTATTTTATCAAATATTCAAGACCTCCTACCAACAAAAATAGCAAACTAGGATTTAAAACAATTTAAACAGACTATGGAAATTTTCATTCATTAAAAAGAGATATCGAAGTCTCAATCGAAGAAATTCCGCACTGCTAGAAGAGTGATATCATTTTATAAATACAATACTGCATTTGTGAATGTTTTTTAAGTTTCAAATCATGTAAAATGATAAAAAATATACAAGTAACTGCACTCTTTTCGCATCCATTGATCTTTTGCAAAATTTGAACGGATCACTAAAACCCCTCCGAAAATTGATTCAGTGTATGCCCCTGATTATCAATATAATATTTTACCAGGTTATGAGATATTGGTCCCAATTACCGCCATACACGATCAATCATCTTTGAATCAAGACAAATTTATTGAAATCGTCCTTAATTAATTCAAGCATAATTGATAGTGTGTGGGCCCTATTAGTGTCTTTATACTAATTTGCATCAAAATGTCAATTTCGTTAAAGGGTTGCTCACGTTCTGTTTGCGACCAGGGATCGATATACTCGTACTTAATCAGTTATATGATCACTTAGCCTTTCCAGTTGAGATTTTGCACATAGTAAGTGGTGACTGATTCTATGAGCCCAATGCATGTTTCTAAATATAATTTAAAGTTCTTTCTTTTTTTTCGTGAAGTGTTCTTTTGACTTCTGACATATCTTTAAACATAATGCCTTATTCATTGCACATTTCACCTAAGGTTAATATCTTCATAAATTATATATAGACATAGTGGATATTATGAGGTACAGTATAATTTGATTATAAGGACGCTCAAGGGACCGCAAAAATCGTCGTTATATCCAGATGCCGTTATAAGCTAAAGTTTAAAATTTCGTATGAAACTATGTTGTGGCAAACACTGCAAAAAAAATTATCTCCACGCTATATTTGTGCAAGAATTTCTTTTTCTTTTTTAACACAGAACCTAAAGATTCTAAAAATGACCATTGTTATGCTCTTCAGAGTTTTATTAATTCACACGAAAACTTTGACTTCATCTATAGGAAACATCCAATAATAGTCTCTAATCATATTGAAGTTGCAACAGACAGAATACCATATTTCTATTTTTTCCAAAAATTTTATGGAAATAAAAATGTACAAAATATCATTACTTGGTAAAAAATCAAATAGTCCTCTTCTTGAGGCACTAATTATGTGTCAACCTTGGAACTTGTTGAGTGATACCAACCTTAACGGAGTCAGTTGATGGAATAAATATTTAAATTGGTCGAATTCCGCACCTGATCAATTTTGGTGTGTGTTGTGCTTCTGACTTCACTTGCCGAATTAATTCTGAAGAGATGAGACGCAAAGCAATTCGGCTTTCAGATATTCAGAAATGAAAATGGATATGATATTTTCTTAGAACATTGCTCTCATAGTAAGCGCTCTTACTGACTACTTACAAGTTGGATGTTATAGGATGTTGCTCTCATAGCGAGCGCTACTCTTGTTCTTCTAATCTTCAAATATTGCCAATCTCCGGTTTTTCAAAAATATTACTTTGCGAAGCATTCAACAAATTTTAAATACTTCTTACGAGTTTTGTGTTATTTTTTTAAGCACACCTATTTCAAATTTATTAAAATATATACGGTGTAAACTCCATATAATGTTACTCAATTTAATGAAAAACTCCCTTAAGCATCGAAATTATTTCATTCCGTTGGTTTACCTTGTTATCCGTACAATGCTTTTCTTCACTCTATTTATCGACAACTCTCCTTAATGCCCAGTCCCTTAAGAGTCGTTTTATCGAGTTTACTTTAATTGCATTTTTGTTTTCTAGGTATAAGTACATTTTTTTTACTGAAATAATTGAGTAAATGATGTTTTCGACCACTTTTAATTTTTCAAATGTGTATAAAAAAAAATGTGACGAGGTTCAGCAAAACCAAGGTATCAGGATGTTCTTATCTTTAGATTCATTATAAAAACATTCAAAAATCTTTTCCAATGAAGGCCTGTGCATGGGCGTAGCAAGATACACCTACACTTGACAAAGTTGCTGATATGGAATCCCGTAGGCTACTTTCTAAGCAGCAGCATTGACAAAATCACCAGGTGGAGTATTGGAAACGGTCAATATTTATTCCATATTTAGATTCCCTAAGCTCATCGCTGATAAATAGATTCTCTGAAGAGAACACCCCTGCGTTCTCATTATTTTATCTTATCCGACAAATGTGCTTAAACTAACAAAAGCCGATTTTATGTTGCAAGCTGCAAAATTTTATTCTTTGCCTGAGTTTGACCAAAAAGCTGAGCTTTGGTACAACCTTTGGATGAAAAAAAAATATGAGCATTCTTTCAGAGTTACAACTTTGTGATATGTGGAACATTGCCGATTTTTTCACCTTACTATTAAAAGGCCTTTTAGACGGTCTATTTAGTCTCAGTACATGTTATCGGTTCCGAAATCGAAATGGACTGACACATAAGCTGGGTCATTAGTCCATTTTTCTGTCATCGTTCCGGTTATCGGTGCGATAACACGGACGGAGACTGAACTGATCGGAGACAAAACTAATTTTCAACAAATCAGTAAAAAGAAATTTAGGTTTCACTGGCTGAATGGATCTCATTCGAAACTTTGTCTTGAAAACAAAATACTATTACTTTTCAAGCGATTCATAAAACCAGTGTGGACCGATGGAATTCAACTTTGGACCTCAGCAGCGGTATCAAATATTGAAGATTTGTCGGAGCTCCGTATTATCTCAAAAATTCAGCTTTGCAGAGATATCTTTGCATACCACCAGTGAAAAAAGAAATCGCAAGGTATAATAAAACAATATATAAAATCGTACCAACTAACTAAGTGATATGTCTCAAACCCACTTGACTTACCGGTGAAAGCAGGGCTGTCCAACCCGCATTCGCCCCAGGGCAAGAATAAGTGCGCCCCAAGTGATAGTGAAACATATTCTGAGTGGATGATTTTCTCTATCCAAACTCAAAAATGACTCTCATAATAACGTTACTAGGATTGCGGGTATTAAATTGATTCATAGGAACTCAGCAGATTAAGGATAGCTCTGGAAGGTATCGCTAAGGGGCTCTATGAGATGGTCGCATCGTCAGAAATCTATTTAAGTATGTTTGCTAGAGCCCAGAGCCTAATAGTCGATTTAGACAGGCCCTGCATCACGATGATACGCTTTGGTGTTTAGACAAACCATTTCGTATCATTTAAAACTGTTTTTTGTTTTGAATGTGCATAAGAAGAAGAGAACGTTTGTTGAATTGAGAGACAGTAAATAAGAAAAATAATAAAAAAATATTTTTTAAATGGAAAATATGTTATTTAAAAGAATTATTAATAATTGCAAGCACGCTAGTACGTTTGAATACAAATTTAAAACACAAAAAGAGAAGAAGACTGACCATATCTAACCGGAAATGGCAAAAAACTTGCCCACACTATCAGACATTTCTCAGCCCTGGTCAAAGACGAATCAATGCATGATGCGACACAGACTCGCATCACAGTCTAGAACAACAACCCCTGAATGACGTCATTTTCCTTGTGGTTGTTGTCGATTGTGATGCGAGTCATTGGTCGCATCATGAGAGACTCGCAACATCGCCCTGTCTAAAACGGCTATAACTTGCAACTCATACACCATATTTAAGTTTTCAACGTTACGAGAAATAAAAATAATATTATATACTACTAGTATACCCGGCGTGCTGTTCTTTCTTGAATTGTAGTACATTGCGCAGGAATTGAAATATGCAATTTGAAAAATCAGACGAATCAATTAAGTATTTATATTGACACAATTATCTGATGTTTTGGACAAAGGCGACTTGCTTAATTTTGAAATTTATTTCTAAACTTTATAGCCAAAATTTTATTCACAAATTTTTCGACAACTGCTAGTCCGATCCGCACCAAACAGAAACACTCTCCAGACTATGCCAGAGTTTCCCAGAAAATTTCATCAAAATCAGAGAAAGAAAACAAAAAAAAAAAGAACAATTTCGACTGGCTCGTTGGCACGGAGATTAGTGCGCCGAGCTGAAATTCCAGATTCACGGGTTCGATTCCCGTTCAAGTCTGGTCCTGTACTTTTCTAATTTTTCCTCCATCCTACTTAACTCTCCCCCTGAGCTGAAGGCCTCTGTTGCTATTGCTCGTATTAAAAATAACTAGGTTATAAATTGTAATTGTAATCTAGTTTTAATAAATAAAATAAAATAAAATAAAAAATGTCATAAAAATCGGTTGAGCCGTTTCGGAGGAGTTTATACCCTAATACCGTGACACGAGACATTATACAAGTTAACATCGACTTCTCCGCACTTGGGTAGCGCTACTGCAGTAGCAGTTGTTTATAATTGCGTGGTTAAGCAGGTTGAAATATCAGTTGATCTGATTTAGTCTGAAAGGGAAGCACAACATGCTCTGGCTTCCTTCTCTAATTCCCTGCCAGTAATTTGTAATATCCCAGGAATTAAATCTGGAATGCAAATTGCTGGAAATTCAGATACATTAGTTAAAATCCAAATAACCTATACGCATAGTGCAGTCCCCGGAATTTAATTTCTTATTTTATATTTATGTACATAAATACTAAGGTAACAAATACTTAGTATTTTTTTATTTTTATTACAAAAATTATTTTTTTTATTAATCGAGTATAAAAAAAATTTTACCAAATAACTGTTTATACTAACAATTTGGTGGATCCATCTTATGAGCTTGTATAATGTAAATCCTTGTTTAAAAAATTGTAAGACAAAAGTTTTAATTGTAAGTTGAGCCATAAAGTTGTTTTTGCTTTGGCCAAATATTTTTCCTCTTTATTGCCTTAGGTTTTTGGGTTCGTTATCATGGAGAAGCCACCAGAGTTTTTTTGCGGAGTGTTAAATTTGGGTTCTTTGAATGATTTTTACATATATAGGTCGAAAAGAAGTGAAGATATGGCAAAAGGTAATTGAACAAAAATATTATTATATCTGAAAAATCACCTTTAAATTCGACTTTATTTATTTGTTATCTGTGTGTTAATTATGTTTTTAGTATTTTTTTGGTATTTTATGTTTCATTGACTCACTCGTTTTACGGTAAACATTTCCAGAACGTAGCAAAGTCGTAAAACAAGCAATGAATATATGGAATAATGCAAGTTTATTTAGTGTCTATCTAGTATTGAGAAGAACCTTAAGACCTTAAGTCACTCACATCTACATAGTTCGTAAGCCTGAAGGACACCTATTTGTAATGTTAACGCTATTCAGCCTAAATGTGCACTCCTATATTTTCGCTTTTACTCAAGTGAAGACATCCAAATCCATTCATTATTAATGCAAGTATGAAGGGCGCTCTAAATTTCTATCAAAACAATGGCATAGAAACAAAGTAAGTATAATTTTGAGGGCTTCTCTCATGAGCAAAGGCAAATATTTACAAAGTGAAAAAAAAATAAAATAAGGGAACCATACAATAATTGAAACTAATTACAAGTGTATGTGTGTTGAAAACTCACATGTGTTTGTGTATGTGGGAGAGTGGATATCTGTGTATGTGTGTGTGTGTCAATGCACTCGACACTCATACACAGCCATACATATGTATATATGTATGAGAGTCATAAATGCGTCAAAGTAGCGCAAAGCAACGTTGTCTTCATCGTCATCGACGACGATTTAAGCTGCTTCGCCTTGCAACCACCCACAAGAAATGAGAAAAAAAAATGCACTGGCGGACTAAGCCCTGCGATGGCCTGGGGCGGTAAAACTAAGGGAGGCCCCAGTCGAATCAGGAATGTATGATTTTTACTTTCAACTGAACTAGGACTTGATGACATTTGGTAGCCCACCTGTACCATGGCATATTGCTCCTTATTGTGTTAGGGAAAACATGCCTGCCTTAACACAAAAAACAACAACTTCACCAGCAGCTCATCATCATCTTCGTCAGCGACGCAAGAAACAAAAAAAAAAAAATTTGTATTCAGTACAATTGACAGAAAAATAAGTAACAACAAGAACAATAACCATAAAGACTGAAGCAGCAGCAAACACAGCAGCAAACTTAACAAAAATCTGCCCTTAGAACGAGTCTTTGTCTGTCTTTCTTCGTTATTTCGTTCGTTTGTTCTTTCGTTCGTTTGTTTGTTTGTTTGCTTATTTATCTATGAGTGTGTGTGTGTGTGTGAGTAAGTGAGTCCATGTTTCAATGCATGTGTGCGTTCGAAATTTCTTTCTTTTCTTTCTTTTTGTTTTCTTACTTACATACTACCATTTATGCGCCCATGTTGGCCACAGAACGTTTTCTTTCTTTTCTTTTTTTTTTTTTGATATTTTCATCCTCATTCTCATCAACCAACAATTCATTGCTTTGCCAGTTTTGAGTTGTTTGAGTCGCAGCGACTTTTGTTTTGTGCACACACACACACACATACACAGAGAATACACTCGCAAATGCAAGCATACAATTTTTTATGAAATTTTTGCCCTTTGCGTTTTCTAATTCATTCATTCTTTCGTTCGTTCGTTTGTTTGTTCATTCATTTTCTTTTATTTTGTTGTTCGCATTGAAATTTTTTCGTTGCGTGTTTATTAGTGCGGCGTATTATCGCTGCTTTGCTTTAAACACGTCATGCACACCCATACATTCAAACAGCACATACATAAATATACAATTTTTATTTACAGACATACTTAAGTATTTATCAACACAATTTCAATGAAGTATGTAGGCGTATGTATGAATGTATTTATCATTTGTATCTGTGTGCGTGTTGATAGCAACACGAAAATATTTTTCACATTTTTTTTTTTGTCTGAAAGGCAACTACAAGATACAGTTACATAGGCTTTTGCATAAATACTTATGCATACATACATCTATATTAGTATATTTGTGAATGACGTCTTTGCCAACAAGCTCATTATCACCATAACCATCGTCATCATCATTGTTATCATTATCATCATTATAACCAACGTAGAAGTCGTCATCATGCTTTCGCTTTTAGTTATAATGTTTTAGCCTTGTGCGTTGCTTGCTTGTTTTTATTTTCATTCATTCGTTCTTTTGCTCGCTCGTTCGTTCGTTTGTTCGCAACTTTTGCTTTGGCAGCTTCGTCAAACTTGTTGTTGTTGTTGTTTTTGTTTTGTTGTTTTTAAAATTTTATTTTATTTTGTTTACTTCTTTTTAGCATGACTGCGTTAATATGCAGCTTAGCCAAAAAGTATGCAATATTTTTTTTTCTTGTGGACCACAATGTAAGGTGTTGCATACTGTAAAGAGTTAAGGAAGATCTTTTAGAACAGTGGTTCTTAAATTTATGTTGTCCGCAGACTCCTTCTAGAACCATCAACCACCATAAGCTTTAAACATAGTTTTTAAAATTTAAATTGTAATCCAATAATTTCATAGACCTTATATGTACTATGTATATGGTATAACAATATCCATCTAAATCTACAAAAAAATCAAAATTTTTTTTTTTATATTGTTTTCACAATTTATTTTATACAGAACTTAAACACTTCTTCCTATTATTCTATTGAAGAATGCCGATCCAAATTGAATATTTTACAAACAAAAATTAAGGAAGCTGTACCAGACGCAAAGCAAATACGTCTATTGAAGTTTTGTGAAACGCAGTGGGTGGAACATCTTGACAGTTTTGATCTATTTTTTGAAGTGTATGAAAGTATTTGTTTGGCGTTGGAAGAATGCAATCATATAATGAACAAAGTCGAAGGAGGCTTTAATCAAAACGTCTGAGTTCGTTATCGCTTTAGCAGTCTTGAAGCCTACTTTTAGCTTGACGAATACACTGGGTCAACTCTTGCAAAAAGAAGACTGTGATATGAGTCTATGCGTTCAATACGCTAACGATTTCCACGAAGAAAACAAAAAAATTGTGACAACTATGAAGGAGGTCCAGAGCCATATTATCGCCGATCGATCATGATTCCTTTCTTAGATCATTATATAGAAGAATTGGATTCTAGATGTCTTCAACACCGTGATATTTTATGAAATATTCAAGATCTTCTTCCAACAAAAATACAAAGCTGGATTTAACTCACTTGAAAAAGACTGTGGAAATTTTCGAAACTCAGTGGCCGAATAATGACACTGTTACCGAAGAATTTGAAGCTGAAGCTGTGGAAAAGGTATTTGATTTCGATTTTTCATTAAATGGTAAAAATTCATTGCATGGTTGCAAAAACTTTCATTTACAGCCTAAATCTTTTATTGAAACTTTAAATATTTGTGACAAAAAGTTGTATCCAACTGTGCATCGAGACCTGCATATAGCTGCAACTGTACCTGTATCTGCTGCACCCAGTGAACGATAATTTTCAATTCTTCGTAGGTTGAAAACTTACTTACGAAATGCCACTAGCGACGACAGATTGAACGGTTTGGCTCTTCTCAATATTCATAGAGATGTCGAAGTCTCAAGCGAAGAAATTTGAAACTTGAAAGGATCA
>JBAMAV010000859.1:0-19060 GCA_037043315.1 Amiota communis | reverse complement strand
AAAGATGAGAAAAAGTATCATAGCAACGAATTAGAAGAATTGGCAGTTGTCGAATGTCTCGAACGATTTAAATATTACATCGATGGAAAAAACAAAAATGTAATCACCGATTATAATGCGCTCAAAACGACAATGGAGAAACGAGAGTTAATACCAAGAATAGAATTATGAAATCGATACAGCTGATTTGAAAATTTTGAAAACCTTAATCGAAGAAGCCGATTGGTAATTCAGTATACAACTCCAGGATCTGAAAATACAAAGAATTGTGAAAGAAATGAAATCCGAGAATAAAAACGAAAATAGTGGAAATGTACTCCAACACCAACGTTTATTCTGGAAATATGCTGATCAGTTACCCAAAGGACTATGACAAAACGTTCTGGTTGAATGCCACGTTTTGGTTCCCGAGAATGAGAAATTTTGTCAAGAGCTTCATCAAGTCATGTGTTGGCTGCATATTTAACAAGCGACCAGGAGGACAGCGAGAAGGACGGTACCATTACGACAGCATGGAGCCAATACCGTTTGCAACGATTCATTTGGATCACTTAGGTCCGTTTCCAAAAAGTTCCCAACGTAATGAACACGTATTGGTATTAGTCGATTCGTTCACGAAATTCAACATAATAAGAGCCGTTAAAAGCACAGCGACAAGGCACGTATTAAACAATTTGTTAGATATCGCTAGTTATGTCGGAATGCCGAAGCGTATCATTACTGACCGTGGGACAGCATTCACTGCAAAAGATTTTGAGAAATTTTGTAAGTCATAACATCAAACATATATTAAATGCCGTAAGAACGCCTTGAGCAAATGGTCCAATGAAAAACGATGGGTCGATCTTCGCCAGCATCAATACGATGGCAAATAACTGGATGCAACCCTTATTAACTTCTGTATGGTTTTGAGCCGAGTGACATACTTCAAAATCAATTAATGCAAACGGTTCAAAATAAAAAAGCGATATGTTGACTACCGAGGAGCTACTTGAATTACGAAATAACGCAGCGAAGAAAGTCGATAATCAACGAAAACATGCAAAATTGCGAAATGATTCCCAACATGCAACGCCTAAAATATATAAAGAAGGAGATATCGTGTTGGTTGAACAAGAACCCGTGTGCACCGGAACATCACGTAAATTGCAATATCGATATAAAGGACCATTCGTTGTCTCGTAGGTACTTCCAAAGGATCGTTATGTTATTAAATACCTTCCTAATGCGCAACGAACAACATGTCAATACACGTCGGTATATTCGTCAGACAAGATGAAGCCATGGTGTCAGCTACCTCCAATAACTGATGATGACTCTCCAGATGACGACGAGGCGGGGACGACACCGAAGAGCAGGATAGTCGACTGTGAGCGATCTGGCAACCCCAATACTGATAACACTACCCAAGATCCGTCCGAACGACCCTCGAAATAAAGAAGACGGACACTCGAAAAAGACACGCGAACATCTACCTACATTCTTATATCCTTGTTAAAAATAAACTTTCTTATATTATTTTTATTAATTAACATTCTGATATTCTTGTTAAATACATAAAAACGTGGCCACTACTTTCACATATTAAATGTTTTTAAAAAAATTATGCAGATTATTTTAAAAAACTATAATCTATTTATTCGTAGCAATTGGTTTTATTTTAAAAAAATGTTCTTATGGGTGAAAATACCAAAAACAGGAGGAATCAAATACTCCCGAAGAGTTTTCTTTGGAACCAAAAATAGGAAATCTGGTGGAATTGAGGAGGAAGAGTTTTCTGTGGCACCCCTCAATAGTTCATGTGGCAAACAAAAAGTGTTTTTTTGTCGACAAGTGTAATCCTTAACAATCCAGAACAAGATATATATATCGTGTCTATGATACAATACGATGTAAATAAAATTTAAAATTTCCATGGCTCAACACTGTTCGTTATCGCTTCTTTATTGCTACATTATTTTACATTATTAATTATTTTAAGCAGTTATTAACGTAGTTTTAAAATAAATAATAAATAAAAATTTTATTTTGAATGAAGCTTCGCTCTACACGGGTATCCCACGACAGCTCTTTGTTTTTTGACGTGAATACGTCTTTATTTTTGATAACAGGCGATAATTTACCCTATTAACCGTAATAGTGACAAAAAGGTTTTTGTTTTTTGTTTTCGTTGCGTATTCTGGTGACAAGTGCTGTTCCTCATTCATCATTCCCCGTTTTCGTTGTACTCACCATGGGTGATAATAACGATATCTTCAATAAAGGTGCAGTCAATTGGCAGGCACCGTACAAATGGATGAATGTGGCTTTCAAACGGAACAGAGTATCCAACGCATCATATGCTTCATCTGAAGACACCGTATCAGACGATGAGGTTGAAACCACCAAGGCTGCAAGGCCAAAGTCCATAATAACCAAGACTAAGCTCAACCAAAATTAAGGCAAACTCTATGAATACAAGCAAGTCTCCTCACTCTTTTGAGCGGTTTCTCTAAAATATTTGAGCGATTACTTAAATTTAGGTTGAATACTTTCATTGAAGAAAACAATATTCTTCCGCCTTCACAGTACGGTGTCAGATCTACATTAAGCTGCATTCATCCGCTGATGAATCTTAAAAAATTTGTCAGAACCAAATTAAATTCCAAGAAATCTGTGGGCATGAACACATTGGACATTCATGCTGCTTTTGACACTGTATGGCAAAAGGGCCTCATCCATAAGCTTTTACTCACCGGTGCCCCCCAGTTAAAATGGTAAATAGTTTCCTATCCGCCAGATATTTCTGGATTACTATGGATGGTGTCAAGTCTGATAAAAAACTTATTATTGCAGGAATTCCTCATGGTTCTGTGCTAGGTCCCACGCTCTATAATTTGTACACCTATGATATACCAACGCTAAATCATTGTCAAGCTTTAATTTTTGCTGATGACACTGCTCTCTACTGCTTTGGCAATAGCTATAGTGAGCTTCAACATTTCCTTACAGAGGCTTTTAACAACTTTTTTATAAGTGGAAAATTAAGCTAAATTCTAATAAAACAAATGCGTCTCATTGAGCTGATCACAAATATATATACTTTATGTGGTCTGCGATGTCTCCTTCTGTGTGTTACAAACTTCATGACAAACCTATAATATTATTCACTCCCGTGAAAAGTGTAAAAAAAAAAAGCAAGTCTCCAAGGGAAAATCTGTTTGAATCCAGAAAAATCTCAAGGACCACCCCTCATGGAACAGGGGAATAAATCAAAACCACCGATAATATTTGTTCGAGTAGTGACTAATATTGATGACATGAAAGACATGATAGCAGAAGAAATTGGTGGTTATCACTATTCCTACAAGGCCGGACGTGATGGACAAGTACGCATCATGCTGGAGAATGTCAATCAATACAGGATCTTGGTAGAGGTATTCTTAAAGAAAGATGTGTTATTTCACCACTATTTGGTTAAAGAAGAAAGGGCGTACCGTGCGGTAATAAAGAACCTAAATCATTCCATCTCAACTCAGCACATTATAGATAACCTTCAAGATCTGGATCACAAGGTAAGAAACATTGTGAACGGCAAATCCCGTACTACCAAGGCACCAATGTCAATTTTCTCCGTTGGTCTTGAGCCAGCACATAATAACAAAACAATTTTCGAAGTTAAAAAACTTTTCAATGCCATGGTATTCATAGAGCCTCCAAGAAAGTTTTATGATTTGATGTAATGTCATCTTTGCCAGTAATTTGGGCATACGCAACGTTACTGCCACAAGCTATACCGCTGTGTGAAATGTGGAAGACGTCATAAATCAACTGATTGTAAAAAATTGAAGGAGGATCCCAAGAAATGCGTGCACTGCAACGAGAATCACACGGCTTCATACAAAGGATGCAGGGTATATCAGGCTACAGTACAGAGAATCAATGGAGGCAGGAGGAATCCAGTATCTTATTCATCGGTACCTCCAAGACAACTACAATCCAACTCAGCTTGGCAATCAAACAGCCAATTTTCTTATGCGAGAATAACTAGGGGCAACGCCACTGTCCAGATATTTCCCACGAAAACTCAAAGATGTCCAATACAGGAAAGAATGTCAAAACTGACTTCATCGAAGAAAGGATCATGAGACGCATTGATGATGCAGAAATTAGTTGTCCAGCTTACTGAGTAGATCACTCAGAAGATCATCAACATGTTTGCAAACTCATGCAAATAAACCTTAGAATGACTATGTGCAATGTGAATGACCTATACAAGTATAGGCCAATAGTCGAACACTATCTGTCTGAGTAAAACAAAAGTTTCGATGTGGACTGTATATTAATTATTATTTTAATGTTTATTGAATTTATTTTTGATTTATGTTCGTAAATATGAGCGTCTGTTTTTCCTATTTGTCTTGTTTTCCTTCTTTTTCTTGTCTCACCTTCTTTGTCTTATTTCATCTTCTTTTCGTTCCATCTTTTTGTCTTGTTTCATCTCCTTGTCTTGTTTCATCTAAGTGTTGGTAATTGATCGTTGTCGTTCTAGTGTTAAGAAACCCCCTCATATTGTCGTTATAGTTTGAATCTCCCAAACATCCAAACATTATCTAAAAACTAATAACATTGATGTCTTATTTGTTTTTGAATCACAATGCGATGGACGCTTGATCCCTGATTATCAATTTGGATTCAGGAGGTTTTACGGAACACCTGAGCAGTGTCACAGATTGGTCCAACATATACTCGAATCATTCGAAACCAGAAAACATTGCTTAGCTGCCTTCCTTGATGTGCGTCTGGCGTTTGAAAAGTATGGCATCCTGGACTGCTACTCAAACTGAAGAAAATTCACCAGCACCGTACTATCTGGTCATCAAGTCTTACCTTGACAACAGTTCTTTCTATGTCACACGTGAGAGTATAGAATCTGACATTAAACCAATTAGAGCTGGAGTGCTATAAGGTAGTGTGCTAGGTTTAATCCTATACACGCTTTACACCTCTCATCTTCCTACTATAAGTGACGACAAATTACTGATGGCTACATATGCTGATGACACAGCCCTCCTGGCATCTCACTTGGACCCAGCCTTGCAGAACCAGCTAATCATAGTGGAGCCATGGCTTAAGAGATGGAACATTGGCGTCAACGCAGATAAATCTGCACATGTCACCTTCACTCTTAGACACATATCCTGTCCACCGGTCCAGCTAAACGGAAACAATATTCCCACATACACTTCAGCCAAGTACCTCGGATTGACACTTGATAGGCGATTGACCTGGAGACCCAAAATAAAACAAAAAAGAAAACAACTCAACTATAAGCTATGTAGAATTAGCTGATTCACAAGGAACTGAAGTTGGCAACGGTGGCAGAGGAAATTGTAAATTATAGCGGCCTGAATCGCAATCAAATCATCTTGCCGTAAACTTGTTGGAATAACCTGCACACTCGAAGGTTAAAGCGCTTCCACCCTCTGGATTTCCAATTCAGATCGACGGAGGACTAATCTGAAAGACTCCACTCAATTTCTTTGTTGATTTCTCTTATATATTCTTTTCTTTCTTTTCTTTTTTTATTTATTTTTTCTTTTTACTAATTTTAACTCAATTCATAAAGTTCGCTGTTTCTCCCCCATGGGAAAGTTGCAAATAAAGATATATGTATAAAAAAAGCAAAAACAAAAATTTGTTTACTTTTTTATATTTGTTGTTTGAAATTAAGTGAGAAGGTAATAAATATGTATTGTATGTGTAAATTAATTTCATGAATGCAATGACAAAGTGTTCATTCTTTTAACTCTCTATCTTTGGTTATGCGTAATCAGCTCATTTCATTCTATTCGTTTTTATTATTATTATAAGTTTATCATGACGTTTGTAACACACAGCAGAAGACATCGGATAAAGTGTATATATTCTTGATCAGCTCGACAAGACGAGCTGATTTAGCCATATATCGCAATATGAATAGCTTCACTGATTGCAACGAAATTAACATTTTCGAGCTGAATTTACAGATCAAAACCCACAGGTTGGAAATGTCTGCCCAGTAAAAGGTATCTTCAAATTCATGCTCGTGTATTTTTTTTTTTTTTTATCGCCAAGGAGGAGAAGAATGTCTAAAGATCCAAGTAGACCGTACTACTAGAATGTACGATTCACCGGACAAACGGTCCCTTGTCGCGAGTACGCACTAAAACCACACACACACTTTCGACGAAAGGGCCTTTGATCGAGTGGGGCTACATGCAGTATTCAATCGGCTCGAATTTAGGGGAATTGGTCCAAAGCTTTATAGTATAACCTTATAAAGGCTTTAATGACCAATCGTACCATCAGAGTTGGAGTCAAGAACATCACCTCTAACACTCACAAACTGTTGAATGGTATCCCTCAGGGCTCTCCACTTTCAATAATTTTATTTTATCTACGCGGATGACGCCATCTTCTTCACTAAAATTAAAACATTGATACCGTCAAGAATTAACTTCATAATATCTTAAATGATTTAGAATCGTAAGGAGCCTACAAGGGAGCATCTTTATCCATGGATAAATGCCAGCTGTTGCACATATGCCGGAAACACAGATGTAACTCTCCTGATATTTACTTCAACAGAAAATGCATTAAAGTTGTTGAAAACTTAAAAACACTTGTGATAACTTTTGACTCCAAACTACTTTTTAAGCAGCACTGTATTATTTTGAGAAAGCAATTAGAATCTGGATTAAACATTATTAATTTTTTAGTTTCCAATTACTCCAATGTACATATAAATACCCTCGTCATAATCACTCGGGCCCTTATGCTCTCCAAAATCGACTATAGTCTCCCAATCTTTGGATGTAGTGCTAAGTCCCATATCAAGAAAATACATCCACCTTATCACGCAGCTGCTATCTATACAAAATCGAGAGCATAACGATCACACAATTCGGGAAATCTGGAAATTATGCACGCAACACCACAACAAAAACAACATTCTTTGGGTTCCCAGCCACCAAGGTATTCGCGGAAATAAATGCGCCGATGTGGCAGCCCGGCACGTAAGCTCTGCCCCATCATACTTCTTCCAACCAGCGCCAAAGATTTAAAAACCAGGTTACTCGTCATCTGCATACGAAGAAGTTGACGGAACGGGAATAGTTCCTCCACCGGTACTCTTAGATCAACCCAACTTGCGAAAAAATCGGTCTTTCTACCAACTCATCCAGAAAGGCATACGCAGTTTTTATTCACCCAAATCACGCACCAACATCTCCTCAAAGCTTTAGTTCGTCCACCATGCCCTCTTTGTGGGCCCAATATTATCGCATATTATCTACTGGACGCTTGCCAACATTTGGAGAGCTTAAGGGTCTCCCATTTTGGTTCCCTAGCTCCATACCAACTTCTTAATACTCCCTCACCCTTAAATATTTCCAACATATATGATTTTTGTAAAAAATTTAACTTTATAATTTAACTACTGTACATTAAATCTTTAAATTATCATTAAATCTAGAGTCGAGGGCCCCATCAGCTAGTCACTCATTTAAATTAATATTAAGTTTAGTATTGTAAAGGGTTTTCCAATAAGGTGTTATTTTGAATAGCCCGCTACTTCAGTAGATGTCACTTTTAAAGCTGTCATTTTTTGACATTTGACAAGTAGAAACTATACTATTAATGAAAATGGAAGGATACACCCTTCAACAACGCATTGAAATTATTAAATGGTGAAAATTTGGCAGAGACGGTTAGTAAAACTAAAACATTTTTGGGTCGTTGTGAAGAAACTTGTCGGACAGCAATACAGAAATTGGTGGAAAAATTCGAGCTGTTGGGAAAAGTTAGTGATGTAAAGAATAAAACCTGTGCACGTCGCTCAAGAACAACTGAGAATATTTCTGCTGTAGCCCAAAGTGTTGTAGAAAACCCAGGTTTGTCCATTCCTCATCGTTCTTTGGAATTGGTCATTCCACAAACGTCATTACACCGTAATGCATAAAGACTTGGGTCTTAAGGCTTATAAAGTTTGCATAAAGACTTGGATCTTAAGGCTTATAAAGTTCAGTTAACACAAGAACTCAAGCCGGCCGATCATCAACAACGTCGTTTCTTTGCTGATTGGGACCTTGAAATGCATAGAAATGATCCGAAATTCCATCGAAAAATCATCTTGACTGATGACCCATTTCCACCTCGGTGGCTAAGTGAACAAGCAAAATTGTCGCATCTGGGGCTCGGAAAACCCAAGAGTTATTGTTGAAAAGCTAATCCATCCTCAACGTGTGACTATTTGGTGCGGTTTATGATCCGGCGGGGTCATTGGACCTTACTTTTTTGAAAATGAGGCTGGAGCAACAGTTACGGTGAATGGATTGCGCTAACGAGAGATGATTAATGATTTTTTATGGCCGGAATTGGATGGTATTGATCTGGACAACGTTTACTTTCAACAAGACGGCGCTACGTGCCACACAAGCAACAAAACCATTGATCTTTTACGGGAAAAGTTTCTGGACCGTGTTATCTCTCGAAGAGGTGATCACAATTGGCCACCGATATCTTGTGATTTAACTTCTTGCGACTTATTCCTTTGGGGCCACGTAAAAGATAAGATCTACGCCAACAGCCCAGCGTTGATTTAAGACCTCAAAGATGGAATTCGTGAGTCTCTCGAGGACATAGAGCTCCGTTGTCGCTGATCTATTAATTTCAATGGAATTATTGTAGTTACAAATAGCGAATTATCTAGAGCAGGAGTCTCGTTAAATTCAAATTGTTGTTTGTATAAGCAATGAGCTGTAGATTCATCAAATCCAAAGCTAAAATTTTGTGTACATTGTGTTCCGTCTTGGACTATTTCACAAACTTCTCTTGCATTGATAATAATCGAGAAGCGGTATGATCCTATAGATTTTGTAATGGATCTTTTGCCCCGTTCTCTGAACAACCTATTCCAACGTTTGTACAATGAAATTTTGAATCAATTAATTTCAAATAAGGGAGGAAAATGTCGCATCCATGTTGTTTATTAAAATGTTTGGTACTCATGTACTGCTGTTAAGTTAGGTCAATTACAATTAAATAAGCTAATGTGCTGTCAGCAGATATTGCGGGTGGATCATACAAAATAAGTTGATTTTTGAGTTGACCAATAGTCTCAGTGCTAGTACTTTTTTTAAATACGAATTGCATGTCACTGTCTTAGGCTTTTTTGGCTGAAACAGTAGTAGCGTGTAGTAGCAACTGAGTTGGATGTTTATTCTATAACGAAACTTCATACGCCATTTTTCTTTTTAGACGGGGCCAGCATCTTCATAAGGCAATTGTGGACGTCCCATTTTCTGAGAAGAATCATTATGTTCACCAATTTTAACATGTATTCTGCCGGAGAGCCACTTTGCGTGCTTTTTTTTAATCGCTCCATATTACGGCAGCAGTTTGGCAAATGTTTTCTAATCTAACAAATAAAAATTTCGTGTTACGGTGTTAGTGAATGAACTACTCCGAAAAGGCTCGACTGATTTTTATGAAATTTTTTTTATACATCTGGTTCGTATGAGAATAGGTCGTATGGTATTTTTCAACTTCCCCACCAACCATTTTATAATCGCGATTTTTGTATTTTCGTATGAACAATATCCAAATAATTAGAGACAAATTTTAAAATCAATCAAGTCGCTTTTGTCAAATATAGCAGATAATTATGAATCGTCTGATTTTTCAAATTATTTCAATTGCTGGACAATGTACTACAATTAAACAGAGAACAGCATCACGCACTAACATCACGTCGGGAGCATAGCAAAGCACGCAGGGTATACTAGTAATTTAAAATATCTTTAGTTGTATTTGATATCATCTGAATTATTTCTTCATTAATATGCTCGCAGTTGACATTTTTGAGGATATAGCATTTTAGAGCATCAGCTGCTGCTGTGCCAAATGTCAAGAAGCACTGTATGGCCAAACACGTTTGTTGCTGGATAAATGATATTTATACAAAAAGGAGAAAAAAGACACAAAATGCTTTGTTTTACAACAATCTGGACATTTTTATTAACAACTTGCCATTTTCAACTTTTAGCAATGCTTTGCCATTCATTAAATTTTACTCCACGGAACACAAATTCAATTCTTAGTGGTTATCTAAAATAGTACATTTACAAAACATTTCACAATTGGACAACGGGACACAATACCAGAAAAATTTAAGCGAAGTTATAATATAAGGATGCACAAGGATTTTACATAATAATGAATTGTATATAAATTTACTTTTATGCAACCCACCACTTAGGCACAAAGTATGCAAATATTTCCCCCCAACGTTGGCACTGCACGATGTGGTTCGAAAAGCTGATTTTATTAAAGCTAGGTTGCTACCCTCATAAATTATTTGGCATATTTTCCTCATAAGATTGAATAAGTAACTTCAATAAATTAAAAAAATGACTTAATGCCAATGGCTCGATAGTAAAATATTTGATAACATAGAATAGGTTGATGGCTATTATGAGGAGCTCGATAATTCTCACTAACAGGGTATCAAACCAAAGTTCGCAAATAACTGTTATCACATATTTCCAAAGTGGAACGGTTCGTGATAAGTTGAAAAAATTCAATTGTTACGGGTTCTCTCCAACCGTTCCACTTATTTTTAAATTGTTTCTGTTTCCCACTGACCATTATACTTATTTTTAATTTTTTTCGGTATGTTGACAATCGTTTCCATTGCGATAAAAAAGTAAAGGTCTCAAAATAACTGTCAAAAAGTAACCTTTTGCTCAATCTCACACAAAATAAATGGCAATGTTGTCCACAAAAAAAAGGTCCCAGCGAAAAGGTCCCGTTTTGTTGTTGTGTGACGTTAGTTAACTGTATCAAAGAGAGGAAAGAAGAGGTGTAGAATGGGCAGATAAGAAAGAATTGATTATACAAGAATGCCTTGAAATCGTTCAATTTGTTGGAAGCTCCAATAAAGTTAGTGGCATTATCGCAGAAAATATTCGACGGCAGTCCTCACCGGGCTATCATTCGCTTAAGTGCTGCCAAAAAAGCATCATTAGAGAGATCTGACACTACTTCAATATGTACTGCCTTGGTCGCAAAGCAGACAAGAACAAAGGTTTATGCCTTGTAATATTGTTTCCCACGACAGTGCAAGTATGTATGTTACCGATCCGCAGAATTCCATACCAAATCTATCGAATGGCCTGGCAGGCAAAATTCTCTCCAGAGGAAGGTCACCTATAATCTGTTGCTGAAGTTTCAGACGATAACGTACGCAATGCGCGCAAGACTGTACTATACGACGAGTAATCTTAGTCCGCAAATAACTGTTATCATTTATTTTCAATTTTTGCAGTTTCTCTCCGACCGGTACATATATTTTGCAATTTTTTCGGTTTCTCACCGACCATTATTCTTATTTTTCATTTTTTTCGGTAAGTTGTCAACCATTTTCATTGTGATAAAAAAGTAACTGTTATTTTGGGACCTTTTACTCAATATCACACAACATAAATTGCAATGTTGTCCCGAAAAAAAAAGATTCGCGCGAAAAGTCGCGTTTTGTTGTTGTGTGACGTGAATCAACTGCCTCGTAGAGAGGAAAGAAGAGGGGAAGAATGGAAAACAATGCAATCAAATAACAGCACACATTTGACTTAGCGAATTGAAAGCAAAGCAATGCAATGCAGGTAGCAAAAAAGGTCTTCTTTTGTTCTTGTGTGACGCGAGTATAGGAGAGGGGAGGAGGAGAGAGAGAGAGAGAGAGTGAGATAGAAAGTGTGGTGGAGAAAGTGGCAGAAAGAGAGGGATATGGACAACAAAGCAAATATTACCCAGCGACAATTTTGTGCAACTTGTAATAATAATATGTTTTTTATTATTATTTATTGTTATTATTATTATTGCTATTTATTTTATGAATATGTATGTATAAATATTTATTGGCAGACTTTCTGAAAACTCAATTTGTCATCACAAAAAGGAGTCAAAAACTATTTAGTAAGACGACTATTGAAAATGCAAGCAAAATGTTTGCTGGGTAACACATATAATAATAGTCGCCTGCAACACACAAACAGGCACACAAATGTAAAAAAATTATACATACACACGAAAGTCTTTTTGACTTACTTCTCTCATTAAATCCTTTAGTGGTTGCCCCTGCCCATAACAAACAAAAATAATTGGCATTGCTGGTACACAAAAACTTATAAACAAACAACAATTTACAAGGTTTTTATCATCCCTTTTAAATGTGGTTTCTTAACAACTGGTTTTTTTGCGAAACGAATGAAAAAGTTGTAATTTATTTGCGAACTCTGGTCGAAACTATTGAATGTCGCTTCAGCTCCAGACTCCAGCCTACAAGCTAATATAATTATGTAAAAAATATTATTTTTTTTTTTTTATTTTCTTTATTACGTTGGGAACTTTTGGGTTAGTTTAAAAACTTAGGAGCACCAAATTTGTATGCTTTGAACAAACTTAAATCACGTGACACATTTTGCGGCTGGTGTGTAAGTTAGCATGCGAAAGGTCGGAGAATAAAGGTGGAGTTTATAGTAACGCATATTAATTAAATTATACGAGGACGGTTCATTAAGTACCCGTGTTTGACAATAGAGGACGTTCCGGAGTGAAGTTAGTATTATCATCGTGAGCTGCCATCTATCAGATAACGCTTATACAAATTTCAGACTGATTGTGATAGGTTAGTTTCGATTTGGAAGCCATCCGAGTCAGACGAGTTACGTGATTTTCGCTAAGATGGAAAAAGAGCAGTATCGTTCAGTAATACACGTTTTATTTTTGGATGGGAAAAAATGCGAGGAGATAAAAGCAAAGGTGGATGCTGTTTATGGGGACACATCAGTTAGATATTGGTTCAACGAATTTAAACGTGGGTGCACATCCGTTTCTGATGAGGAGCGACCAGGACGCCCGGCAAACGTGGTTACCGGGGAAATCATTGAAAAAGTCCACGACATGATTCTCGCTGATCGACGAACGAAAGTGCGCGAAGTAGCAAAGGCCGTAGGTGTGTCGACCGGAACGGCAAATAATATTTTACATGATAAGTTGGCGATGAAAAAATTTTCGGTCCGATGGGTGCTGCGTTTGCTCACGCTGGACAACAAGCGGATGTCGCTGTTAACTTCGAAGCAGTGTCTGGGGCAATTTAAGCGAGATCCGAAGGACTTTTTGCATCGAGTTGTCACCGTTGATGAAACCTGGATTCATTATTACACACCAGAAACTAAGCAACAATCAAAACAATGGATTTCTCCCAGTGAATCTGCACCAAAGAAGGTGAAGACGGTCCCATCATGGCGACGATTGTTTAGGATGCGAAAGGCGTCATCTTCATGGATTTTTTAGAAAAAGGTAGAACGATCACTGGACAATACTACAGTGAGTTATTGGACAGCTTCGACAAAAAATTAAAGGAGACACGGCCGCATTTTGCGAAAAAAAAGGTGTTGTTTCATTACGATAACGCACCAGCATATTCATCCGGTGTTGTCTCCGCCAAACTGCATGAATTGCGTTATGAATCGCTGCCGCATCCCCCGTATTCACCCGATCTGGCTCCCTGCGACTTATTCTTGTTCCCTAACATGAAGAAATGGCTCGCGGGAAAAAATTTAACTCAAACGAGAAAGTCATCGCCGAAATAGAGGCGTATTTTGGAGAGTTCGACAAATCCTATTTTTTGGAGGGGTTAAAAAAATGGCCGGAACGTTGGGAGAAGTGTATCTTTCAAAAAGGGGACTATGTTGAAAAATAAAAAACATTTTTTTGAAAAAGATGGTGTCTTCATTTCTAACACGGGTACTTAATGAACCGTCCTAGTATGATCTCCTTTTTATCATCTCATTTGTTTACGAACTATTGTGAATTGTTATCAAACTATTGTATATTGAGGTATCAAGCTAGTTTATAAGAAGGAAGGCTTTTAATATTGTATTAAGTTTCAATCATAATGGACCATTAAAAAAGGCGCACCCATTTGCAACAAATAAAAACAAAGTGTTTAAACTTATTTGGCACCCAACGTGAGGCATACATTTTTAATTATTAAAAGTGACACAATAAAAAAAGGCAAAAGCATCCTAGGCACTTAAATAATGTAAGTGATTGTTCATTTTCCGTTTAAGAAGGAAATATGGAGAAACTTAAAGAAGGTGCAAATAAAAATTGTTTGAATTAATATATATCCTAAGGGAAAGAAATCTATATATAATTGTAAGAAATAATTTGTATTTTTATTTGCGTGTGTTGCTATTGGTCGGAATTAAAATGTTATAGTTTGCATGATCGAGGGGATAGAAAGAGACGACATTAGTTTTTTTAAGGTCCTTTAATTTCGAGCTGCTTGAAATAGATTCAGCAATAAACAGGATGGACGCGAGTCAAGTTAAAAGCCTCATGGAGGCCAGTGTAAACCAACCACTAACCCAACAGAGAAATGGATCACAGATTACTGAATTGCATTAAAAAAATATGAAAGGATCACATTATACAATACAAAAAGGTGTGATTTTGTTGTTATAAACATTTTTATACACACAAACTGCATGTTGTTGTTGCGGAAATGTAATCTCTTTATTAAGACTTTTCTGGTAGTAGTAGTTTTTAGCATCTTAATCCCAAAGGAAACATTCTTAAGTTTTTTGGTAATTTTAACTATAAATTAAATAATCTTTGAATTTGAAAATATTTACACATTTAAGTTTCATTAATGTATGATCATATTTTGTATTTTTTTTTTACAAAAATGTAGTAATTTAACACATTAACAAAGCAACAGTTGAAATGATTCTTAATAACCGGGTTCCCTAGATTACAAAATTGGAAAACAATCTTGTAAGAAAACTGTCGCGTGCTATAGGTGAATATTCAAAGGCCGTTATTTGTTACTCCGTTTTTAATAAATTTGGTTATTCTTACAAATCAACAAGGCTGTGTTCAAATTATCACACTATTTGGTTTTTGCATTTTTTGCTCAATTAAATGACTCAAAATAAAATTAGTTGTATTCTTTTTAATGTTTGTAGCTAATTAAAACACATTACCACTCCCTCAAATACATTATTTAAAAGAACTTTAGTTTGTGTATTCAATTACTGATTACTTTTCAATGCGTTGCCTTGTTTTTTTTTACAGATTAAAAAAATAAACAGACGATTTGAGCACAACTTTTATTTTATAAATAATACGATTTAAGAATTTCACCGAGCAGAAGCGGTGGGAGAAGCGACAGCCCTGATTCAGGCAATAACAAAAAATATAGAGCAAACAGGATACAAAATCCAGAGAGTAATCAATTTATAGTTGTGTGTATACTCGTCTATGTTGTTCTGCAGATATTGATTCTGAATACCGTCACTTAAAAATAACTACCCACTCATACACGCACATATAACATCTGTTCATACTTGAATAAATAGGAACCAACAGCCCTGCCTACAATAATATGTGATGTAGAAGTAAACACGCGTATTGATGTGCTTTTGATGAGCACAAACCTATTATTCGTGTGCACTGTTTACATGTATAAGTGTGCTGTTGGGTATTCATTTCATTGTCATATGGTCGATATTTACCGATGTTCGCTTGTTCGTTCGTTTATGCACACATAATAATAGATTTTGCAAAAGGTTCTTAGAGTTGGAACAATATTCCTACTATGAACGGTAACTAATCAAAAAAATTCGAAGTATATTAACAACGGTCAAGGAAAGAATAGAGAAAATAGTCGGTTCAATAATCAATTTGGCCAGAACAATAAAAACAGTAGGTAACAAGGAAATAATCAGAACGCCCAGCAGAACAATGAAAATCACAGTGCTCAGCAGCATCGCTTTCATGATAACCGTGCCAGGTCAGAACCAATAGACTTCAACCCATCCACTTCCCACTACAAGCAAATCACGAATTATAGTAGGCAAGATGCCCAGGAAAGAGGCCAAATCTACAATCAAAATCAGAAGAGAACCGCAGCATCCGGGCGGCACAACAATCATAAATTTCAACGAATTAACCACATAAGTCAAGAAGGAGCAGAGGTTCACTATTCATCTGAGTTAGTGGAGGAGGTGATAGAAGAGTTTGAACATGAGAATACTATAGACCTTATTTTATTGACACCAATAGAATACAATAAGACGATACATTCCGTAACACCCCGTAAACCTTCCGAAGTTTTCCATTCTGTAATCAGGGTCTGGTGAAGTCACCGACCGGATAAGGAAAGCACAGCAGTCCACCTTTGGGTATCGTAATGCCGGGCGAGTTCCAAAAACTTATAACATAGGTGAAAAGGTTCTCATCAAGTCTAACCGTAGCCTGGGAAACAAACTAACCCCAGTATATGTGGAAGGTGTAATCGAGAAAGAATTAGCTACCACGGTGAGGAATAAAGGAAGGATAGTTCATAAAGATAATCTAAGATAGTTGATTGCGGCCACAAGCAACAAACAGAATGACATCGGGCCTCTCCAAGAAGCTCTTTTACCAAGAAATAGACTAGAAGTGAGAAATTTGGACTATTCTGGCCAACTTTTATTGACAATTTTGAAATAAAGGTTATAACAGAAAATGAGCAATTCCATTGCATTTTAGTAGCAGAATAAATCATAACTTTAAAATGTAAAATTTAAAGAAGAAAGATTTTAAATATTTCCTAGTTAAGTACCTTAGTCTTAAGTTAACTTGTAAAGGAAAACATGTCTTTCTGGCAGCTCAGGTTGGAAGAATAATACAACTTCAAGAAGATAAAACATACGTTGAGATTGGCTTTTCAGAATATTCGCTACTGTGCTGCAAGCAATCCACTAATACTTCCTGTGCACACCAATTGACATCAGGAGATATTAATCACTTCGATCCAGTTTACGGGGTGACGATGCTAATAAACGACAGTTCTTTCACAGCGAATTCAGCAGTCGATAGCAACACGATCAATGTTCAAGGGGTACGTACTTAATCACCTTTCGGACAAACGCAGCGGTTAATAGGACCTTCTTCAATGGGAAGGCCGATACCGAAAGAATGGCAGAACTACCTTATGCCTCGTGAGTGAATATGACCGGACATGATAAAAGAGCTAGCATTTTCTTCCTGCAATATCGCTGATTGCAAAACCACCAGCTTGTAAAATATGAGACTTGTAATGGTAATGGCGTTGATTTTCTTCGCTGCGACATTGGGAATGATCATATTGGTGATAGTGGCCACTTGAGTGGTAAAGCAATTCCACAGGAAAGCTCTAGCTGAACAGTACAACAAGGTCAATGCACCTTTAAGAAGGGTAAGCAACATAGCATACTTAACATGAGCAAGATCGGAGAATACAGTTACAGTTTACAATTAAGCATATTCATTATACTCGTATTATGTGATCTCCTTTGTATCCCTTAATTGTTTACGAAGTATTGCTAATTGTTTGTTCTTTTTTATCCTCTGATTTGTTTACGAACTATTGTTAATTGTTTTCAAATTACATTTAGTTAAGAAACAAGTATTTTAATTGGACCATTTAAATAAGTGCGCACATTTGCCGCAAAATGTGTTAAATCTTCTTTAAATAAAAAAAAATGCTCGTGTGCCATCGTACACGTGATAGAAATGAAACTTCTTAAAAACAGTGTGATCATCTCTAAATTTTATTATTTTCACTATGAAATTTTGTCACCGCTCGAGCACTTCCAAACACATTGAATATGCATAAAGATTTAAAAAATGTTTTGCTCTCTGATGGTCATATAGCAAAATTGTCAAGCTAAGCTATTGCTTGAATATTATTATAAGTTTGTCAAGAAGTTTGTAATGCCGGCTACACATTATGCGACTGATTTTACAATTTCATTTAGCTTACACTCGCAACATATGCGGGGACGGATCATGGCACGATCGCATGGGAAATCAAAATCCTTTGATCTTGACCGTACAATCGATCGCATAATGTGTGGATGGCATAACACACAGAAGGAGACAAAGAGAAACCACATTAAGTAAATACATGTATTCTTCATCAGCTCGGTGAGTCTGTCTGTCATTCTGTCTGTCTGTTATTCTGTCTACCTGTCCGTCTGTATATTGATTATGGATTCTTTTGCGTGTGTAGTTGTTGTTGTGTTAAACAATGAGTATACGTTTGCGGTCTGTTCTTCTATTATTTGTTGGGGATATGGGAATAGAAATACATATTCTGTGAAAATTCTAAGTCTCTACTTAGTACGGTTCATGAGATACAGAAATCTCAAAACGTTACATATGGTTTTTTTTCACTGAAAATTTCATACTAAATTTTTGCCCAACATCGCTAAAAAAGTTTCACTTCAAAAGTGTTTAAAATTATTTTATACATAGCTAACTTGAATAGAAATAAGAATACCGCACATAAATTTAATACTTTAAGAAGTCACCGATGCACAATTTTATTCTTTATATCACAGTCAAGATTGAACCAATTGGTCCACAATTGATGTTTCTGCCCTAATAGTTAATTTCCTTAGCGTCATGTTAAATTTTAATATTTTCAAAAGCTTACCTTAGTCTTTTAATAGCAGTTTTTAGCATCTTAATCCCAAAGGAAACATTCTTAAGTTTTTTGGAAATTTTTACTATAAATTAAATAATTATAATAATCTTTGAATTTGAAAATATTTACACATTTAAGTTTCATTAATGTATGATCATATTTTGTATTTTTTTTTACAAAAATGTAGTAATTTAACACATTAACAAAGCAACAGTTGAAATGATTCTTAATAACCGGGTTCCCTAGATTACAAAATTGGAAAACAATCTTGTAAGAAAACTGTCGCGTGCTATAGGTGAATATTCAAAGGCCGTTATTTGTTACTCCGTTTTTAATAAATTTGGTTATTCTTACAAATCAACAAGGCTGTGTTCAAATTATCACACTATTTGGTTTTTGCATTTTTTGCTCAATTAATTGACTAAAAATAAAATTAGTTGTATTCTTTTTAATGTTTGTAGCTAATTAAAACACATTACCACTTCCTCAAATACATTATTAAAAAGAACTTCAGTTTGTGTA